>CM034151.1:334106226-334528765 GCA_019776745.2 Taxus chinensis
GAGGAACCAAAAACTCCTATATTGAGGAGGTCTTATAGGGTAAGAAGAGAACTTGAAATTTTTTCTCCTTCTCTTTATTATTTATTACTCACTGACAGTGGAGTTCTAGAGAGATTTGATGAAGCAATGCATGTAAATATCAGTAAGAAGTGGGAGTAAGCCATGAATGAGGAGCATCAATATTTCAAGGAGAACTAGACTTGGGATTTGGTGAAGCTACCCGAAGGAAAAATATTATTGCATAACAAGTGGGTATATAAATTTAAAGAGGAAGGAGGAAAGAAAATTTACAAGGCCTAGTTGGTGGTCAAGGGGTTTGTATAGAAAAAAGGTATATATTTTGATGATATTTTTTCTCCTGTGGTAAAAATGACTTCTATTAGAATTGTTATTGGAATAGTGGAAAAAAAATACTTGCACTTAGAGAAGCTAGATGTAAAGAATAAATTTATCCATGGTGATTTGGAGGAGGATCTATAAATGCAACAACTAGAGGGTTATGAAGTCAAAGGTAAAGAGGAGATGGTGTGTAAACTGAAGAAGAGCTTGCATGGCCTAAAACAAGTTCCACATCAATGGTATACAAAATTTGACAGCTTCATGATAGAGCAAGGTTATATTAGATGCCATTCTAACCATTACATGTATACAAAGAAGTTTGAAAATGGCAGTTCTATTATCATGTGCTTGTATGTGGATGACATGCTAGTTGTAGGCAAAAACATGCAGGAAATAAAAGTACTCAAGAAGCAGCTAAGTGACTCCTTTGTTATGAATGATTTGGGGGCAGCCAAACAAATCCTTGGTATGAGGATATCTCATGATAAGAAGGAACAGAAGCTCACTTTATCTTAGGAAGAGTATATTAAGAATGTCTTAGAGAGGTTTAATATGTAGGATGTTAAACTATTTAGGACTCCTTTAGCAGGCCATTTCAAGTTATCAAAGGAGTTGTGTCCGAAGATAGAGCAGTAGAGAAAATAGATGTCCAAGGTACCTTACTCATCAGTAGTTGGTAATTTGATGTATGCCATGGTGTGCACTAGGCCTGATATTGCACATGTAGTGGTATCAGTGAGTAGATTTATGAGTGATCTAGGTAAAGATCATTGACAAGTAGTAAAGTGGATCCTTTGGTACTTGAGAGGGACCATGGGGGCAATTTTTTTCTAGAGTGGATCAGACACCACTTTACATGGTTACATAGATTTAGATATGGCTGGAGATGCAGATAGGAGGAGGAACACGACATGCTATATTTTCACTATAGGTGGGACAATAGTGAGTTGTATTTCATGACCATAAAAGCTTGTGGATTTGTCAACCACAGAGGTTTAGTATGTTGTTTCCATAGAGGAAAGAAAAGAGATGATTTGGTTAAAAAAAATTTATTGAGGAGTTGGGTCATAAACAGGAATAAGGGAAGCTGCATAGTGACAGTTAGAATACAATTCACCTAACTAATAACTCTGCTTTCCAATTTAGGACAAAAAATATCCAATTAAGGTACCATTTCATTAGGACAACTTTGGAGGAAGAGAAGTTAAAGCTAGAGAATATTCATACCAGTCAGAATCCTACAGATATGATGACCAAGGTGGTCATAAGGGATAAATTAAAGTTGTGTTTAGATTTGGTTGGTTTTCAAGGACAATAGTGAAGGGTTGAGAAGCTTGCTCAGAGGAAAACTAGTCTCCAAGTGGGATATTGTTATGTTGTGGAGTCTGTTTTCATGTGTGGAAGTGTTGAAGAATGTACACTATCCACAGTTTTCTCATCGAGGTTTGGGTCCAAGCCGAGCTCTGAGTGGGGGTCTGGGGGTGACAGCTCCCAGTATCAAGGGTTTGGGGGCATAGGCCCTGAGAAATTTTTTTGTGCTAAAAAAATGTGGCCGATATTTCAAGAAATGCGATCTTCTCATATGGGTGGGATTTTTGACCCATTGGTTTATGGGGCAATTTTGGCCCATGGTTTTGGTACTATTGTAAAAATGCTTAAGCAGTTGCCTATTAATGTTTTTTTGATAGGTGAGACATATCATTGTAGGTGTGTGTGAGTTCAAGTTTGAATTCAAAAGTAGATCTAGGTATTTTATCGAGAGAGAGGTGACTTATAATAAAATCTGAGCAAGTGATTTTTTGTGGTCGTAGCCCAAATTGGGTGAACTAGGTTAAACAATGTCTGTATATTGTGTTCTTTTATTTTCTGCACTTTTATTTCAGATTTGTAATATTTTATGAATATTAGTTTTTATTATTGCGATTCTGAGTGGGATTGTTCCACATATTTTATCCCTTACTTCCTAACAGTGGAGAACAAGTTTTATAGTCCATGTGGAAATGGATAAAAAATTATAAAAGTGACTAAATTCAAAATACGCAATACACTAACTTAGTGTATAGTGGATGTGCTGATTTGTATTGTTCCACAGGTTCCTATCAAAACATCATAACAAAGGAAATTGGTCATTGGGTCAAAAGTCATAGGTTAAAGGATTGGACCCTTCTAGGTGCTACTAATTACTTCTATTCATCAAGGCAAACAAGGGGGAAAGTTTCAAGGTCTGTGGAAGGAAAAAAATTGAAATACCATGGTGAAATTCTATGAAATGAATCAAAATCCACATAAATTCTCAAATTCATGCTAGACTCAGAACCATAGGAACAACCACCTCAACCACCAAAATTTTATGAAGCATGGAATCCTTCTCTATAGACTGATGACATGTGATAGACTCTAGGGTTCATGCCATAGTTTTTGGATTTAATATGATGGTGTCTGTGACTATACTAAAAGCAATCTCTATAAGAATTCATGGCACCCATGCTTATCCAAAACATTTTCAGGGGAATCAGTTCCATCTCAGTGGTCCTTTTTCCTTTCTCCTTGGCATGAATTAAATAAATACAAGTAATTTCACACTTTTTAGTCATTATTTTACTGATTTTCCTTAGCAAATTTTTAGCACTTCTATATGAAACTTGAAATTTTATGCATTCGATCTCCATAACTCACAAATGGAGATTTTTTTGCCTTGGATTTATATGTAAGTTGTAAAAGGTTGATTAATGTAACTGTTGTTTTCCTTTTCATTCAAACATTTTCTATTTGGTGTGAATGTTCTACCCTTTTGTGTATTTCTTATTCTTTTACTTCTTTATGTTGGAACTGTGTACATATTCATGATCCCAGTTTTACATTCTTGCATCTGTGTCATTCAAAATTAGAGGAGTTCCACCTCATTTCTAGTGTTATCACCACCCCCGTTAGCTTAGGATTTATTTATTTCATCTCTCTCTCTCTCCTTGGTCCATTGGCATTGTTAGTATAGGATTAGTCAATAGAGTAGTTTTAGTGTTAGAAGTAGGTTATGTCCTAAAAGTTTCTCCAAATATATGGACTAAAGAAGTTATACTTCTCTAGAGAAATGTCACAAGCGATAAGTCCCACACTTGGAGAAAGTCCCATGTTTCCTCAAAATTCTAGATCTCCATGATTCAGAGCAGGGTGTAATTTTAAGCTCCAATAGTCTTCAAATAGACTTTTTGTTACTTGATATGTTGTGGCTATAGAAGTGTACATCCTTTTTCTAATTATGTGTTGGCTTGATTATGTGGTGGAAATGGTTATAAGGGATATTATTTAGAGGACTTGGTTTGAGCTATCATGTGATGTTCTTGGTCTCTTATCTTTCTGCATATAGATGATGAATGGAGTCTTAGTTGGTGGTCAATGGATTATGCCACATGGTGGATCTGAAGACTGCTACTTGTCATCTACCCTTGTTTAGGAGATCAAGTTTTACCAAATCTTGGGAACATGATCCCACACTCACCACAAATAAATCCATAATTTGGTATTAATATTAACTCACAAAAATGATAAAGTCGAGTATAAGGAGGTATGGTCCCCTTCCTAAATAAGAGTGGACCCCACCGGTTGATGGGCCCTAGATGGAAAATAGTGTGGGCCCCACATCTTATCATCTTGAATTTTACATATTGGAGGTTCAAAATAACCATTTTTTGGCACGTTGTCACTTTTCATCTCCCCAATCGGAAAATTAGCGATCTCGCATATGTTACTTTTCTTTGCACTTGTGCCTTCTAGTTTTCCCTAATGTATACAATTTTTCATGGACATTATCTCCTACATACAATGTCTTTTTCACCTCATTCAAAAGGTGTTGATAAGCTCTCTCAAATATATTTCACGTGAAAATAAATTATAGATATTTAGGAAAATTTTGTTGTGTGAACGATCGTCTGGATCACACCTCCCCACTAAAAAGGGTTTTGGTCCACCAAAATATGATCTATGATCATCAGTGGCTATGTCCCATGATATGGGTTTTGTATCTCTCTCACATGGAGCTATTGCATTGATTCCCAAGTAATACATATATTGATTTATGGCCACATTGTCTTCTCTTATAAGATAAATTTATCTCATTGGCACCTCATCAATGATGATCAACATCTCCAATGTTCTTTTTTACCCCGAATCTGACTTGGAGAATTTTTTCTCAAAGGAGTACTTATTTACCATTCTTTCTCTTAGTGCGTACATCTCCTTAATTACCCTCAATGATTGATCCATGTCTTGAACATGGATTAGTTCCTTCCACACATTTCAAAAAGGAATAAAAAAACTAAAACTAGATGTACAAGAATGTTAATCAAAATATAACTATGTTATAAGAGAAAAAATATTACTAACCCATTATAATGGATGATCCTCCTCAGATTACTCCATGGGTTATGTACTATATAGTTGGACTCTTTTAGGGGTTTCCTTATAGACTATTGGAAAACAACTAGCACTTTCATCTATTACTTCCTACTTTATAAAGGTTCTAACAACTTTGCTACTATATCTTGGATGAAGTTGTGGATAAAGTTTACAACATCTATCAACTCTATGACCAATCATACTGCAATGAGTGAAAAATATCTTATCATGTTTTTTACATAGAAATCCTTCTTCTCTTTTTCTGAGCTATAACTTGGATAATAATGCTTACAAATCTTCTTGACCAAATATTTCCTCTTGTAACACATGACTACATATTGGTTAGAAAATCCATGAAAAGAGTCAAAAAATGAATACCAAAAAGTTTATGTATCACAAGCATCGAAGTGAACATTGGAATACTTAAGTTTTCCATATTTAGGAAAAAAATTATTATAAGAATGATGAGGAGAAATTTTTTTACCTTCTCTTTTGGGACTTCCATCTTCCTTTAGTGATGCACTGCAATCTCTCTAGATGATTTTCCCTTGACTAGAAGGTTACTCCTCCTTAGCTTTTAGTTTGCAATTACTCTCACAATCACTATGAGAGACTTATTTTGGTGGTGTACCTAAAGTAAATCTTTCCTTGGAAATTTTATAGTATTCTCCAAATTTGATCTGAATGCCACTATATCTCAATATTTCATATGGAGGCGTATGCATGAGTTTTATGGTATTAATTATTCCTTGTCCACTACTGTCATGTATTTTTTCATCATACTTGTTATTCCAAATTTACCCCCGGGTTAATTAGAATAACTAATTATAAATGGACTTAGCCATTCAAATTCTAGGACGTATAGAAAACCATAAAATTTATCCCTAGCAATTAGAGAGAAAGGGAGCTAAGGATGGCTCAGCTAACTCACTGCGGTGAACCGAGATGGTCACATTTTCTAGTGAGTTGGAACTGAGATGGATGTTAGTTGAGTTATAAAGCAAGGTGGGAGAGTCCATCATGGATGGTTAGCTGGATGGCTGGTCGGTTAGCCAGGTTGGACGACCCAGAGGGTTGGTTAGTGGTGTGGTGTACAGAGAGGTTAGACGACATAAGGTTAGTTGGCTAGGTTGGTCGGGTAGTATGTTGTACAGGTAGAGATAGATTACCATCCAACCTCACATGTTAGATGGACCACAGTAAAAAGGTGATGACCATCAGGTTAGGCATCCACCACAAAATGTATAGCCTAGCTGTTGTATGACAGGTTAGATGGGTCACATGGTTGGAGGGATTATAAGTCCAAAGAAAGGTGAGGTAGGTGGGTGAATGATAGCTCAACAATTGGTATTAAGGTGGTATGGTGGCCATGTATTCATCTAATGGAAGTACCCTTGAGAAGTGAATTTTTATGGGTGCCCATACCTCTTTAATGAGGGTAGGTTAGACAATTTCTTATATATTATAAAATCCACCTCATTTTAAAGGAGACATTCTGGGAGCTAGGGAAAACCTGATGGTTTTTTTTTATTAACTCTATTGAGCTGTAAGCCTTGTCTTGTGCTTGACATATTTATGCCTCTATGCATTAATGTAAATGGTCTGTGCATATATTGAAGTGATAAAAATCATGTTTTGAGGTGTTTCTTCAACCCTATCTCCTTTTTATTGTGTTTCTCTTTCCTCTCCATTGTGTTGTTGTATTATGTGTATGCGTCTCTCATATGCAGGTTCATGAGGTTATGATTCATGGATATTTGATGGCGAGTGGGGATTTGGGTTAGTGTCATATCTGGTCTGGCCTCTCCCAACACCATCTTCCTTCTTTTCTTCCCTCAACAGAGTATCTCACCCCTTTTCTTGGTTCTATCACCACCCCTTAGCTTAGGATTTCCATTTTTTGCATCTTTCTAACCCTCTCTCTCTTTCCATGGTCCCTTGGAATGGTTATTTTAGGTTTAGCTAGCTACATCTTCCCTTCTAGGAAGTTAAGCATTAGGATTAGGAAGAGGAAACTGACATTCTCCATAGGTTTATCTCAAGTTCATAAGTCCCACAACTTGAGGAATAACCCCATGTTATGTAGATTACACAGATGGACCATGCACACACACTTGAGTTATTAAGGGTGATGTAATTTTGTAGTAATAGTTTTGGCATGCCCGGTGGGACAAGCAGGTGAAAGTTCAATATTTCACATGTATCCCATTATAACATCTTAGCCACCATGCAACTGAAAATAACAGTTTTGGCACACCCATTGGGATAGTTTTGAATCACCTTACCACTTCAATTTATGAAGTTTGATGTGCTCTTGGTGAAGGTTTCAACCTTTGGAGGTGAATTTCAAGCATATCTTGTGACTCCAATGATTCAAATAGCCCATTATCTATGTTGCAGACATGTTCTTTTATTATTCCATTCATCTTAATGTTTTCACTCCTACCATAGCTCTCTAAGGAGATTTTCCATTCCCTCATTTAAGTTCTAAGTTCTAGTCCTCTTCACTTGAAGTAATGGGATGTTATCCATAAGGTGGCCCTAAAAAATCTGCACCTCTTCTATTGTAATGGATATTAGTCCTTGATTGATCAAATTTAGGATCTTTCTAACCATTATGCCATTCACATCATCACAAAGGAGAATGCTTGCCTCAGACTTTTGGTTGCATCTATCAAAGGTAAATAAAAATATTGGTACAACAGTTTGGTAGAGCAATCCATTTCCACATGGAATCATATGGGGGAACAATTGTACAATTAGTTCAAGGAGGATGTAGATATTATTTGCCTCATGGAACACCTCAAAAAATTATAGCGGGATTCAGTGGAATCTATCCTGGATTTTAGCCTCAAATTCACGTGGACGTGACATCGAATCCCACAAGAATAAAAACCCCCATAAGGTATGACATTCTTGTATTATTTGAGTTCCTTTGATGTTGACTTAGTTGTATTGATTCAGTCTCTAGGGGTCATAAGTCTTCCTCAAGCCTTTACCATTGCATCACAAGCTAAGAAGATTCCGATTCAGGCTGGAAAAAGAAAATACATCCATATTGTTGCAGTCCCTCCCTCACCACCTCAAGTTCTTCCTTCCCCTTGTGAAAATATTGAAAAATACATCATTCCTTGCCAAAATAAGGAAACCCCTTTTCTTAATTATCCTTCATTTGATGTCTCCCAAGTTTATTATGCCCATAACACTCCCCAAACTGCACCGAGATACCTCCCATATCCACCTAGGGCACTACCCAACTTCCCTAAGCCATACACAAATGTGCCTAGAAGTTGTGGTATTTAATATGATGTCCCTACCTTTTACCCAACTATCACTAAACTAGATTATCCTACAAGGATGGTAGAGAAAGAGAGATACATGTTATGTCTTCGGAGAGAAGGATATGGCCATAAAATTCCCCAATCAACAAGGCTTCAAGAAGAATCATGTAGTTGTTTTGGAGGTAACATATTATTATAGTAGGGTTATATTATAGACGATCATTTGGATTCCCAAAGTGATCAAATTATATCCCTTTAACATCAAACACCTCGGCCTAAACAAGAAACAAAACAAAAACCTCTTTATTACACCTCTCCCTCGATCAAATTTATAAAGGATGAGAATTTTGTATCAATGGGTGACTGGTCCAATTCAGATTGGGAGGATGAGGAAGTTAAAAGTGTACAAGAGAAGGAGAGGAACTAAAGAAAGAAGTAGGCAGGTGAAAAGGAAGATTAGATTGGCGAGGTTGGGGAGAATAAAGTGTTTTTAAACACTATTGGCACCCAAGGCCTCGAGGAGGAGAATTTACAAGGTGAGTAAGATGTTCCTATGGAATGCAATGATTCTCATTGCTCTAATTGTTTGGAACTTGCTGAAATTTTGGTGGAAGATCAAGATGGAGTAGGGAGCGAGGAGACCCAAGGAATTCCGATAGCTATCAAATTGGAAACAAATCTATTTGTGGAGGCACAAAAATCATGGATCAACATGCAAACAACCATATTTAGGAAGAAGGTCCACACGAGAGCCCTAGTTGTGGAGCTAGGAAACAAACGAGAGGTAAAATAACAAGAATCAAGCCTTTCCCAATCAAATACCTAGCTTCAGTGGTGCAGAGGTTAGAGTTTCCACTGGTCATGATCATTTTAGAGCATGAGGATGATTTTCAATGCACCAAGGGTCAACAACAACACCTCGAATCAGATACAAATCAGTCGAAGGTGGTGTTTTCTTTGTTTGTTGATACCTTGGAAAGTTGAGTGGATGATTGTCTCTATGTAAGTCTCTCATCCATGACCATGCTCATTGTCAAATCAGTTGCATGGTCTAAAATGTTGAGGAAGGGAAATTATTTTTCCTTGTTAGTATCAGGGTTCATGTGAACTTGCCCATTCCTTTGGTTAGATTAGAGTAGAGTAGGTAGGTTTTATTTCACTTGAAGAAGTGATTGTACACACTTTGCATCATCCACTTGGAGCATGTATGATTTTCTCCTTTGTACATAGTTTTTTCATGGTTTTACTCTTGCAAGGTTCATCATGTTTCTAGGAGAAAAATGTGTTGTAGTAAGGGGTTCAATGTTACAAGAAACAATTGCTATCTTCAAGTAAATCCAAATTCAAAGCAACTAAATCAAATTGGGGGACAATTTTGAATGTTTTCATCTCTCATCTCTCTCTAGATCAGTCATGGTTGAGCTCTTATGCCTCTTCTTGCATTAGAAAATTAGTTACAGGGGCATCCCTATCTCCATAATTTCATCCAGTCACGACATTGATGAAGGAAATTAGATTTTGGGGAAACTTTCAAAATTTCATCTATCAACCCCAACAGATCAGCTACAGGTCTAGATTTCTCCATGCCCTTTCTATGGTTGAAATATTCATTTTTGGGGTAGTTTACAGGTTTTATCCAAAATCCAAAAATCAGCTTTAAGAGTAGGACAAGGAGGTTTCAACTTGATGATAAATTTACACGAGTCTAGGGGACATGTTTTCAAAAGAAAGATCAATTTCTTCAATATTAGGATTGAATCCATGCCTAATGGATGCTTCAAGGCTACTGGTCTCTTCATCTAGTAGGAAGATGTCCATGAGAGGTCACAAAAATGTTATCACAAATTCACCCCTGGGTTAAATTGGATAACTCATTATAAATGGAATTAGCCATTCAAAGTCTGGGACATGCACACAACCATCAAATTCAGTCCTAGAAATAAAAGAGAAAGATAGCTCATGATGGCTCAGCCAAGTGCGACGAACTAAGTTGGTTAAGTTGTCTAGTGAGTTGGAATCAAGTTGGATGTTGGAAAATCTACAGAGTGAGGTGGGTGAGTTCATCTTGGATGGATAGTTGGAAAGTTGGCTAGTCACTTGGGTTAGACAACAGTTGGACCGCTAGTCAGGTGACACACTAGGTTGGATGGTTAGTTGGTCAGATAGTTTGGATGGCCTAAGGGTTGGTTAGTGGCCTGACGTATAGATAGTTTGGACAACGTCCAACCCCTTGGGGTTAGAAAACACAGGGTTAGTTGGTTGGATTGGTCCAGTAGCCTGTTGTAAGGGTGGAGATAAAAGGTTGTCCAACCTCAAATGTTGGATGACCCATGGTGAAAAGGTGGCGACAACAGGTTGGGCGTCTGCCACAAAATGTACATCCTGGATATTGTATGGCAGGGTTATACAGATCACATGGTTGGAAGACGTAGGAGTTCCAGGAAAGGTGAAGGTAGGTGGGTGAATGTCAACTCAACAAACAATATTAAGGTGGAATGGCACCCATGTCTTCATCTGACAAAAGTATCCTCGGGAAGTGAATTTGCATGGGTGCCCATACCTCTTTAATGAGGGTAGGTTAGACAATTGCCTATATATTGTAAAATCTACCTCATTTTAAAGGAGAAATTATGGGAGCTTGGGAAACCCTGGTGGATTTTTTCCTTAACTCTATTGAGCTGTAAGCCTTCTCCTACACCTGGAAAGCATATTTATGCCTCAGTGCATCAATGTAAATGGTCTGTGCATGCATTAAAGCAGTAAATATCATGTTTTGTGGTGTTTCTTCAACCCTATCTCATTTTTATTGTGTTTCTATATTTTGTGCATGATTCTCTCATTTGCATATTCATGAGGTTGTGTTACATGTATATTTGGTGGTGAGTGGGGATTTGAGTTAGTGTCATATCTAGTTTGGCCTCTCCCAACTCCATCTTCCTTCTTCCTCCCTCAACAAAGTATCTCACCCATTTTATTGGTGCTATCACTACCCCTTATCTTAGGATTTCCCCTTTTTGAATCTTTCTAACCCTCTCTCTCCCCGGTCCCTTGGAATGCTTAGTTTAGGTTTATTTATCTACATTTTCCCTTCTAGGAGTAGTTTAACATTAGGATTAAGAAGAGGAATAAAACCTTCTCCAGAGGGTTATCTCAAGTTTGCAAGTCCCCCAATTTGAGGAATAACCCCATGTTATGAAGATTACACTAATGGCCCATGTACACACACTTGAGTTATGGTGTTATAATTTTGTAGTAACAATACCCCATCTTGGAAAGTAACTTCAAGCCAATACCCTTAGTATGCTTCTCAAATTTACCAAAATCATCATATGATTCATGATAGGAAGAAATGAAACATGGAAAACTACTTACAATGCATTTTCTTGATATGTTTTATGCACCTATGGTAGAGGGTTGTCTCCATTGACTAATAGACCCATATTTATCCTCTTTGCTTACACCAATCTACAATTTCACCAAGAGATTATCCTTGGCTTATAACGTGTTTTTCAAGGCTTCTACTAAACTCCTGAGAAATTATCCCTAGTTTTTAAACCTCTCCTATAGGTCCTAATTTTCATCTTCTAAGGATTGTTATCTTCTTATCAGTTCAAAGTTATCCTCTTGAATTTGATGATTCATGACTCTAAGTTTATCCAACCTTTCCTTTTTCAGATATTTTCATGTGGTTCACCTAATGAAACCTATATTCACTACAAATTGAACCAATGAAAATGATCAAGAATAAATAGTTAGCAATTAGAACTCCTACTTTATGACCAACCTGATCTAAAAAATAGTGTGTTACAAAAACCAACTTAATTTTTCTTGTTTCCATGGATACTTTAAAATTTCCCAATTTATCATTATTTACTCTTAAAACTAGTGGAAATAAATTATAATACACAAAAACAACCAAAAAATCACAACAACAATTAACACTGGGATGATAACATAGTTCACCCAATTCAAGATACATCCCTAGGTTCACTCAATGACAAACTGATATATAAATTATGTAGAAAAAAATATTACATCAATCCTATATGGTTTGTAGTGTTAGACAACCTAGGTCTAACTACTATCTCCTATCATTGGCTTAAGCTACTAGCAGTAGTTATTGGTTCATGACTCACTATATTGGCTAATGGAAATTTAACCTACCTACTTAGTTATAGCTATGGATTTATTAGTCTCAACAATTTCCTATCTCCGTACTAAGGGCCCTTAGCATAACTGAAAAATATTCTATGTGGTAGATGATAATATGTACTCCATCAATTCAAAAGTGACTCACTTGGATAGATGGGAGTTTAAGACAACAACATATTATAACAGGATCTCACTAAATCTATGATAATAATGTCATTATAATGGGATCTCACGACCTCTTCAATGATAATGTTGTAAGTAATGTGCTCTTAGGCCTCTCATATTTTTCAAAATGGATCTCCAAAATAATAATAATAATAATAATAAGATTAATCAATTAATCTTTCATAATAAATAATTGTAGAATAAAATCATGCACACATTACTATTTTAATATGCCACCAAGTATGTTGTCATATGAATGGATCTTAAGTAAGAAATGTATTCACTAGTGACACAATCCCTTATCCATACAATTATTTGATTTGATTTCTACTATATTTCTCTCCTACATCTATCACTTCTTACCCAGTTTTGGTTAGGTCATAGGGATCCCTGTGCATCTATCTGTTCAAATCTATTGTCATTTATTCCAGGACACTAGTGCCCATTCTGGCTATCCATTCTAGGAACTCTTGTCCTCTTTGTTCTTTTTACTTATTTTGACATTTGTGGTTGGCCTTTCTAGTTTTATTACATTTATCCCGAGCTCATAATCAGCCTTTTTGGTCACTAGTGTTGAAATTAAAACAAGAAATCCATATATATACACAACATACACTCTATTATTCTGGCTAGAAATTATAAAGGGGAAATCACATCTACATACTATCAATATCATAAAAACATACCATATTTTGGGTTGCATATTCTGCATACACTACATAGGAAGGGGAAGTGTTGAATTCCATCTCCCACATTTTCATTGAAGATAGCTATAGCCTGATATCTTGGCATCATTAGCATGAGGGAAACCTAAGGAAACTATTTCATATAAAATCACAAAGAACTACATGGATTATGGAATGTAGTGTAGTTCCTAGTCATAAGTTCACTCTTTAGGTGACCGCCAAGGTCAGTTTGATTTCACATATTTCATATTTCATTCCAATTTGACGTGTTTGTGAGCTTGTGCAGGTAGATAGGGTTCATCTTGTAGGTTACAGGTACACCTAACAATCAAGGTGTGAATATCAAGAGATCAACAACGAATAAGTGTGAAACCCTAGAGACACATAAGAAAGAAAATTATGAGCATTTACATAGTCATTGGTGCTCAGAAGTGGTCTCTAGTTCCCTCGCCCTAGCCCAGGTTCCTGTGTCCAGATATGTTCATAATTTTTAGAATTAATAATGAGAATTTTTGACACTCGGTCCATCCTGTTCATTATTTTTACCAACCCATATCTGTTCCAGGATAAGTGTAAATCAGATAAGTCTTTTATATCTCCCATTTACTTACAAGATTACATCATTAGAGTGCTTAGAATTTTTATTCTACTATACTTTATCATATTAGTGACTCTGAAATTATATTTTATTCTATTTTTACTAAATCATTTGGTGAACCCCTCTCTTGTTTGAACTTGTTTCCCTAGGATCCCCAAAAGCCTCATGGATAAAAATAGATCCTCTTTTCCCAAGCAGGCTATAGAGCATATTAGTTTACAACCTATCCTTGATGATGTTGTAGAAGAAGAACTTAGTGATATTTATCGCCATGCTACATGTGATTCCAAAGTCCTCCAAAAAATTCTTGCATTCTAAGACACCATTCATCATGGCACTGATAAACCTCATATTTGCATGCTCTCTCATGACCAAATCTATGTTGCATGTTCTCCCTCATATTCCATAATCACCCATGTTGTTGTACCTTCTTCTCCTCTTACTATAGTGCATAGTAATGTTATTATATATCCTTTGTTTGGTGACATTTTTTCTTGTATACATGCTAATAAATCTACTTGTAAGGTTACAAATGTACATGTGCATGATGATGTTTCCATTAATAGTCAAAATGAATGTAAAGATATATATCCTACTTCTCCTATTTCTGTAAATGTTTCCAATGATTCCAATGATAAATTTCATGTTAATTCTCATACTACTTCTTTATATGCTGGTGATACTCTTGATGAACTACTTACATGTGAAAATATGTCTGATTGTGATGTAGGATATGCTTATGATCATGAACTTGTTAGTAATGATGTTAGTTCCCTTACGATGGCTGAATGTGAATTAAGTACTCCTTTTTTTGAAGTCGTTACACATGATGATTCTATTCCTACTACTAGTACACATATTTTTATATCTTTTGAGTCTATATCTGGCATTCCCATATATCTTCCATGTTCCTCTCCTCTTCTCACACCTCTTTCTTTTACTTCTAAATTTTTTACACATGATGATTCTATTCCTACTGCTAGTTTACATCTTATTATATATTCTGAGTCTACATCTAGCATTCCCATTGATCCTCCATGTTCCTCTCCTCTTCTTCCACCTCCTTCTCCTTCTTCCACATATGAACCTTCTTCTCAAGTTCCTATGATCACTCACAATGACAAGATCTAATCTCTCTATATGCCTCTTACTTCACCTATAATTCTTTCACATGATATTTTATCTTTGAAGCATGTTGTTAGCGCCTTGTAATCTCAAGTTCATAATCTCACTCTTGAAATTAAATCCTACTATGCTTCCATTGATACTAATTTGTTGCATGGAAATCCTATTCCCAAAATATTCACAATTCCACTTTCCCAAAGGACTTCATCATGCCTAACTTCTCATGTTTTGATGGCACTGACAATCCTTATTTACATCTTAAGCATTATCGATCAACCATGTATTTTTATTATAATGATCTATTGTTACTCAAAGCATTCCATCATAGTCTTGTTGATCATGCTCTCCAATGTTACACTCATTTGAATTATGGGTCCATTATCACTTATTATGATATGGAGGATGTTTTTCTTAGACATTTTATTTCTAACAATGGTCCCAAGGTTACATATGAATGCTTGAATTTATTACATCAAGGAAATAAAGAACCAGTTATAGGTTACATTTTACAATTTCATTATTTGAGCCCATTGATTTAGAAAAGCAATTTATATTTTTTCGTGGCTTAGTTCTTGCATTGAAAGAAACTATTATATGATACATGTGAATCTTTTACTCTCTCATGATACAAATTTATTTATTTAGTACAATATTTAATTGCTACACATGTTATATCACCCCTTCTACTTCTTATACTACTTATACTATTTCTTATTCTACTACTTCTTTTCTCTTCCATCTATTAATCTTCCTCCATGGTCACCATCTCCATCTCCATGTAAGCATATTACTTCACCTCCACCACATCCGCATACAAATAAGTATTTTCCACATCCTCCTCATGAACCATTGCACTTTCCATATGTTTCTAAGACTCATGATGTCTTGCATACTTTTCTTAATAAGCACCTAATAAGATTTCCTTCTAATAAACATAATCCTCCTCATCGCTTGAATCACCAATGCGATCACCCTTATTACAATTTCCACTACATCAATGGCCACTGTGAAAATTCTTGTTTTAATCTACATGATAAATTACAACAATTAGAAGAAAAATGTTTCATTTCCTTTGGCTATCTCTCTCATCAGCAGTCCCTTTCTCCCATTCTACATAAGCATGCTTCCATAATTTTTCACTTGTCTCCTCCACCCACTTCTAAGGTTTTCATTCATCCACCTCCTAAGATCATGATCCATCCATGGTTTTCATCTATATCATCCATTGCTACATCCTCTCACCCTCCTCACATTGCTACTACATCCCATTGGCTTCTGAAGACATAGACATCTATGCTTCCCAACACTACACCTCCCATGATCAGAATAATTTAATCTAACATTCAGTTTGGATCTTACACTCATGTTGCTACTGCTTCACATGCTTCCACCATCCCTCACATGCCTCTCCATCTTAAGTAGTTGACCTCCATATGATCACCTCTTTACCTGATAATGCACTTATGTTATTAAGGTTATTACATCACTTTTTAGGTATTTGTTATACAAATGAACCTCATTATCATACTGGGGGTCATCACTCTTCTTTCCACCCTCTTTTTACTCATTCATCGCACACTATTATCAACATTCTCTTACATATTCTCATTATTAAAATATCAACATATCATTATTCTAATCACTCATACTATTTACATCACATTACCATTTCCACTACTCTATCACATTACATCATATACATACCTTATTTTATTCATATCATTATACTACTCATTCACATACAAATCATTTTCAATTAACTACTTACCTATTATATCCACATCATGACATGTTTCAAATATTCAACAATCAAGTCAACCATTTCAAAAATGCATACAACATCTAGAAAATCAAACTACATATGATAACCATCACATCAACACAAGTGCACCACACATATGATACCCAAAACATGTCTATATATATATATATATATATATATCTCATCTAAAATCATACTTATAAAACTACATCCATTGAAGGGCAAGCCTCTATGTGTCAATACAACCCTAAACATCATATATCATCCTCACTATCACTATATACAATCGATGGAGCTCTAGAACTAGATGATTCACCGCTCAATCTGTACCACTAGTCGTGACCTATATATCTCTCTACCTGTCTCCATAGTATAACCACCTTGGCTAACTGATCCAAGAACTGACCATGTAACTCCACATATCTAGTGAATACATCCTGATTTAGGGATATTTATCCTATGGCCTATCTATATTGCTCTATCTCTACACGCACCTCATCATGCTCACTCAATAACACAGTAAATGTGGTTACCGCTATGGCCACCAGCTCATAAAATGTGCATTCTCACCTACAATCACATCCAATCACTCTAGCATACCGCCTCCCATGAGAACATATGGTCGCACATTTCGGGTCAACATGTGTATCGATGAATCAAAAATCAATGACCAATAGGCATCACCTGGAACCATATAACACCACATTAGTTATTACACACATTTACAACATCCAACAACTCCGTAACCACTAACAAATAACAAAAAACAATAATTACACTCCACTAGTACTGCTGCTAGGCCATCTCCATTAGGGGTAAGAACCTACCCCTCTACTCTTACTTCTGGCTCACCCACCACATCTATGACAACCATAAATAATAACACCCATCGATGTGCTACCCACCACTTGATATAGGCCTAAGTGCACCCCACATCATCAATATGTGTCAGATCTATAGAAGCATTTACCTCATTTGGACCAGGATGCATTAGCTATACTCATGTCGGGCCTGACCTAGCTCCTTTCTATCTTGCTGCTTTATTATCTCTTAACCATACATATGGATCTGGGGGCACATTTTGATCCATGCCAAATTATCTTGATACTCTCTCCCCTTGGAACAAATTGGCCACTCTTGGGAATCGTTCCTCCAACCACATGGTTTGATGAATGTACCACAACTCTACTCTATCCTCTAACCAACCACCATAGTCTCTATATGGCCTCCATATGATGGCCCCTGGCCTCATCCAATCAACCATCGACCTAGATGTGGTTATTTCTAGTCTCCTTTTATGGGTGCCTACCCACCTCGCTACAAATATCTCAGGCCTCACTCAATCATCCTGTGGCCCACTGAGTGGCCTCAATATATCAATGTGCTCATAGATCCATACATGTAACAAAGTGGTGGCTCATAGTCCACCCCCATGATCCTTCTATGTAAATCTATACAAATATATGTACAAGTGGGCCAACATACATTATGCCCAGGCATATCTTATCCTATACTCCTCTATACTGTGATAAATATCGTGCATATTATATAATATACCCACTCCACCACACTCTACTTCCATTGATAAAGCTAGAATCACTACGATGAAATTCCATAATCATGGAACACCAAATCTTAAGATAGGATATAGAATGATATGGGCATCTGTCTATAATCATGTCCCAGTAAAATATCATCTAGTTATCCTCATCTGAATACATGCATCCACTATACTTATAACCTACACTCTCTCTCCTAGAATAGGTAGTCATAATATCTGATACACATCCTCTAGGGTCACTTTCATCTCACCAGTAGGTAACCAAAATTTACTTGTATCAACATACCATATCTCACACAATATAGTCAACATAGGCATATTATGGGGAATATCCCCCAATATAGCTATGTTTTGCAGGCCAACATGGTCTGGTATATCCCACTTGGCATTGGATAACCCCAAAGTAAGCAAATTTATCAAATGATGACCCCCACATAAATATCATGAGTGTATATCCATATGCAACACAACAAATAAACAAAATTATTCTATTATCATATCATATATACTGCCAACTAATTCATCATAGCACAAAATTATTCAAAATTTATGAATTTTATAGATCATCGCAAAAACCATGCTTTGGACACCAACACTTAGGAGCAGGTCACAAGTTCCCAGAAATAAGTCACTAACGCCTGGAACTGGGCACTGGTTTTCCAAAAGCCGATAACACCCTAGACACTCCCACCTAGGTCAAAATGCCAAAAAATACAATAATGTAAATTTTCTAAAAATTGGCAAAAATAAGCATATTTCACATAATTTTCTAAAAATACTCATACATACCAACTCATCGGTCATATGCATATCTACGACCACTGCTACTCTATAAAATATTGTCAAACTCACTGCTCTAACACGCGACATCCTCACAACTCAGAGCTCTAATTTTCACTTGAACACGGTACAAATGAAAAAACTATTCACTTTTCACTATTCCTATATATAACAATCTTCAATTTTCTATATATTATAGTTACTATTTACAATCATTTTTCTAACTAATACATGGCACATGGTTTGACTCATATCTTAAGCCTTTTTGCTCTATTTTCTTCCCAATTTGCGCTATTCAGATAAAAATTTCTTCTAACATCGTACTATACATATTACACAATGCTATATTCAAATATGGAACAAGTGCTCATCAATCTTCATGCATTATTACAATATCTTCTTTACTATCTCTTGTTCACTTTTATCTTTACTTTAGGCTTAGTGCTCATCTCTTCACCCCTCACCTTTTCATTGAAAGGGGGGAATACAGTCGGGATCACCTTACAATCCCTCTCAGGTTACAATATAATTAATTAATAATCTTATCACATCAATATTAAAATATTTCTCTCTAATTCTATTCAAGTAAAGGAACAAAATCACTTTATTTTAAACACGCAAATACTTTCTTTGTTTCAAATATATTCCCTCTAGAAACATAATTTGGGGGAAAAAAGATTTTTTTTATCTATGAGTAATCTACTAGGTACATATTATTTTAAAGCAATCTTTCATCATTAAAATCAAACCAATCAATTGGTACATAATCATAGTTACTAGTGCTCCTAGATGACCTAACTTGGAATTCACCTTGCATTTCTACCACTTCCAGATGACCTAACTTGGAATCCATCTATCATTATTCAAATTGAAAAACATGCTACTATAGGATGGGGGTAATGAGACGTCATTTCCTTTCTTATATAGCTCATATATGGGTTGTTCAATACAAAACAACACGAAACAACACAAAACTAAATTTGGTCTATATATGTCTGCAACAGTTAGACCTTGTAGGGATGTAGTCATGGATGGAGAGTAAAACTAGACCTTTCTCCCTAACACTCTTCCTCTAGTGGTAGGATTCCCAAACCACCCCATTTTCAAAAATAAAAAATTGGGTTGGGAATTGATAACTCTCCGCCTCTTCAATCTCCATTGGCAAAAAACACAATCTCCAAATTCTAAAAATCATTTCAATGTTTCTCTACCTAATCCTTACAATGGTTTTCTATCACTATTTATGCCACATGGGTTGACACATTGATCCATGGTTCACCACGCTACAAGTTCTTATACTCTACATGCACTTTTACAATTCGGCTTCTGAGGAATTTTCACAGGTATGTTTCTTTACTTCCGTTACACTACTTGAATTTAATTCAAATATCATAAAAGGGGGGGGGAATGTAGACATAAAATCACACACATATTACAATTTAACTATGCCACAAAGTATGTTGTTATATGCATGGATCTTAAGTAAGAAAATTATTCACTGGTAATACAATCCCTTGTCCATCCACTTATTTGATTTGATTTATATTATATTCCTATCCTACATCTATCACTTTTATACCCAGTTCTGGTCATGTGACATGGATACCTATTTGTCTGTCTATTCAGATCTGTCTTCATTTATCCTAGGACACTAGTTCCCATTATGAACACTAGCACCCAAGCGCTCCTTTCATCTTTGTTCTTTTTACTTATTTTGACATTTGTGGTCGGCCTCTCTAGTTTTCTTATCCTTATCCCGAGCTCATAGTTGGAATTTTGGGTTACTAGTGTCAAAATTAAAACAAGATTTCCATACATATACATAACATACACTCTATTATTCTGGCTAGAAATTCCTAAAGGGGAAATCACATCTACATATTATCACTATCATCAAAAGTGACCACATTTTGGGTTGTATATTATACATACACTACATAAGAAGGGGAAGTTCTTAATTCCATCTCATGAATTTGTATTGAAGCTAGCTATAGCCTACTTTCTTGGCATCATTGGCATGAGGGAAACCTAAGGACACTATTTCACACCCAAGAACACAACAACTACATGAGTCCTGGAATTAGGGTAATGTTCGTCATACGTTCACTCCTTCGGGTGACCGTCGGGTTTTAGTCGACTTCACATAGTGCATAGTTTCACTTCCAATTTGATGTTTTTTGTGAGCTTTTTGTAGGTAAATAGGGTTTTCCTCTTGTATGGGGGAGGTGGGGGGGGGTGGGGGGGGGGGTGTGGGTGGGGGGGGGGGAGGTTACAGGTACTTTGGCAATCAAGGTATGAATATCAAGTGATCAATAAAAAATAAGTGCAAAACCCTAGCGATATAGAAGAAAGTAGATTTTGAGCATTTACACAGTCACTGATGCCTAGAAGTGGTATTTGGAACCTAGGCACCCATGTCCAAATCTTTCTATAAGTTTTAGAATTAATACTGAGTGTTTCTGACACTCTTCCCAACATATTCATCAATTTTACCACCCCAGATCTGTTCTAGGATAAGCGTAAATAAGTTAAGTCTTATATCTCTCCCATTTACTGACAAGATTGCATTAGTAGAGAACTTAACATATGTATTCTACTATACTTTATCATATTAGTGAATATGAAATTATATTTTATTTTATTTTATTAAATCGATAATAAGCCTAGATCAATAAATTAGGATTTCCACTAAACTTATACAAAGCTTATACAAAACTCTCAAACCTAAATTCAAATGGCTTGGAACAATTTGGAATCATCTTTTGAGTTCCTTTCAAAATGCTCAAAGGGCCTTTTATAGCCTTCTCAAGTCTTTAAATTTATGGGTAAAAGTAATATCCATAGGCTAAATATAGCCTTACAACCATATGATATACTATTTTGATCAATCTAACACAACCAGTGGGGTCATGGGTTCCATTCCCCACACCCAAATTTATTTTTGTTACAAATTCCACTAAATTTATGGGTATTGAATCAACTTGAGCCATTTAAAGGATTTCACATCATTTACAAGAGGTAATTATCCAACATTGAGTGGGTCGGCCTATTATAAAGTCTTCAAATATAGTTTTTTTACTTTATTAGTTGTGGCTACAACCACGTACCTCCCTTTCATCAGTTCCATGTTGGCTTGGTTATGTGGCAGATAGGGTTGGAACGGATATTCTCTAGAGAATGTCATTCAAGTTGTCTATGTGATGCACTTGTGAACTTAGATATCTCCACTTAGATGGTTAGTGGAGTCTTAGTCAGTGGTTGACATAATATGCCACATCGTGGCTCTGTAAAATAGCACTTTTCCTCTTCCCTTGGTTGGGCGTTTGAGATTTTATAAAGCTTGGGAACATAATCCCACACTCACCACATAAACCCATAATTTGGTATTAATATGAACTCACCAAAATGATAAGGTGAAGTATAAGGAGGAAGGGTCACCTTCCTTAAAAAGAGTAGACCCCACCAGCTGATGGGCCCCCAAATGATAAATAGTATGGGCCCCACATCAAATCATCTCCATTTTTGAAGATCATAGGTTCAAACAAAGTCATTTTTTTTACACATTGCCACTTTTACCTCCCAAATAAGCCAATTGGTGATCTCACATAGTGTCACTTGTCTTTACACTTGTGGCTTCTATTTTCCCCTGATGCATATGATTTTTCACATAAGGTATCTTCTTGTAGTGCCCATCAGTTACTGCTTTATTTCATTACTGAATCATCTTATTGATTTGATTAGGGATAATGATATAGTTTTACTTTGTACATTATATCAGTTTTTCATGGATTACTTTTGTAATATAAGTTATGTATGAGGCACACCATGCCAATCCATTATTATGATATCTATTTCTATTTTTAGTGATGTGGTTATGGACATTATCATGGTATGATTTAGATGGATTTTATTTGGTGTGTGATGGATGATTTGAGCTAATTATTTTGATTACTAGCTATGGTGATGATGCTATAATGTTATCGTGATATGATTTAGATATATATATATATATATATATATATTTGATAGATAATACTTGGAAAAGGATCCAAGGGAAAATTAAAAAATATATTGCAATGATGCTCAAAAAAAGCAAAAATACAACCAACAGAAAGCTCGAGTCAAAAATAAATTGACTCTCACAGAGCATAGATAAAGATCTAAAAACATATGACCATCTAGATATAAGACATTACATCATAAGACCAAAAGCCAATAGATGGTTAGCGAAAAATCAACATAAAGATGGCTTAGAAAAATTTTCCCCTCATTCTTGTGTTAGGAGCCTCCTGCTTCAAATGGCTGTCAGAATAGTCTTCGTTCAAACTACTAGTTATTAATTTAATATTTTTCCCTTTTTCTAGTGCCACTTCTCCTTGCATAACATCAAGTCTATATCCCAAAACAACAACCTCAACATTAGTTCTCTATGCATTTCTGATTAAATTCCAATTTTCAGCCTTTATTTGGTCCACCTTTTCCTCCAACACTTCAATTTTGTTGGCCAGAAAAATTAATGAGGTTATTCCCCCCTTTGAAAAGCTCTGAAGGACCCACATCAAAATCCTGACCAGCCAACTGTTGAAGAGTAGTAGAAACATCTAAATACTTCTCAGCATTTTCCTTCATCTTACTAATTCTTATCCTGTCAGCAAGTGTGAGAAATTATTCCCAACCATCTCTCAAAATAGAGTTAGGAACCCTAGTTTTTAGTTCCGAAGTACCAAATTTCACAAGAAGCAAGATACATCCCTACTGAATAGGGGCTACACCTTTCTCTGCTTAGAAATACCTTATAAAAACTTTGATAGATCTATAAAGGAAAAATGGAATACTAATCTTCTTACCCTGCCTAACCTAATCAAGCAACATCAAATGATGCAAATGTAAGTTCCTAAACTTACCATCCAACGTAATATACTTCATCAAGAGGAAGTAGACCTTTGTCCATCACCCAGGAAGAGGAGTATGAGTAATTCCATCCTCCATATAACATATTTTTTCATCTTCCCCAAGAAATGTTTGAACCTCTTGATGAAGTTTGGTTATGTATTTACAAAATTTACTATTAGAGAATTCCATACCAATAACTCTTCCTATAAACTCCTCAGTAACTAGTATACTAATCCCATGAATATTGACTACTGTATTGTCCCAAGAAGTTGCAAATTCCATAGAAAACTCTTGTCATGCCCTTTCAGTATCTGGATAAACTTCATAATCCCTCCCTACCTGAATATTTCCCAAATGACAATATCTTGTTCTAGACCCACATAGGATGATGGTTCTAATCTTACCATGCTACCCACTATTTCTAAAACTTGATACCATAGCCTGCAAACTAAGAATAAAGGTATCAAGAAATAGATGAAACCAAATTTGATTATAATGAAAATATCCTTAAAAAAAATTAAATAATGAGAAGGAAATCCTATATCCTCTTCACACACTTCACATAAAAATTACTTTTCTGCATTTAAAATAATTTTAGTGTTGACAAGTAGATTACCCTCATCTTTCTATGATTAATTAGCATGGGCCCAAATACCAAGATTTTCCAACATGTTCATGCATTGATTCTCCTCTCCATACACATGCCTTATATAAATCTCCTTAAACTTAAGTAAAAGAAAAAAAATGTCCTCCATAATAGATCTAAAGCTAGTATGGGATTTATCCCCCCCTTCCTATATTTGATGATATACAAGGAATCCCCCTCAATATGAAGATTTTTTATTTTTTGAGAAATAACCCATCGGATTCCCCTCAGCACAGAAAATGCTTCAGCATTGTTGTTTGTCTTATTACCTATAGGCACTGTATATGCTATAATGAGATAAACCCCATTGATATGAATGATGCCTCCAATGCATGCCATGCCAGAACCTTGTTTTAAAGCCCCATCAAATTTGAGTTTGACCCAACCCTCCAAAGGTTTTTCCCACTTTACATTGTTATGAAGATCTATCTTCCAATTGGAAATTAGCTAAAAACTCTTATTGATACTCAAGGACTGAATTATTTCAGTTTCATGATTTGGGATACCCTTATATTCTTTGAGCTTAATAATGGAAAGGTTATTAGCCATATCTCCTAAGATAATGTCTCCTACACTGGAAGAACTTCATTGTTTCTCCTTTTAAATCATGTTGTTACTTTCTAACAAAATACCCCATAGGAAATGAGGGAAAAAAATCCTCCAAGCTTTAGAAATACATGGGGAGGAGAAGAGAGAAACCTATTGCAAGTAAAAGTCAGCAAAATTTTCTGGAAAGACCCAATCTACTTGAAAAGCTTTCAAAATATTGATCAAAACATTTTCAGAGAAAGAACATTACTAGAAAAGATGTTGAACAGATTCATTATCCTTTTTACACAAAATGTAGAAGTTTGGGATCATCATACCTTTTTTATTGCAAATTTTCTATGGTTAAAATTTTACCTTAAACCACATGCCACAAGAATAAGTTTACCTTAGGAATATTCACTTTTTCCCATAAAAGTTTTCAAAAGATAATTCTAGGGGGTATATTATGGGCTATCCCATAACCTATCTTGATGGAATATTCTCCATCATTAGTAAAATCCCAAACCAAAGAATCCTCCTCTGGAAATGAAGGATTATGAAGGCATCCTAAATTACTGTTCAAATTTCTTATAGACTCTTTGGATTCCTCATCTTTTCCTGTGCAATATAAATATTTCCATGTCCATCCCAAATTTGACTTTATCTAGTAATATTTCAAAATGATTCCTATAGAAGATTCAAAATGAGGAGCTAAAACACTCCATGACAATTAATTTATGAGAGGAGAATATTTTATCCACCAATCATCCCACAATATAATCTTGGTACCATCCCTATACTCCCATTTGCTACCCTTCAAGAGTAAAATTTTGCATTTACAAATCCCATTCCAGAAACAAGAGCCTTCTGGAAGAACATTATTGGACAAGAACACACCTCTATCCATATAACCATGCAGATATTAAGCTTTATCTATTTTTTCCCATAGCCCGTCCTCCCTCATAAGCCTCCAACCAAATTTTGAAATTAGAGCCAGATTCAAAATTTTAATGTCCTTTAGGCTAAGGCCACCAAAATTCTTAGGGAGGGTTACCTTTTCCCAATCCACCAAAGGGATCTTATCCTTAGAATCCACTCTAAACCATGGAAATATTCTCTAAATCTGAGTAAAAATGGTTCTAAATTTTGATGGTATTTTAAAATCTAACATAAGGTAAAATGCCAAAATCTGAAGGGAACTTTGGAGCAATTGTAATTTCCCAGCTTGAGAAAGTAGAGCTCCCTTCTATGAAGCTAACATTTTTAAAAATCTGCTAACTAAAGAATTCTAATTTTCCAAAACCATCCTCCCTTTAAAAATTGGCATACCCAAGTAGGGACTTGGGAAAGATTTAATTGGGCAATCTAAAATGGTAGCAATTCTTTCTTGAATTTCTTCATCAACATTCATAAAGAAAATAGAGATTTTATGGAAATTAATGAGCTGACTTGTAACATTCTCATAATCTTGGAGAATATCCATGAATGTTTTTACTTCTGAAGTAGAAGCCTTGCCTAGAATAAAGGTATCATATACAAACTATTGCAAAGAAATAAGATCCAATCCATTAGAAGTGATTAACCCATTTAGAATATTCCTTTACTTTTGGTCAACACAACGTTTGCCTAAGGATTCTGCCACAATAATATACAAAAAGGTGATAATGGGTCTCCCTGCCTCAACCCTCTACCTAAAGAAAAGTAACCTTCTGACTTACCATTGATCAAAATTAAATATTTAGGAGTTAATATACATTGCATTATCAAGTTGATGAATTTTTTATGAAATCCCAATCTCTCTAAAATGATACTTAGGAATTTCCATGGCACCCTATCATAAGCTTTATTTATATCAATTTTTAACAACATAGCCTCTCTCTTGGAAACATCCACAGAGTGGATAGTTTCATGAATAGTTATAACACTATCTAAAAATTTTCTTCCTTTCACAAATGCCCCCTGATTAGAAGATATGAAACTTTCTAATAAACCTTTAATTTTGAAGGAGATAATTTTAGTGATATTCTTATAGACCATATTACATTAACTAATAGGTATAAAGTCAATAACCTTTTCCACACCTAGAATCTTTATAATAAGGGATATAAAACTATTATTTACCTCTTTCAGAAGTTTTCCATTCCTGGATAAATCTTGAACAACATCTTCAAAATATTCATGTACAATTTCCCAAAAAATCTAAAAAATGAAGTCTGGAAATCCATCTGATTTAGGAGATTTTTCCCCTTCCAAATAAAAAACAATTACTTTTATCTCTTCAAGGGAGAGAATTTTGACCATTTCAGCATTTTCTTGAGAATCGATAATAGGATGAAATAAATTAGCAAGATTTCTCCCCTTAATAGGATCTAACTCCTTGCTTCTGGAAAACAAATCAAAGAAAAATCCTATGAACTCCTCTGAAATTTTAGACTAGTTTTTTTTATCATACCTCTCTTATTAACAATTTCCAAACTAGTATTATTGTTTTTATGGATAGAAGTTGTTAGATGAAATAATTTTTTATTCTTATCTCCATCCTTTACCCACATAATCCTAGAATTTTGTTTCCAATAAGCCTCCTCTTTGGCTTCATGGTTATGATAATCCGACAAAAAAGACTTCTCTTTGTCCCTTAACTCTTAACGCAAACCCATATTTTCAATCCTATCCTCAATATTCCTTAAGTCTTTTGCAATCTATATTTTTTGAGAAAAAATGTTTCCAAATGTCTCCTTATTTTAGATTATCATTCTAGATTTTACATTTTTTATTTTAGATACCAATTTTAACATGAATTTACCTTTCACTTTAATTTTCCAGCATAGTTGAATCTCCTCCTTGATTCCAGGATGCAGTAACCACATTTTGAAGAATCTGAAATGTCTCCCTCTAAGCCCATCATTACTACCAAACTCAAGGAAAATTGGGCTATGGTTAGAAATAATTCTTGGCATGGCTGACAAAGTTCCACCAAAAGAAGAAAACTAAGAAATATTGATGTTAAATCTATCCATCTTTATTTTAATGAGACTATCTCCTACACATTTATTATACCATGTATACTTAGCCCCCCAACTCCATGTCCACTAGATTACAGTCAACATTAAAGTCTACAAAATCCCCCATACTATCCTTGTATTTATTAGAACTCCCCATTTTATCTTCTAGAATTAAAGGGGAATTAAAATACCTCCCTACCAACTAGTTGAAATACTTATATTGGCTTCGAAACTACAAAATAGCCACCTAAATGCTTCTTCTCTCAACATTAGAGTTGGGAGCATAAATGTTTAAAAAAATAAATAAGGAACCATTCTCCTTTTCTGTGAAAAAAATAGCCATATGGTGTGATGAAGCAACTAACATAGTCCCTTCCCTTTCCCCTTGGAAAAAAAAATTAGAACTTCCACCAAAAGCCCCATTCGAGGAAACACACTATATATCAAATCTAAACCAAACCTTATTCATAACTTCTCCCATTTTTTCCTTTTCCATCTTAGTTTATTGAATCAAAATAATGTTAGGTATATAATTTTTCCTAAAATTAATCAACATATTTTATTTACTGGGATTATTTAAACCCCTTAGATTCCAAGATATCAGCTTCATCTTTTTTGTTCAGGGAAAGGATCTGTTCAATAGAGTGCTACTTACCTGAATCAATTTCCTTTGAAAACACTTTTTCCTACCTATCCCTATTAGAGATATTACCCCTTTTTTGAAATGGCTTCCCACAATATGCTTTTTATTTTTCTTGTTTGTGAGCACTCATGGTACTAATTTTATTCTCCTCCAAAATTTCTTTTCTGCTTTCCATATTTAAAGAACATGGTACAACCTCTTGATCAATAAAGACTTCTTCTATATTACTGTTATGAAAAGAGGATTCACCTATCTTATCTTGGATCTTCTCTTGATAAATCAAAACATCCTCATTGGTTTCAGATTTATTATGAATATCCTCCTCCTTTGATATCTCTTGATCTTGAAGCTAATCTACTTCTTCCTTCTCATGTTGCAGTTGTTCTAAGTTTACATTCTATTTCTGATTTTGTTCCATATGATCTTCAATTTTGAGCCTTTGTCTCTTCATGAGTCTCAGTTATCTCAATCTTTTCTATATTTAAAAAATTGAAGTCATATTTCAAAGGAGACATTTTATTGGGGGATAATGGATTCCTCCCCTATTTTTCCTCAGGAACATTATCTTTCTTATCCCAAACTTGTTTTCCTTTCTTAGCTTCTTTGCATTATCTTTGATCATGCCCCATACATAAATTTTTTTGACAGAATAATGGTGAAGATTCATACTCAATATTCTAGGTCCAAAATCCAAATTTCAATTGGAGTTCAATTTCCTTTTGAAACAAGTTACCTACTGGAACATTAACACAAAACCAAGCATACATAAGCATGGTTCTTTCCCTTATAACCGGATCAAACACAACCAAAGAGCCTATAACATTAGTTATTGCCATCAATATTTCTTCTTCCTAGAAATCCATAAGAAACCCTAGAAGTTTAACCTAGACTTGAAAATCATTTGGTTTCTCATTATATGGATCGAACCCTAGATACCACTTCCAAACCAACAAACTAGATCTACCCATAAACCATGGCCCCCCTAGAAGGATCTTCTTACAATCTTCAGGGTTGGAAAGATTGATGATAAAGATCCCATTCACATAGGAAGAAATTTCGAAGGATCCCTTTGGATTCCACTTCCTTCTAGCACATTCATGAAACCATTCTACATTGGGTCTAGATCCATAAAACTACCCAACATGTGAGTGCTCTATTATAGAATTTTCTTTCTAAGCTAACCCATCTGAGATGGTTAAAGTTAGAACCCCATCTTTCTCAACAAGATTAATTTTTGAAACAAAAGGCTAATCTATTGATTCTGTATTTCATCTCATCACTCTATGATCCCAAGAGGGAGAAAAAGAAATATCTTACTTACCTCCTCTATGTAGATTTCATGGATCCCCATTATGTAGAACCCCATTCCAAGGGTCACTAGTGTCCTGTATTATTTTCTGCCTATTTGGTTTTGAAAATATCCTCCTCCTCACTCCCTCTCTATTTTATATATTATGGATGTATGTCATTCTAGATTTATTACATCATTATAGATATTAGTTGATTTCTTAATTTGGACCATTTATCCCATAAATTGATTTAATTATTAGATGTGTGTGGCATCATTTCACTTGATTTATTGTATTGAGTTGGTATGATGACATGTGAATCGAGTGTGCAGGTTACAGGTTCAAGCAGAAGAACATGGGACTCAGAGTTATACCTTTAAGATTATACAATTGGTTGGTTGGGTTGAATCCTCACCCATTTGTTTCATCGGTTTTGTCTTTCTTGTTCATGGTTTTGAGTGGATATGAGAAAACCATTCTCTTTGTGTATGTTTCTTCATTATTATGAGCACCTTAGGTTGTAGCCTTCTTGGACTAATTTTAGTGTTAGCTATTTTAACATCTTATTTAGAGTCATTTTAAGGGTCTAATATTCCCTTCTTATATTAATGGTGTTTTTTAATTAATCATGTTTAAAGAGGTGTGGGATCACCTAAGAAAGGGTTAGGTGGGCCCCACCACATCTAAACGTGGGCCACTTTTTCCAAGCATGAAATTGGGCTAAAAAGGGAACCCTTGGACCCTACCTATGGGTATGGTACCTTTTTCAAGGTTCAAATGGGAATTTCCCTATGATTTGTGCCTATCTTGTCCACATCCAAATTTATGAAATTGTTTTGTGAGCCACCTTGAGATTTGGAGGATATTTTTTTTAGTTTATTTTGATTTTATGGTATTTTCCTCCATTATGTATTTTGTCTTATGTGTGATGGGGACATGGGGGTGCCTTTTTTTGAGAAGGATATAGGTGAGACATGTAAACCCTTCATTGGTAAGGATAATTTAGATTCCTCTTTTTACTTCTCCACTTTAGAAGGGGTATTGAATTCTTGCCTTATTTCTCGCTAGGTTGTTTTGGGGGAAAAATTGGAGGAGATAGGATCTTGAAGATCTTGGCTTACACTTGGAGTTTGGATTTCTTAGTTTGAGAGGTAGGCATCTCACTTTTTTATTTTTTATTTTATTATTGTGAAGAATTTTATGAAATGGCATGTTTGTTAGTATTATAAATTATTCTTTTTTTGGATGATGAGTGTTATTCTTATCTTCCTTTATTTCCCCATCCACCTCACTTGAGATGGATATTTGGAGTGTTGGGGAAGAGGGAGGAAACATCCTCTTATATCCAAATGTATTGATGGGAAATCCATGATGGGATTTGTATTTATTTTTCTTCCCCTCATATGGTTGATTAGGTTGATTAGATTTAATATGGATTGGAACTCATCTCCATTACTTTCCAAGGAAATCCTCCAATGTTTGAAAAACCATCACAAGGAGGAGGCTTGCATTTTTTAGGATTTGGATGATATAAGGAGTTTTGGGGTATGGTGTTTTCTAAACAAAATATGATTGATTTGGATTCAAAATAGTTGTAGTGGGAAATATTTACCCTCTTCCCAATTCTTGAAGAATATTGGAGTTTCTTCCTTATGATTTGGTGTTTGGCTTGTTTGGTTATGAGGTTCTATGAGTATGTGTATACACCATTTTGTTATTTCTTATTCTTGTGCATATTGGAGGCATGAAACCTCTCTCCCCCATGGAATTGGAGGGAGGATAGTATGTTATCCATATTTTGATATGGTGTGTAATGATGCCAATAGGTTGGGTGGAAAACCAAGCCAATTTCTCATGTGGCCAATAGAGATTTTCTATGGATTTGGATGTTTCTTTTTCACTTATATTTAAAGAAGCATTATTTTTAAAAAATTACATTTTGTTCCCCTTTTAGGGGAAGTTTGTCCACTTGAATTTTATAATGTATACTATATTATTGAGTTTTCATTGAGAATATGAACATAGTTAGTTTTCAAGATAGTTGGAAAGGATTGAGGTCATATTTGTAAATATTGTTATGTTAGTGAGGAAATTAAGTTTATATTTGTAGTAAACTTGTATGGAGAGAGGATGAAACTTATGTGTATATCCTTCACTACTTGAATGGAGGAAGTAATATCTTGTGAAACTTGAGTTCCCTCATTTTGTGGTTGTCATATAAAGGAAAGTGTAGGAAGACTTTGGGTGTATGGACTTGTATTAGCTTGAAAAACTTGTGTCTTCATGTGGATGAAATAATTAATTAGCACTATTTTAAACTATGTGAAATTCCTTATAAAATAATGTGAGAGAAGGATTAACTCATTTGGTTTATATAATAAATCTTGTGTTGTGTTTATAAAGGGAAAATTTGAAGAATACGTTGGCTTATAAAATTTGTTGTGGCTTATAAATTTGTAACTTCTTATGAAGGGAAGAGTTTTTTTATAGTTTGAAACTATGAGTAAGTTTGGAATAATGATGTAGGAGAAATACTTTACTTATCTTGTTTCTCATGGATTCTTGATAATAGTCCCTTTATTTGTATTAGGATTCTTAGAGAAAGAAAGAAAATTGAATTCATTTTTATGTGTGATTTTGTTGCATACAACTATTTGAGTGAATTATCTCTCACAAGCATAGTTGTTATTTAATTGGTTAATAAAGATAAGGGCATCAACTATGGCATCTCCTTGAATTATAGAAACATGGTTAAGAATAAAAATGAACTTATTACAATATACATATACAAGAAGGAAATTTTGGGCCAATTAGTAGTTTCTTTGCCACCATGGTTCCTTGCAGTAGTGGTATATGATTGAATTTTTATCCTATTAGTTTAAAAATGAGAACAATAATTTTGGATTTATTTTTAGTCTTTCTTCCTTATGAAATTCATATTGAATCTAATTAAGGGTTCCTTTAAAAAAAGAAAAAAAATTACATATAGAAATATTACACACACACACACACACACACACACACAACACACACACACACACACACACACACACACACACAAACACACACATACATATCTTTTGTGTGTGGATATATATATATATATATATATATATATATATATATATATATATATATATATATAATTAAATAAGAAGCTTCTTCATCCAAATCCTCAATTGTACATTATAACATGCCATTTAAAGATTGTGGTTCTGAGATATAGAAATTCAAGTTCCCTATTAAACATGTGACTCTATCTTCATAGAGTGGAATGCACACACAAACACACATAATGAATTTACATATTTTAATAATCCTAAATATTGTAGTGAACACCAAATAAACTAGGGAAAAGTGTGACTGAGAGGGAGGGTTGCAGACTTCTCCACACCCTCTCCACACTTTAATGGATGCATCATCATTATCAACCCTCTCTCAAGCCTACGAAGGCCATACCCTTGTGTAGCAAGAACCGATCTTCAAAAGAAAAAATAAAGAGGAAAACATATAAATTTTTTAATGAATGTGTGTGTGTGTGCATGTATATATGTATATATAACTATGTGGATGCCCCTGTTAATACCCTAACCAAACATACACACATAAACACACACACACACACACACACACAAACACACACACACACACACACACACACACACACACACACACACACACACACACACACACACACACACACACACACACACACACACACACACACACACACACACACACACACACACACACACACACACACACACACACACACACACACACACATGTACACATTTTAGTAACCACGAATTCCCTATTTTGGGACTCAATTTCATGACAACATATCCCTATGTAGGATGTGGCATGGTCGCATCTGCGAGAACCTATTTTAATAATAATACAAACTATTTTATAATCCTATTTATATATACTCTCCCTTTTAGTTGCATACACATGTATTCTATGAAAGAAAATGGAATAAAATTCTAAACAATGTGAATCTTCCATGGATGAGAGATTCTCCTCCTTAACCTAAAAAATAAACATTTAAAATTAAACAAATATAATTTCCTTCATGGAAGATCCATGTATAGCAAACAAGAAGAGAAATACAAAATAAATGTGAAAATGGAATGGTAATAGAAAAAAACAAAATGATATTTAGGGCTTCATGCCCAATCCCTAAAGTCAAGGGTGTAGGTCCACTTTATCATATAGATCAAACTTATTCTAGGATCTCCCACTTGCAAGTGGACCTCCATTGGACCTTTCTTATATGGCAAATTTAAAGAAATGATTTTTTAAAATTTTTTCTCTGCTCTCCATTTTTTTGGTTGGATTAAATTATTTGTAATGTAATTTAATTTTTAGTGAAGGGAAGGACCTTATTAGGTTACTATTTGACCTTATGGTTTTGCTTTGAACTTAAATGAAGTATATCCACTAAGAGGATATATAACCTTTCACATTAATCCCAAGACCGAGTGGTCATTAAGTTTCATCTAGATAAGGTTCCCCATGAAATCACATAACTTCAATGTTGATTAGACTAACCCTTAGTGAGTAATACATTTTCTCCCCGGAAAAAAATTCAAATAGGTGATGGGTATATAACTTGTACCGAGAATTAAAATATTACCTCTAAATGAAATTGATATTTCATGGGATGATAAACACACCTTCAAACAAGCATAACTATGACCTTGCAAGTCACTGAGTATGTTGGAAAAAAGTCATGATTATATTATCATAATTTCTAAATGATATTGATTCATTGATTTTAAATTAATAAAAAAATTAATCCAAATTTTTATGGGGTTAACAAGATGAATTAAATGGATAATTATGAGTGGAAAAATGTGCATTACACTCCTTCATATGACATCTATTTCACCTTGTTCAAAAATCACTTGGAATCTCTCTCTGAGATCTTCAACATCTAATTAAATTAGGGAGATTTAGGGAACTTCCACTATGTGGATGATTCTCCATATCACTTCAGGTCCTATACTAGACTCATTTTCCCCTTAAATACATTTGAAAATGCTTAGGGTGACTATCTCTTGCTAAAACGTGGCTTTAGGACCTTTGAGTGCTTGGAAACGGAGGAAGTTAGACTAGTTGAAATAGATTACTTCTTCAAACCTAATGTAATGGTTTCTCTAAATTTTATGTAACTACTTTAGGGAGATTTTGGAGAGTCTTGAGTGATTTAATGTTGATATTTACAATAATATCTCATGAAAGCGTTAAGTGAGTTATGAATTATAATTATCTTGTTTATATAGGCTTCCATAGGTTAGATATTCACATTATAGTTGATCTAGGAAGATTAATTGACTCACATAATTATTTTCAATTTAAAAAAAAAAAGAATCATTATATGGAGGGTTGAAAGACCGTACATGTCAACTAGGAACTTAGTCTACTATGGACCATTTTCCCATACATACAATGATGAAAATTTAATTTTTGGGAATTATGCTTGGGGTTGAATTAATTCTTTAGTTGATTAATATTTTTTCTTGAATGACATAATAAAGTGTAGAGATGAGTAAGTATATGTGTGTGTCTATATATATATATATATATATATAGATTAGAATTTAAGCATTTTTCTTATCATAGGAAAAAAATCAAACTTGTCATTACCAAAGGATAAGATACCAAATTTGAGTGTCTACACAACTCTTATGGGATCACAACATTGATAGTAAAGTCAAGAGATAAATATTTATTAGTGGTTAGATCATTCCAAACCTAAGGTATTATCTTTGTCAAAGTATGATCTCATCCAAAACATGCAAGGGGGAGTCTTGACCAAATGTTGGTGATGAGGTTATATTTATTTTGAATAGAAATTTCATGAGGTGATTGTAATGTTTTAGAATAAGTATTGATTAAATATAAGAAGGGAATTTAACTTAAGATATTGGACATATATTTGATTGGATCCAAATATTCCAAGTTGTTTGATGAAATTTTGGTTAGGAATTGAGGAGTATTAGTCAAAATATGATCTCAAGGAACTAAGGCTTGATGTTATATGAGGATTGTATTATATGCCACAAATTTATGATATTATCCTTTTTAGGTTCACAATTGAAAATGTTGTTAGGGATGAAAAGAGAATAAATAGACAACATTAACCCTATTAATTGAGGAATATCAACAACACTAGGAGTAGTAGAAGAGATAAGAGATGGAATCATCCTTGTTAATGTCATAGCTCAGAATTGCACCCTAGGATTTAATCATGGTAGATAAATAATTTAGGACAACATTTGATGATCTCAACAATGTGGGAGTCGTAAATTGAGATCAACCTCCAAAGAAGATTGGTTCCTAAACCTATTTCTAATACTAACACTAAAACTACCTCTAAGCTAAGCCTATTCTAACATGTCCAAGTAACTAGGGAGAGAGAGGAGGAAATTAACAAAATAGAAAACTAAGCTAAAAATATAGGTGATAACACCAAGAAAAGGTTGATCACTCTCTCTTGAAGTCTCAGGGAAGAAAATAGATTCAATGCAAGGTCAGAGGGGCAGGTTCTCATTACTTTCAACACTTTAAATTTAATCAGCTCAAAATATTATTTAATTTGACACAAATGGAATGAAATTCTACAAAATATAATGAATAAATAATCACATATGGGAGAGCATAAGGAAATAAGACAATGATGCAAAGAAAGGTTTAGATTCATGCCACATTTTTCATTATATTATTGATTTAAGTATGCACATACTATTGTAACCATTCAAAGGGTAAAATGTATCACAAAACACATGTCATGGGTATGAAAATACTTAACTCTTGTCAAAACATTAGTATAATAACATTACTGAGCCAGAGAGGATACTTCAATAAAGAAACACAATATATTTCTAGAAAGGAGGAAAGAAGAGGGGATAAAAATATGCTATGGAGATGATCGACCTACTAAACCTTGTTAAAACCTTTTAAACCACCTCCACCAGGTAATATCCTTACCTCATAATGGTTCATGCCTTTGGGGATGACTTTGTTTGCAAGAAAACACTAGATATTTTTAGTGGATGATAACAACTCATAGATCAATGGATGTTCCCTAAAATATGGAAGATGGACGTAAGGAGATGTTGTCAAATGTCCAAATTTATTACATAGATCACCATCCTTCATAATTTTGGTTAGGCATGGAAGAATATGCTATTTTGGAAGCATCTGGAGGTTCCCAAGGGAAAGGAGGATAAAACAAACATATTATAACTGAATTATGGCATCTCTTGAACTTTTAAAATAATGTGAAACACCCCCCAAATCTACATATTTTATCTTCCAAAATACTTGACCATTCTCTAAAAACTTTCTTTCTTTTAAATGCATCTTCAATACGTTGTCAATGGATTAAATCTGAGGTGAAATGGAGCTATGCAATGAAAAAAACAAAAAAACAAAAACCAAAGAACTTTCAAATAAATCCTTTATTTCATGGCATCCAAGGTGTTTCATTTTTTTCCCATGGCTTTTTACTTTGTTGTGCATCTCCTTAATGTCCCATGACCTCATTTATAGGAATCTGACATATTTAGATCTTCCTCTCATGTCATGAAAGTTTATTCCTTCGTTACATGGATTTTAAAAGTGGAAACCATTTTCCTTTATTTCTGGGCTTTTGAAATCCATCAAAAAATAATCTTTAAGAATCCCACAATACACTAGGAAAACATTCCACTATTATTGACCTTAGCCATGTTAGACTTCGCTTGCTCGTTTTGCAGGTTGGGCTAACCCAATGAGAAATATATTCCACGTGTTTGTCCCCTAGGTTAGAATAACCCATGGAAAATTATATTCAACTCTTCACCTCATGGATTTTTGAATCCACAAGAAAATTTATTTGTTCTGTGGACTTGGAGAGGTTGCAGAACATTATTTTTTCCTCCTTCATTCGTAGAAGCTTTTGGCACATTTTCTTTACATTGCGACCCCTATATAGTGGACCATACCCTGTTATTTTTTCCACAAAACGATTAACCATTTTTCCGTTTCCATAGAAGACCAAGACTCAAATACCTTATTTTATGGATTGGGAGAACCCATGAAGCACCATATTTTGCTACTCTATGGAGCATTAAGATCCTTTGTTTCTTATTTAATTTATTTTGACTTAAATCTAATTACAGAGTAATGATTGTAATGAATAATGTATAAATGCTAAAATACAGTAATGACACAAGTAAACAAGTAAGAAATAATGTAGAAACCTAAGAAAAGAGGTGGGATAGGAGGAATTAACTAATTTCTGAGTGAGAAAGAATTGATCTGGGTAAGGTAAAGTGTTGAACATAGTGTAGTCAACATCGTTATGCCTCACTATAAATTATAGAACTAGAGAATAGAGTTGGATATGGGTGCCTAGTGCAGGATAGAGGTATTTGGGAACTGGTGACTATGAAAAAGCATAGGATCTACTTTATTTTGTGTCACAAGGGATTTACTGTTGGTTTCTATTGGTCACTTGATATTTACTCCTTGATCACACATGTAATATGCAGAATATAAGTTCACATGCACATACCCACAAACCACATCAAACGTAAAAAGGAAAATGAAGAATGGGGAGTTGAAATGACCTTAACGGTCACCGAAGAGTGACATTACGACCGATCATTGCACTACATCTTAGACTCAATGTAGTTATGGTGTATATGTGTCAAAATGATTCCTTATGATTCTCTTATACAAGTTTCACAAATGACAGTGGGATATATCTAGAAATGTAGTGATGTAATAGTATGTGTGGATGGAATAGAATATAATTTACCTTACTATGTAGTGTATACAAAAGTGATGCAGCCCTTGTCCCTTCAATGGATGCTAGATGGATTCCTTTGGAGTGCTTTTGTGCCTTTGGAATGAAAGCTTAGGTGATGATAGTAATGATTAGTGATTGTTCACTTATTTTAAAAAACATAACTATGTATTTATATGATTCTCTTGTTTGAATTTCATAATTGAAAACTAGAAGGCTGAACCATAAGTGAAACATATGGGCAAAAGATGAAAAATACCCAAAAAGAGCAAGTAATGTAAGAAAAGGCTGATATATCCCAGGAGGGACAGGAACACTTGGGCACTACTATCCTAGCTAGACGCTAGTGTCTGAAACCTTAAAATATAAATAAGTTAAGTCTTGACTGGGATGTAGGGTGTGTAAGACCAAATAGAAAACAAGAAACAAAGAAAATAGGCTAAAGATAGCTGTCAACCACTAGTTTCTTGCTTAGGAATTATGTAAATACTAACATGCTTTTATGTCCTACAAATGTACTCAAGTGTGTGATTTTGTGTCTACATTTTCCCCCACTTTATTTTTTGAGTGAATACTTTATAACATAAAGTAGATAGAAGATGCGTGGCTGATAATCATGTAGAGCATGTGATTAATAATGTGTCGAGTGGACAAGTAAAGTGTGAAATGATTACAAAGTGAAGCGTGGAGACTAGGAAAAGGTAGTTGACCCCAGGGGTGAAGCATGTTATGTTGTATCGTGATGGTATAACTTGTGCAAGCTAATTATTATAAGGATGGACCTAAAAAATAAGAGAAAGAATGTAGTCAAAGTCCTGTATATGATAAATCAGAGAAAAATGTGTATAAATATGTAAAGATTGTAAAATGTGTAAAAAGGAAAGTGTGCACTTGATATGTAGGAGAGTAAAGGATATAAGAGTGTCATGTTACTTGAAGTTGGTTGATTTGAATGCTATCAAGGTGAGTCAAAATGGGTGATCTCATTCTTAGAGTGAGTTGTTTGGGTGATCTCATGCCAAGAGTGAGTTTTTTTTGGGATAATAATCATCTTCAAGAGCCATGTTTTTGGCTGACTTTTAGACCAGTAGTGAAAGTGTTATAGAAAGCAGGTTTAATTTTACTCTTCATCCAAAAATGTTCTCCATTTCAATATTCCTGTTGTCCATATTTCTCCTCACGGGAAGAGTATTGGATCATCCATGACCCCACATAGAAATAACCAGATAAAATGTGTTTGAATCTTGCAAACAGGTTGCAAAAGGACTCTATGATGGAGTGGCAGAGCCTACAAAATATTGAATGACCCAAATCAAGAAGAAAGAGAAGAAACGGCTCTGTCAAGTGAATCCGTGTGTGAAATTCATGAAAAATATTATAGGCGGGATCAAAAATGAAGTAGAAGAGTTGGAGAAGAAGGAGACATTTTGAAATAAGAAAGAATCTCAAAAGAAAAGAAACAACAAAGGTTTAAAATCTTCAGGATTTGAAACAATTCAAAATGAGTCCAAAAATTGACTAAGTATGGAGGAGACAACGGAAGTTGCCAAGTGTCTAAAAGGTGCATCTCCAAAGATAAAATACAAAATGGGAGGCTAGACCCAAGCTCTAGGCACCCACATGTCCCAGGCCCAAAGCGGGGGCAGAGTCAACAACTAAAAGTCAAAAGGTGGATAGGGAGGGCATAAAAAAAGACTAAGTATAGAAATTCCAGCAGATGTTGCCACGTGTTAGCTTGGCACATACCCAAAGGTAAATTTAAAAGTGGAGACCCAAATCGAGAATATTGATTTAGTCAAGACAGATTTGGGGGCAAATTTTGTAAGAGACATTGATGGCAGTGGTTGAGCTCCAAACTGATTTTCCCACTTATCTCTCTTTCTTCCCTTTGTGTTTAATCTATAAAAGAAGGGTCAAGGCTCATTATAAAGTTTTGGTTCATTTTTCCTCTCTACCTCCCCCTTCTTATTTCTGTCCTCGCAGAAGTCGAAAAATGGAGCTTTTCGAACCTCCTCCCCTTGGGTTTGTAATGCAAGTTTTTCCTCTTGGCTACTGCAATATACTGTATCAAACTCTTGAAGCAAATAATATATATGTCTGTGGATGTTTCTCAACCCTCTCATATAATCCGTTATTGTCTCTCTGATCTCTTATTGTGATTTGGTCATCTGTGCATGTTGTTTGTATTACATTCTGTGGAGCTGGTCTGTGTTAAAATGAAAAACTATGTGTATCTAACATTCCTTTGGTGTATCACCTCATTAGCTTAGGTTTATTTTCTTGCATCTCTCTGACCAATTTCTCCTTGGTAGATAGAATAGAACTTAGAATAGATCCTCTGCAATTTGTTTGTATACACCTGAATAGAGGGATAGGAATTGGCCTCAATCCAGAGAGCTCTCTCAACTCACAAGGTCCCACACCTTGAGAGATTCTCCATGTTGTGCAATCACACTGAATGCCCCACTTCACACTCAGGCCATTTGGGGGTGCTGTGATTCTACACTAGCAGTTTTGGCATACTTGGTGGGATAGGTAAGAAGAACCTTACCACTTCATCTTCATCAGGTTGATGTGTTCCTGGTAAGATTCATCCTTTTGAGGCACGTTCAAAGCACATCTGGCAACTCCATCTAGTCAATAACCCATCCTCCAAGTAGCAGACCTTTTCCATCCATTTTCACCCATCTTCATCCACTTTTCTCCTTCCATTTCTTTCATTTTCTCCCATTCCATGAAGTTGTGCAATCATGACTTCATTCCCTTCATGGAACTCACACTTACAGTAGCAATGCAATCCACCTCCAATGCATTTCCCAACTCCTCTAGATCAGCATTATAATCAGATCCATGACCATTATGCTGACCCATATGAGTAGAGTCAAAGTCAGTTTGGCCATAGAGCTTATCAAGAACAAGGGGTATGCATACAATGGTGATAGCTATGTGGAGAATGCTGGTTTGTTGGAGAAGATCCAAAAAATGGAGGCTGGCATGGTTCAGTCAAGGGCCATAACACAAATGAAGGCATTTAATATTGGTTGCAGGGCATCTTGTCCATGGGAAGGCCCTTTTCCAAGACATTAGAGCCCTTAGGAGAAGCTTGACTTCATGGTTGAAATGTTGCCTCAGCTTACATAGTGGATTGAAGATATTGAGGCTTATGAGCTAGACATAAGACAACCTTGTCAATGGGTAAGTCAATCACTAGCTCCCTGTCCTTCATTTTCTCTTTCTCAATCTTTATCATTTCAGTATGATCAAGAGTCAAGCCCCTCACTTGCTACCTCAAGTGTTGATTTCATTTCTCCATCTCCTAGTCTTCCATCCCATCTCAATTCTTCTCCCCTTTTCCTTCCCAAGTAGTCATTCCCTCCAAAGAAATAAGAAGTTCCACCTCCCTCTCCACCAAAACAATAGAAAAATTGATTGAACCCCAACCTACCACTCCTCTTACTTCCCCAAATCCATGTTGGGGAGATGAAAATCAAACAACCAACCAAGGGCAGAAAGAAGAGGAACCCAATAGAGAAGAAATGACAGACAATCCAAAGAGTTGGGCTACTAAATTTGGGTTTACAAAGATCCCCTTGATGGTCAAGCCAATAGAGTAGGTCAGGGTTGAAGAGCCAGTGGTGGTTGAAGCTGAGTTTGCAGCAAAGAAAGAACAAAAACAAAAAGAAGAAGATACACATCCTGTTTGTTTTGAATACAATGTCCCTAATGGCACTTTGTCTGAAAGGGATGTTGATTTGGTCCAAGCTACACAACTAGTTGAGGAGGGAGAACAATCAAACTCCAAGTCCCATTGAAGAGGAGAATTTGGGAGAGATCAAATCATTGTTTAAGCCACTCAATGAAGAAAGTATCATTGAAGATTCTTTACTTTCATTTCAAGGGCCTGATTTGATTGATGAACCCATGATGAAGGAGGACCATATAGTTTCAGAGGCTCCAAGCATAGAGTAGGCTACAGAAGAACCTTTAGTTCTTCCTCCCACTTCATTATCTTCAAGCTCTAATGTTGAAGAGGAGTTTGAAATTTCAAACTTCATGTCTGAGGAAGAGGGTAACCATGATGAGCAAGTTTCATATCAGGAGGACACCATGGAGGAGGTAGAGCACCTGCAGTAGGACAACAAGGAGGAAGACTGTCTATCAGACTCAAAAGATTACTTTGGTGAAGAGGATCCTGAAGAGATCACATCATTTTCTCTTATCCCATCCATCTTCCAAGCATATAAGCCTACTGCCATGAAGGAGGACATTCAAGGACAATAGCATCCTACACTTCATAATAACTCTCTGAGACCAAGGTTGGAAGATATGAGTCTTCCATGTTCTTCACAAGAGAAGGAAGAAGAATAACCAACTCAAATTCTAGTTAAACAGGAGCATATGGAGATGACCAAGATAGATTCGGAAGCACTAAATCATGATCTAGTTGCATAAGAAAATATAGACCCCTCTCCCTTTCAATCTCTCCAAAAGTCTATTTTTTTGGAAGAGCCTGAACTCACTAGCTTCATGTTTGAAGATGAGGCTTCATATGGTGAAAATAATGAAGATTTTAAGATCACCATGCAAAAGGGAGGGACCTTGTTACAATAGGACAGTAAAGAGTTTGATTTCCTATCAGACTCAAAAGAATGTTTTGATAGGAAGAAGCCAGTTGAAATTGTAATCTTTTCTTCCCCATCATTCATTCTTCAATCACAAGAACCTGCTGCCATGGAAGAGAATGTGCAAGCACAACCTGTAGTTTGCAACATGCCTCCTGAATCAAAGTTGGAAGATTTTGATCTTCCAAAAGTCACACCTGCTGTAGAGGAAGAGAAAGAATATGAGGTTATCATTCCTCCCACACCATCCATCCATGAGGGTCAGTAAGAAGGCTCCATTATTGGAGTTAAAGTTCAGAACCATGGGCAAATTCAAAGGACCATACCTTGCCCAATCAGATACTTTGCTTCATTGGAGCCAAGGGAGAAGCCAAAACCAGTCATGCCTACTTTAGGGCATGAGGATGAGTATCAAAGCACCAAGGGTCACCATCAACACCTCTAGAAGTCCAATACAAATCAGCTTGAGGAGGTATTTTCCATTAATGTTGATACCTTGCTGATATGGGTGGAGGATCATCTTAAAGTTAGTTTTTCACTCATACATGTAGCTATATTTAGTTTCAAATCATTTGCATGGCTGCCCCTCTTGAGAAAGTGAAGCTACTTCTCCCTGCCTATAACAGGCTTTGTTTAAGCTTTTATTTCTCTCTAGTTAGTGTAGGGGTAGGAGTAGATTTTGTTTTCAGCAGAAGAAGTGCTTGTGCACACTCTACATGTCTCATTTGAGGCATGTATGATTTTGTCTTTGTACATAAGTTTTGTTCATATTGCTCCAAAGCTACTGAGGGTAGGCCCTTCAGTATTCACGATGGGGAAACTCATAGTTACCTGTAATAGTTGTTATCTTCAAAAATAAAACAAATGCAGAGCAACTAAAAATCCATCTTTGAAACAGTCCATTTAGGGACAGATGAAAGCCTCGGGTCAAAACAATTTTCTACTCTCAGAAGCCTTGTTTCAAGATTTCTTATGAAAATTGAGAGTGCAAACGGTTGGGCTTATGGAATCAGAGGCAGAATCAGTATCAGGCCATCATTCTTGACTCCATGCCCAATGGATGCTTTGAGGCTACTGGTCCCTTTATCTAGCAGGTAGATGCCCTTGCGAGTCACCAAATTGTTATCCATATTTTTCCCCCTTGGAGAAAAATTGGATCAGCCACGACCCTACATAGAAGGAACCAGATAAATCACGTTCAAATCCTGCACACATAGGTTGTAGAGGGACTCTACAATGGAGTGGTGGGGCCTGTGAAAGATCAAATAACCCCGTGCAAGAAGAAATTCAAGAAACAACTCTATCGAGTGAATCCATGCTTCAAATCCAACAAACAGATTACAGGTGGGCTCAGAAATGGAATAGCAGGGTCGGGGAAGGAGAAAACAGTGTCAAAAGAAGCCATAGGCTCAAAAGAGAAGAAACGGTGAAAGTTCGAAGTCTTCAGGCTCTGAAACAGTTCAGAACGAGCCCCCAAAAAAATGACTAAGTATGGAGGAGACAGCAGATGTTGCCAAGTGTCCAAACGATACATCTCCAAAGTTGAATCCAAAAGGGGAGGCTCGAACAAGCATCAGGCCCCCACGTGTCCTAGGCCCAAAGCGGGGCAGAGTCAACAGCTAAAAGTCAAATGGTGGATAGGGTGGGCCTAAAAAAAGACTAAGTATAGAAATGCTAGCGGAAGCTACCACATGTCAACTTGATGCATCATCCCCAAAGGTAAATCCAAAAGTGGAGACCCAAATGAGCACATGCTTGCCACATAGTCCAAGTTGAAAAATAGGACAGAGCATGCCCAAAAACAACTAAGTATGGAGAACGAGCGCTAGCTCGCCAAGTGTTCAGGCTTCGAGAAGGTAAGAGAATCCGTTGAAAAGTCCAAGAGCCTGCGGAGGCCTCCACGTGTTAACCCGACGCTCCTTCAAAGGAAAAATCCTGAGCGGGTTTTTTAGTGAGCGCACAAGCCTCCACGCATTCGGTTTCGTAAAGGGACAGGGTCGAGTTGAATAGTCAAAGCATTGAGATAGGCCAGTGGAGGGTGCCAAGTGTCAGCATGATGCTATTCAAGAGAAAAATTAAAGGAAGGTTTCCAAACAAGTGCCAAGCTACCACATGTCCCCGATCAGATATATGACCCTCCGAGCAAAGAGACTTAGCCGAAAAACATAAAAAATTGAGCAAGTTGTGGAGGAAACCACATGTCAGCCCGGTGCAACTCCAAAAGTAGAATACAAAGGCTTCCCTCAGACATGCGCCAACCCTCCACATGTCCAGTTTCAAAAGGGGGCCCGTTTTGGTAGCTGGTTCCCGCCATTTTGTACAGACCTGATTCAAATTTCAAATGGGCATATCTTTTGACTCAGGGCTCGAAATCTAAAAAATCTGGCACCTTTGGAAAGATATCGGCCTCGTCTACGTCATAGAGATCTACAACTTTAATTTTGGAGAGGTTAGGTAGGGAAAAAAATTAAGAAACATCTTCGAGCCATTAATACAAAATCTATTTACCCCAACAACTAGATTGGATTTGATTTCATCCACCATTTCCTCCTCCTTCGAGGTGCTGAAAAGTAATTGATACAAACATGAAAAATTTGGGGCAGATTTTGCAGGAGGCATTGATGGCAGTGGTTGAGCTTTGAACTAGTTTTACCACTTCTCTCTCCTTCTTCCCCTTGTGCTAAATCTATAAAATCAGGGTCGGGGCTCATTGTAAAAGGTTGGACATTTCTATTTTGTGCCCTCCCTTCTTCTTTTGTTCACAGAAGGATTTGTGGAGCTTTTCTAACCTCTCCTTTGGGTTGTAATGCAATTTTTTCCTCTTGGCTACTGTAATATACTGTATCGACTCTTGAGAAATAATATATATGTCTGTGGATGTTTCTCGACCCTCTCATGTATTCATTATTGTCTCTCTGATCTCTTATTGTGATTTGGTCATATGTGCATGTTGTTTGTATTACATTCTTGTGGTCTGTGTTAAACTACAAAATGAGTGTCTAACATTCCTTTGGTGTATCACCTCGTTAGCTTAGGTTTATTTTCTTGCATCTCTCTAACCTTGTCTCCTTGGTAGATAGAATAGACTTAGAATAGATCCTCTGCAATTTGTTTGTATACACCTGAACAAAGGGATAGGAACCGACCTCAATCTGGAGAGCTCTCTCAACTCGCAAGGTCCCACACCTTGAGAGATGCTCCATGTTGTGCAATCACACCGAATGCCCCACTTCACACTCAGGCCATTTGGGGGTGTTGTGATTCTACACTAACAATAGGACTATATATAGTGCATCCCAATTTTTTCTGATTGTCTCGAATTAGTTCCGAATGGTTCTGATTGTGCTAATTATAGGAGATAGCATGTATTATATAATGAAGGTTTGTGCTTGCAATTATATAACTAATATATGAACTACTATATACTATGATGTATTGAAAAATTGATTGTTTCTACACACAGGACATTAGTTCCCAGAGGAGGACAAGAGCACCTAGGCATTGGTGTCTGGGTCTAGGCGTTGGTGTCTGTAATGTGTTTTTGACCCAAGTCAGTTTTTGGGAAATTTTGTGATTGTGTTCATATGCCATTTCTATACTGTGTTGTTATGAAGTGTAACTCTAAGCTGTTGTAGGGGTGATTTTATCACCCAATGTATGCCCCCTTGATTTGGGTATATGCGACATCAGTAGGAGAATGAAATCAAAAGGAGAGGACCCTGAACTGATATGCATATCTGAAGTGAAGATACCTGCAAGGGACATGGGATGTGCTTGGTAAAAACCAATGAATATATAAATAAAGTCGGCTAGTACAAAGGTTATTAGTAAAAGATAGTATGCAAGATAAAACAATGTAACAAACAGATGTGAAAACAAGATAGACTGCAAAAAATGGGTTTCAAACATGGGACATCGCTCACAATGTCATAAGAAAATTAGGCACAAACCGGCCAAAAGAATGTAATGATCAAACAATACATAGGGCATAAGGCTGCAAACAATAACATATAGTATCAAACAATGTCAAGCAAAGTGTATCAAATAACCATGGTGGCATATAATCTTGCAAGAAAAATACTACACATCAAGCACCCATTAGCATGTTACAAAGACAAATAACATGTCATGAGTGTGTATGAATTAGGGAAGGGTAAAGTAATTGTAAGGAGATGTAACAATAGAAACTGCATAGTATGTGATAGTAGTGAAAGTAGATGCTCCCAAAAGCCTTGGTGGGACTAGTAAAAGGTATAATGCCAAGCATCATTATAGTTTGTAAGGACATGTAAGAAATCTGCATTCACAAAGAAAAACCAAGTGAATGTACATGTGTATATATATAGAAAGATGATGACATACTAATAATCCATTTAGCATGTAAAACAAAGTGTAACATGTAAATAGAATAAGCTAACAAGAGTAAATATAACCAAGATATGTAAATGATGTGGATGAGTGTGATGGTATGGTATGAAAAATGTGAAGATGAAAGGACCAACATGTCCCTCAGAAAATGTGTATGGAATGAGGTTCATTTATAAATGTCCCCCACAGTAGTCAAGAATGAACCATAGAACAAGAATGCATCACTGGGAAATAGGTTTGACGTGTGGTAGAAATTGTGTATCGTGAATCTTGGAGCATGTAATGTGTAGTGAATGTGAGGTTCATTTAGGAATTATACCCTCAATAGTTGAGTATGAACTGTGGAAATAGAGAGTGTCATAGGGTAATGATGATATAATGCGTGTATTAAAGGGTTTTAAAGTTCTTAGAAAGATTAAATATGATGTAAAAAACACAAAGTGTAGGTATATAAACTAGAGATAAGTGAGAGTGATTGGAATGGGGGAGAAAGTGTGATGCTTCCCAAGCTTGTAATTGGATAAGGATCAAGTGAAATTATATAAGAGATCATTAGTGTTAGGATGATAATCGATTAGATTGGAATTAGAGACTTGGTAAGAAATGGTGTGGGTTTGATTATATAAAGAACCTCCACGAAGTAAATTATACATACCCATAGTATATTCTTCATCAGTAAAAGGATGTTAAGGGTAATTGTGTGCATACCAGTGAGTGAGATTTTGAGTATATCTAAGGAATGAATCATTGCATATAGAAACAAGGTCAAAAGGCATCGCAAATGAAATATCATTGTGATTGGGATATATAATGCCACCAATGTAGTCAAGCCAAAAATGACCAAGTGTGAGTGGAGAGGATTAGGGAGTATGTACAAGGAAGACAAATAAGTGGAAGAGACATGAAGTCCATAGGCAGTCGTAACAAATACACATCCATGATATAAGTGAGGAGAGTGAGGCGGGGGGAGCAGATTGGCAAGTGTGAATCCTAAGCATGCTAAGCCATCATGCATGTAAATAGTTTTAGATCAAAAAGGGTCGAATGGGATATAAGGCCAATAAGATTCATGTATGAAGAGAGCACATGTGAAGGGATCAAGGTGTGGTAGAGAGTGAGTTTTATGAGATGCAGTAGGTGGTAAGATGTCTAATGTATATACGATGGACCATGAAAAGGTATCATGGCATTAGTGGAAGGAGGGGTTTTTTTAAATTGGTATTCATCGGGGCCAATAAAAACAAAATTATCTTGGAAATATGAGACATCTATCTCAAAAGGAGCAAAGTTAAGATTGTGCAGTGTATCATTGTTAAGTTCTATAGCATCAACCTCATCATTAGAATCATTAGTGCTAGTATTATCATGATGGATAACATTTTCAAGGATATTGGTAGCGGTGGATCCATATTTAGGATTGAGAGGAGTTGTGATAGGTGTGGTAGTGGTGGGTAGAGAGGTAGACATGACAGGTGATAGGAGGTCAACAATATGTGTAAGGATGAAAGGAATGCATGTGGAGGTAATAGGTGGATGCAAAACACTATATTGAACCACACCATATGTACTGAGAGCATGATAAGGAATATGATGCAATGGAGGGATGAACATGGTGGTGACTAGGTCTATGCGGAAAAAATTAAACGGATTAGGGTTATTCGAAATGGTATTCTCATAGCCATTATGAAGGAATTTAAAGCACCTATGAACTGTAGAGGGAACAATATGCATGGCCTGAATCCATGGCCTATTGAGTAAGCAATTAAACTGGAATGAGGCATCAATGACAAAGAACACAATATGAATGATTTTAGGCCCAACTTGTAGAGGTAGGGTGATAGTGCCCATGCATATGTGAGTAGTGGAATTATAGCCATGAATGAGAGTATAGGATTTACTACTTAAGTTATCAGAAATTTACATTTGTCAAGAAGAGATAGGGCACATATTTATAGAGGATCCATTTTCAATTAGTACATGTTTGACACAAAAATAGCCAATAGTAGCGGTGATAAGCAAAGTGGAAAAATGATCATTAATAGTAGAAGAAGGGATATTCGTATCACTTAAAGATATGACATGTGATAGGATTTTGAGGTATTGAATGAAATGAGAAAATAAAAAAAGTGAATTATTACTTTCAATATGGATGGAGCGAATAGTGACCTCTAATGTATGATGAAAATTGGGTGCACTACATAAGAGATCATAGAGATAAAAAAATTTCTGGTGTATTATTGAGTTCCTCAATGATGTCATAACCTTTAGAGGTGGTGGTGGGAACTATATAATCAATAGGTGGTGGGGCATAGACATGTGGAGATGTAAGTGGATGAGTATAGAGAGTGGTGACTACATTGATGGTTAGATTTGGCATTAGAGTAAGAGAGCGAGGGGGGTGTTCGGTATGGACCTGCATAAAATCAGCAGTGGTGAAAGCCATGCCATAAACCTTGGTTTGAGTATAAGAGGGCTAAGAATATTGATCCATGAATTCAAAAGAAAGAGATAGATTTTGATGCATTTTCAAAAGGTAGGTTTTGAGAAAAAAGGGTTCACCAAATGATTTAATTTAATTTGAATTAAATCTAATTTTAGAGTAACTAATAATGTACAATCTGGTAAGATATAGTAAAATACAAGTGTTAAGTTCTCAAACAATGAAAAACTATAAACAAATAGGAAAGATAGATGACTTAGCTAGTGTTTGTGTGATCTATAGATAGCTAGGACTATCTATATACTAGATATAGATGGAAATGATATTATAGGAGCTCGCTAAGGATTCTGAAATTTTGAATTATAAGGTTCCGTGTTTGATTCATGCTAGATTTACCAAATTATTTAATTTATTTGGAATTAAATTTAATTATAGAGTAACTATTGTAATGAATAATGTATAAATTCTAAAATACATTAATTACATAATCAAACAAGAAATAAATGATGTAGAAACCTAGGCAAGGAGGTGAGATAGGAGGAATTATCTGATTTATGAGTGAGTAAGAAGTGATTTTGGTAGGGTAAAGTTTTGAACATAATGTAGACATTTTTGTTATGCCTCATTGTAAATTCTAGAGTTGGACAGGGGTGCCTAGTGCATGATAGAGGTACTTGGGAGCTAGTGACTATATCTAGGCATTGGAGACTATGCAAAAGCTGAGGGTATGCTTTATTTTTTTGTCACAAGGAGTTTACTATTAGTTCCTGTTGGTCACTTGATATTATCTCCTTGATCGCCAAAGGTACCTATAACCTGCAAAAGATAAGTTCACCTGCACATACCCACAAAGCACATCAAACCTAAAAAAAAAGTAGTATGAGGAGTCTGCCTAACCACGATGGTCAACTGAAGAGTGAACTCATGACCGATTGCTACACTATATCTCATAATCCATTTAGTTATGGTGTATGTGTGTAAAAATGATGCCCTAGGATTCCCTTGTACAAGTTACCCAAATGGTAATGGGTTGGATCTAGAATGAAATAATGTAATAGCATGTGTGGATGGAATAAAATAGACTTACCCTTCCTATGTAGTGTATGTAGAAGTGATGTATCCTTTGTCTCTTGAATAGATGCTAGATGGATGTCTTTGGAGTGTTTTGTTGTCTTTGGAATGCAAGCCTAGATGATGATAATAATGCTTAGTATTTGGTCCCTTATTTTGAAAATATAACTTTGTATTTATATGATTCCCTTATATGAATTTCATAATTGAAAATTGGAAGGCCAACCCATAAGTGAAAAATATGCCCAAAAGATGAAAGAGACCCAAAAATAGAAAGTAAGGTAAAAAAGGTTAGGGGCACCCAGGAGGGACAAGAGCGCCTAGGCACTACTGTCCTAGATGGGTGCTAGTGTCTGAAGCCATAAAAGATAAATAAGTTAAGTCCCAACTGGGATATAGGGTGTGTAAGACCAAATAGAAAACAAGAAACAAATAAAAGAGGCCAAAGATAATTGTTAACAACTAGTTTTTTTGTTTAGGAATCACATAAATGCTAGCATGCTTTTAGGACCTAAAAATGTACCCAAGTGGGTGATTTTTTGTCTACAATTTCACATAATTTCCTAGGAAAATATCTTCCTAAGTCCTTGGACTTATCTTATTTTTCTGTGGATTTGGATAGCTTGTGGAACATTGTGTTCCTCAATTCCATGCAACCCTGAGATGTAGTATTCCACGGACTTCAAACTAAATATTTCCTAAGTCCACAATTTATTTTGGGAGTTACCAAAATATCCTTGAGGGGTTATTTTGGATAAAACATTGGCAACCTCTATGGAATATCTACCTACTATATGATGAATATGAGTAGCCTTTTTAACATCTATTGGGCATGGAGTCAACTCCTAAACAGAAAATATTATTTGTGGATTTACATTAACTTAGAATTGACCTAGAATTGCTTATCCTTACTCTTGGAAGTTGACTTCTTGGGAGTTTTTGATAAAAATTGTAAATTATCCCAAAACTTGATTTCTTTTTAAGGAAACAATATGAAGAACTTTGATTTGAAACTGGTCTTGGGGTTTAAATTAATGCAACTTGAAACTACCCCAAAACACCTTATTTCCACCAAGAAACCACCTCTAAAATGAACTATGTGACAAAAATCAGAGCTAATAAAAAATATGTAGAAAAGGATAAAAATCATACATGTTCTAGATTGAGGCATGAAGAGTGTGCATAAGCACTTATTTTCTATAAGAAACCACTATATATAAGGTGACACCCTACCTCAATAATATATCTTGAGGTACATCCCATTAGCTAGGATAGGAAGTTCATCTCCATTCATCCTTAATAATTGGAATGCATTGTTTTATTTGTAGTCAAATATTACATAAGGGCCACTCTAAATGACGTCAAATTTGTTGTGTCTACCTGGTTGAGCTTATCCCACTTGAGGACAAGGTATCCTTCTTAAAAGGTTGTTTCCTTTACTTTCTCATCAAATATTTTTTTCACTTGGGATTGCTTCCTTTCCATCATACTCATGGCCTTATCTCTTAACTCTTCTTGCTCATCAAATTTTCATACCTGACCTCCATTTCCTCTTTCTCAAACATTTCAAACTTTTTTATGAGTTCCAATGCTAGGATCTCAAGGGTTATTACTAATTTTACCTCTTCCATAAACAAGATTTAATACTGAGTTATCATTTGACCACTTAGGAGTGATCTTATCAACCCACAAGGATGATTTCATTTTAGTATGACATGTTCTTTGATTATCCTCCAAGGTTCTTCTAATAATCCTTAGAATATTATTTTTTGTTGATTTAGTAAGCTCATTTCCTTAGGGGTAATAAGTAGAGGATGTTCTTAGATGAATTCCATTTCTCACAACCCATCCAATTATTTTAGTTCCCAAAAATGTCAGGGCATTATTGTATATGATTTTGGAGGGGACCCTAAATCTAGTTACAGTTCCCTCATAGATGTCCAAGATACTAAATTCATTTGATTCCTTCAAAGAAATGGCTTTATTCTTGTTGTTAAAATAATCCATTGGAGTCAATATCCATTTGTTCCCTAAGATTGAGTGTGGGTTAATCACTTCTATTAAATCCAACCCCCATTTCATAAATGGCTTCTCAATTTAAATGGGGTGAAGGGGGAAGGATAAATTTTTTTATTTTCCCACAAATAATGCACACTTCCTACATTTTCCGACCCATGCATGAAAATCCTTGAATATTCTAGGCCAATAGTAACCAACCTTCATGATTTTTAGTGTTGTGGCTCTTGGGGAAAGGTGTCCTCCCTTGGGTCCATCATGTAACTCTTACAAAAAAATTTCTTAATAGATTGCAATTTGAAGTACCTTGTTTTTGCCTTGTTCAAACCTTGAGGATATCCACTTATTTGTAAGAAATTCTTCATATCTTGGTATGAACTATCAATAAAATGGTGAGGATGTGGTGTTAGGAAATTTAAGGGATGAATAATGTTACAAAATATAAATCCACAATATAAATTACCGAGGATTGTAGTTTATAAAGTGTAGTAATTAAAAAAATATATTAATATGTTTATAATGAATATTAAGAATGAAAACACCATAAACGTAAGGTAAATGAACATAGTGACACATGATATAAGTGGGAAAACCTTGGAATTTAAAAACAACATTGAAAATCACTTATCTTTATTGAGAATAAACTTTCATTCAAAACTCCCACAACTTCTCCAACATCTTACTCATACATCTCACATAAATGTTACCATCAACATGTGTAACTAATCTCTAATGAGATTACTTGTTATATAAAAGGTGGGTGGTCATGATCAACTCTTAAATCTGACTCGCTTTGTGGTCTATCATACTTATATTTTAAATATTTTTTATAAGCCAATATGATTTAGTATTTGGCAGATTTCTAAAATAAGTAGTTTCCCACTTAATATTATAAACCCAACACCCCCCCCCCCCCCCCATAATGTTAAGTAGGGAAACATGTAACATTTATTTTACATGTAAAATTTTGTTCAAAATAAAACATGACATGTCACCTTTTGGTACAAAATGAATTGCAATCCATAAATCAACAAGTTATTTAGGCTAACATGCAAAAAACACTTGTTCCATGGGTTTTACAGTTTTGTGGTGTACTACATCAATGTCATGTGGGTTTTTCAACTCTATGATATACTACCACAATTTCCCACATATTTATATGAGCCACAAATAACTATAATTGAATTACAAGTTTTAGAGAAGCCGCACTACACTGTTTTTCCGTGGTTTAAAGCAATATTATGTGGATTCTATAAAAATTGTAATACAAAGGAACATTACAAATTGTCAAGATAAAGTGATTAAGGATGAATTAGTACATACTATTATGGAGTTAATAAACTCTTCATATATAATTCTTCACAGGGGATTACAAGTAAATTTCACATACACGAAAATTTACTTAAACAACATAGAAATATTCTAGGGAGAATCTATTTTTACACAATTAAGCCATTAAGAGATGGCATTACATAAGAAAAACATGCAACATGCTCATTTCTTATTTCCCCCTCAAGGGAAACTTTGAAAGGCCAAAACTGATATGATTCAAGGGTGAATATTAACATCATTCATACGATCATAAGCGCTACACAAAATATGTTCAACTAATTTAGAGGTGGAGATCAATGTCATCCAAATGATCATAAGAGCTAATATCTGAAATGCCCAACATAGCACATAACTTTTAGAACTTTATAGCACCCAAGGGCTTAGTAAAAATGTCTACAACCTACTCTTCAGTAGAACAAAACTTGAGATCTTTATCATAGTTGAGAATTTTTTCCTTGATGAATTGCATATGGAACTCAATATGCCTGATTCTTTGATGCCAAAGTGGATTGTTTACAATAAAAATACAACTTTAGAGGTCACATAGAAGTAGATTTATTATTTTGATGCCTATATGAAGTTCTTCCAACAATATTTTAATCCAAATGGATTCTTTTTATTCTTTTATAACACTTATATAATTTTCTTCAGTAGAAGAGATAAATTTTTTTGATTGCTTCTTGCTACTCCAAGTTATTACACTTGCATCCAACTTGAAAAAATATCCAAAAGTAGATTTTATATCCACAATATCACTAACATGGTTAGAATCACAATAACCAAATAGAATTCTATTATCACAAGAAGAATAACACAAGTCATAATTGATTATACCTTTGATATACCTTAAAATCCTTTTTTTCATTTTCCAATGGTCTTCATAAGGATCCTACATGAATCTAGAAACAATTCCAACTGCATAGGATATATCAAGCCTAATGATAGTTAAATAAATCAAACTACCAACTAGTTGTCTATATAAATTAGGATTAAATTTATCACGTGAAGGTTTTGGATCTAATTTAACTCCAAATTCCATAGGAATATAGATGGGCTTACAATCAATCATATTAAATATTTTTAAAAATTTAGTAGCATATTTTGATTGAGATGTAATAATAGATTTTTGATTTTGAAAAATAACTATGCCTAGAAAATGATTTAACAGTCCTAAATCAAACATTTCAAAATGTTGTCTTAACTTCTCTGTGATTATAAGAATTAGAATCTTATCACTACTAGTAATTAAGAGATCATCAAGATATAAGACAATAATGATAACATGATTGTTTTCATACTTGAATAATAAATCATTATCAACAAAATAGTTAGAGAAACTAAGCTCATGGAAGAAACTATTTATCTTAGCATACCAAGTTGTAAGAGCTTGTTTGAGACCATACAAATATTTATTAAGTTTACACACATATAATTATTTACTAGGTTCTTCAAAACCTTTAGGTTAATGCATATAAACTTCTTCATTCAATTCACCATTTAAAAATGAATTTTTAACATCCATTTGGTGAATCTCCCAACCATGTTGAGAAGCTAAAGCTAGAATAATTCTAATAGTACTCATTATGACACCATAAGAAAATTTTCAACATAATCCAAACCATTTTTTGAGTAAACTGTATAAAAAATAATATATCCTTAAATTTCTCAATCTTTCCAGTAGATTTATGTTTGATTTTATACAACCATATAGATCCTACAATGCTTATTTTAGGAGGAAGAGGCATTAATTCCCAAGTTTGATTCTTGATTAGATAATTTTTTTCATCTTCCAATTTATCTTTCATCTAGTCTGGATTCTTCAAAAAGATTGAGATTCATCCCCATAAATAGTTGAAAATGCATGATAATAATGATGACTATGGGTCATCTTTCTCAAATCATAAGGTTGAGAGTTTGAAACCACATTTTTGCTCCATTCAAGAATTATATATTGAGAGACTACCCCTCAATGTCTACATCCATCATATCAATAAAAGGATGATTACATTCTTGCAAATCAATTTCCATATTTTTAAGCAAGGATTATCATCTAGAAAATAAATTTCAAACTAAGGAAACTTAAAAGAGGAAAGATAGATAGATTCAAAAAAAGGTTCCTCAATAACATGCACATTCCTATTTTCTACAATCACATGCTTAATTGGATCATAGAATCTTAATATTTTTGATTGACCTCCATACCCAAAAAAAATTCAAGAGTAAAAGGTAGGATTAATATTTTGTCTTTTAACTTTAGGAATAAGAAGAGACGTAAGACTGTCAAATATTTTAAAATAAGATATATCATGTTTCTACTTAGTCCATACTTCATGAGTTTGTGTTTTGATGCAACACTTTGGTAGGAATTCTATTTATAATATGAACAATAGTGTTTATAACTTCATCCCCAATAAATTTAGGCACATTAGAAGCATGAAGCATGATTCTATCCATTTCTATGACCGTTCTATTCTTTCTTTCATCTATGCCATTTTTTTAGGAGAATAGGGATTTTTTAATCTCCCTTTGAACTCCATTATATACACAAAACTAATCAAACCTATCATTAGCATACTCACCTCCATTATCGGTTCTAATTCTTTTATTATTTATATTATCCATTTTTTCAACAAGGTCTTTAAACTCTTGAAACTTTGATAAGAGACTAGACTTTTTCCTAATGTAATAATACCAAGCCATTCTTAAGAAATAAACAATACAACTAACATATAAAACACCACCAAGAGAAGGTACTTAAAAAGGACCTCTAAAATCAATATGAATTAACTCAAGTAAGCAAGATTAATTAAACACATGGTGTTTGGGAAATGGTTGTACATGTTCCTTACTACGTAAGCAACTTTCACAAGATTCATGATCTAAATTTTACTTAGGAAGACATAAAACAATGTTAAAGTGGGACATCTCATACAAACTCTTAAATTTTAAATACCCAGGCCTTTCATTCCTAAATTTAAAAACATTACAAGAAGTGGAAAGACAGGTTTCAACAACAAATCCATCAGAAAAGTACAATCCATTCTTTTGTAAACCAGCAAATATTACTTTACCAAGATCATTTTTAATATACCATTTTTCTTGTAATAACATAACTTTATAGTCATATTTAGTTAATTGTGAACAAAATAAAAGGTTATTCTTTAAGTTAGCAAAAATTAGAACATTTATCCTAATTCCATTTTCTAATTGAATATTGCCACAACATCCAAACTTAATCACAAAGTTACCTCCTAGATAAATATTTTCATGACACTCAACAAAATCATGAATAATATCATGCATATATTTCATGTGTCCAGATACACCATTATCTAGGATTCATTCACTATCATTGGAGGATGAAAGGGAAGTATAAAGAGCAACAAATTTCTCAACATTATTGGCTTGGTTGTTAGTATGAATTTGATTTTTATTTTCTTATTCTTAGGATTTTTATGAGACATGCTATCATGAAAATCAACTTATTTATGACCAAATTTACCACAATTGCTACAAGTTTCATAAAAATATACTTTAAACTTATGATTATTCGAATTATGCTTAGGTTTACACTTAGATCTAAAGGCTGATTTTTTATTTTTATTACTGTTATTCATATTTTCAGAAGACTTCTGACTTTGAGAGAACACTTCCTGAGAGGAATTCTCTTTTGAGTCAAATTTCTTCATAACACTCTCTTCTTGAATAAGGAGAGAAGACAATGTGTCTAAATCTGGTATCATCTTCATTTTGATATTTAAAATTTATAATAGAGATGAATTTTATAAAGTTTACATTAATCTTAATTTGAATAATAAAGTAAAGAAAATTATCATGAAATAATTCACAATTACATTCATTTAATTAAGCTTTAATATCCTTAATTTTAGCTAGGTAATTAACAACCTTTTCATTAGCTTTCATAGGGGTTGTAAACAATTCCATGATTAACTTAATTATCCTAGAGAAGTGACTAACCTCATGCATTGTTTATAATTGATCTCATGCATTAGATAAAGATTCCATATGTCCAATATGCAACAAGAACTCATATTTGAAACTTTCTAATAATATGGACATAGCCTCTTGGTATTTTTGAGAGAAACCACTTGAGTTCTCAAGAGTATCATGTCTCCTAGTGGGTTTCTTCTCAACACCACTAAATAAATCCCATATCTTTCTAGCCATAAGGATAGCATTATTCATAATTATCCAAATACTATAATTAGTTCCATTTAAAATATGAGATTTATCCATAGAAAAACTAGAAGATCTAGCCATTTTAAGGAAAACTTAACAAAAATTGAAAAACAAAGTGTTAGGCGGGTTTTCAGAAGTTATAGAGATCCGCGGTAAAAAAGAGTAGTTTACAACGGATCAAAAATATGATAAAATAACGTGTAACTTGATGAAAACACCCAAACAAGGTTCTAATACCAAGATTGAGGTTTACAAAACACAAAGAAACACTCATGAGAGGCCACAAGGCACTAAAGAAAAAGAAATGTCGTTTTAAAAAAAATTGATAGGTCGTTGTACATTGAAAAAATGTTCTATGGTTTTTAGTATTCTACATAAAATACATCCAAGAGCCATGGAATAAAGGAACATCCATGAGATACTAAAATTATGTGTAACAAAGTAAAGTTTCAAAACATAGGAAAACCTTTAGAAGAATTCGTGAAGCAAAAAAAACATGCCACAAAGGTCTACAATGCAATTCACAAGGATAAACTACACAAATAATTTTTGAGGTAGCAGAACAGAGAGTATGTGTAACACAGAAGAGAGTCATAGAATATTACAAGTATGTGTAACACAGAGAAATTTGCAGAACAGATGGGTCCGCATAATAACCAAAATGAATCTGTGAGACAAATAAATTGTGAAATAAGTAGATGAAAATATGCGAAACAAAAAAAATTCCATGAAAGTTAAAAGACCACGAAATTCTTGGAAAATTTGTTGAACTCTAAAAATTCCCACATAAGCCTAAAAATTTGCATAACCCTAAAAAATTCTAAGGAAGGATGTGAAAGCCTAACAATTCAAAAACTATTCTAATAAGTTACACACTAGCTATAAAGGGCGTGAAACATTCAAATAAGATTCAAAAGAATTAGAAATTATCAAAAAGGTTTGGTAAACATAAACAAAGGTTGTGGATGGAAAAAAATGTAGATCCAGACACACAAACAGTTGTGGAGGCTAGAAATAAATGCACAAGAAAGATATGATCTCCCTAAACTTGATTTAACACTAGATCATTTAAATTATTTTGGTGAGAATTGAATTTTTGAACCTAATAGACTTGAACCAATTCATGAAGCAAGCTAGGGTTTCAAAATTTTTAAAATATTCAAGTTTATTCACACCAAAAAATCAAAAACATCCAAATCTATCCAACACATGCATAAACGTAAGCTCTGATACTATGTTGGGAAATTTAAGGGATGAATAATGTTACAAATTATAAGTCCACAATATAAATTTATAAATATTACATTTTATGGTGTGCAGTAATTAAAAACATAGATTAAGATGTTTATAATGTAGATTACAAAATGATAACACCATGAACATAAGGTAAATGAACATAGTCACACAAGATATTAGTGGGAAAACCTTAGAAGCTAAAAAAACTACTAAAAATAACTTACCTTTATTGAGAATTAAATTCCATCCAACACTCCCACTATTTCTCCATCAGCTTTCTCATATAACTCACATAAATGTCACCATCAATATGTGTAAATGATCTCTAATGAGATCACCTTGTTATATACAAGGTGGGTGGTCATGATCCACTCTTAAAGCTAACCTGATTTTTTGGTCTATCATGATTATATTTTAAATATAAGCTATACGCCAAAACATATAGTATTTAAAGGGTTTCTAAAATAAGTAGTTTCCTGCTTCATATTATAAACCCAACATGTGGCCAGTCATCTTATAACATGCAGACCTCCTCATCAACTCATAAATATCTTGCAAGTTATACATGCAACCGTTTACCTCTCACAAGCTTGGTCACCTTGATATGAACATCTTACTCCATGACCTTAGTGATCCACCCAACTTTCTTCTCATTCACACGTTTGGATGAGATACCATCAACTAAATATTATTATTTGAAAGTATGTGTCTGAAGTTACTAAGTACATGGATGATAACAAATACTTGTTTCTAAAAAGTAATGTATCTAAGCTCATAATATTTGAGTGCTTGACTGAAAAAATCTTTAGTTTACTCCAAGAAATCATTTTTTTGTTGAACCAATATGGAATAAATGTTTTCACTTCCCCAAATGCATAAAGAATAAAATCTTTATCAAAATCAAGGTTTAAAATAGTGGGGCCCTAAGAAATGGCTTTATTTATATTTTCAAAATTATTATTTCCTTCGTTTGAACAACTAAAGATCATATTATTCTTAAGCATAGAGGTAAGAGGTATAACTAAATTAGAAAAGTTGGGAATAGACCTTCTTACAAAATTTATAGTGCCTAGGAAAATTTGTAAACCTTTCTTATGCATAGGGGGGAGAGGGATAGAATTGTATCCACTCTATCTGGATCTATGGTAAGGCAATACTTCGACACCACATTTCCTAGAAACCTTCCTTCATGAATAACAAACACAAATTTCTTAAGATTCAAGGAAACACCAAAATCTCGACATATATCAAATACCTTCCTCAAATGATCCAAATGTTCATTTGTGTGACTTGAGTAGACATTTGTATCATCCAAATATACCAAGATCATGTCACCAACAAGTCCTTCAAATTCCATATTTATTTCTCTTTGGAAGATTGAACTAGTATTTGTTGTTCCAAAAGACATCTTCCTTTAAGCATAAGTATCCCACTTTGTGGTGAAGGTTGTCTTAAATTTATTTGATTCTTGCACAAGGACTTAGTTGTAGCATGAATAATAATCTAAGAGAGATAATATCTCTACTTCATCCATCATTTGAATGATTTATTCAATGGATGGAAGAGGATATTGGTACTTTAGAGACTCTCTATTTAAGTACCTAAATTATACACAGAATCTAATCTCTTCATTCTTATTCCTGATTGGAACCAAGTTTTCCACCCAAGAAGAATGCTTGATTGGGAAAATGATATTTTCTTCCATGAACTAAGTAAATTAGTTTCTCATCAAAGGCTCCACATTTGGATTGATATGTACCTATTTCTTCCTTATAGTTTTTGTGTCGATATCTAATTCGATAGTCTATTGTGCAAGGCTTGGATCAAAACCTTTAATATCCTCATAATTCCAAGTAAACACATCATCATATTATTTTCAAAGTTCAATAAGAGATTTCCTTTTAGAATCACTACACACCTTTACAAACTTTAAAGTCTTGTCCCTTTAAATTTCCACCTAATCATAGCTTTTCGCTTCGACAATTGTGTTCATTTTCTCCCCTTTGAATTGATCATCAGGGTTAAATATTATTTCCAAGGTGATTAATCCCTTAGGAATATTATTGGGATTTAGCTAGATGATCTGATCCTCATATTTCTCTTATGGTTTTGACTGATTTCCAATAGAGAACTCTACCACATCTTGAAAAAAATTATAATTTTATCATCATTGTCAAAAACTTTTCAACAAGTTGCATTATCAGGTATGAGAAATCTAACCACAAGATTGACATATTGTTCCAAACCTTTCTTGATGTCTTAGGGAATTTCATATTGAGGTAAAAATACTACAATTTTATCAACATATTTGTTTTACACTCTTGGTATAACTTGAATGTTTAAAGCATGGAAACCTTCGATCATGTCCCATGCTCTATACTTATAGGATTCCAGTACACTATTTTTGGATATGAATTGAGATATGACCCAATGTATGATAGATTCACTATCTCTAAATACCCGTAATATATTGATTCCACACTTTTACACCAATTAGAGAATTTGGATCACTTCCCAATACTTTTCCACATTATTTGTATAGCCAAACTAGAATCTAAATGTAAAGAAGTATTTATTCTCATTAGGATAAATCAATGTAACCCCAACACCATCACCATTATTACTTCTTGACCCTTCAAAATACAACTACCATATGCCACCTTGAGCTTACCATGGCTTCATAATTTTAGGTATAGAGACATTATCCTCATGTATAAAATACATTTTTAACCCTATTTTTTCCATGTCATCATAAGGATAAAACTCAAAGTGTTGTTTTGTCCAATTGTTAAGTGGAATGTCAAGAACCTCCTCTACAAATGTGGAAACCTCATTAAGATCATAAATATCCTCTTGGTCATGCATAACACAATGCATGTTCATAGGCCCAAGGGTATAAGGCTCAGCTTTGATAGTCACTTCAGTTCCATATCTCGTTCTGAGAAGCATATGTGACCAATCTATAGACAAGTATCCCCTAAATCCATAATAAAATATTTAGAAAGGCATATGGAAAAGAAGGGACGAAGGTAAATGATTGAAATGTCTTTTAATATTGAAATAATTAGACACACATGGAAAATAATATCCAAATATTTTATAATACCAACTGTATTAACTCAAGTGTCATCAAATTGGACAACCCCTTTGGTGATTGACATATATTTTATGCCTAATGAATCAACAATCTTCTTGGGCATAATAAAACTACTAGCTCCATAACATATCATGAAATTATGTACAAGGTACTTACCAATTATCAGAGAGACATATAAGAGAGGTGGTGTGATGATATTTCTTATCCCTCCTTTTGGTTGGCACAAACTTGTAGAAGTGCTTGATTTATCCTTTTTCTGTTTACCTATGCCACCAAATGAATAATATCTTCTTTTAAAAAATATTTTTGTGCTAGAATGGAGGGGTTCCCACATGGTCATATTCATATTGGGTTTATTTATTTTTACCAATATACTTAGAAGAACACGTCTAACCCTTGACTAGACATTTTTATAGCAACATCTTCTCTTGATTCTTGACTAGTTTGAGTCTAATCTCTAGGTAGAATACCCCTTTTTATAGTTTTATTTTCTTATAACTCATAGGTTTATCATGAGTATTTTTCTCTTTTTTCTTTGGAGGTATATGTTTTACCACATATGCAAGATATTTCTCCTTCCAAATCTCTTTTCTTATACCTTGTGTTGAGTGCAACTAGATTAGTGCCCATATTTGCAACTTCTAGATTCACTCCACAAAACTCACCCTCTTGCCAATTGATAATGGTAGATTCATTTGATACTTGTACTTGAGCCTCATTTTCTCCCACAGCTGAATCTTCATTTTTTTCTGAGTGTATAAGTACCTTGGACCATCAAATCTTGGCTGAGAACTCCATTTCTGTAAGATTTTTTTATCATGAGGATAACTGCATGGGAAACACCACTCATAATCATATACTAAGTGTTCTAAATTGGGCCAATAACCTTATAAGAGCTTGAAATATTATGGTATTGGGTGTTTATGGGTATAGGGTAACCTATTTATTCTTGTCTTTTGGTATTACCATGATAGGGATTCTTCTTGGGTTGATATTTTTGATGGGTGGGTTAGTAGGGTTTGATAATTTGGGCTCCTTACTTCTTCATGCTTACCATTTCATTTCCAATATTTTGCAACATAGTTATAAATCCATGTAACTAATTAGGGGGAAATTTAATAGGGATTGGATGATTGATTGCTCTAGGAACATGTCCCAAAATAGGATGCATTGGGAGGGTTTATAGAAATAGAGGCATTAGTGGCCTAGGGGCTATCTTCCCAGCTTGGACTAAATAGTTTCAACTCTGATTGTTATGTCATAAAATTTGATAAGATGTTCCCTCCCATAGATTGAATCATAATAACCACATTATTATTTAAGGATATCAAGAAATAAAGAAATGTAGTGTTTGGAGTGGATTTAAGAGGAGGAATTATATTCCATATATTTTGAAATTTGATATTAAAATCCACCATAACTTCATGATTTTATATCTTGATGGTATTAAGTTTTTAAATGAGGGATAGGTGGTTCCTTTTATCCTTAAAATTCTTGCAAAGTTTCTCTCCAAGTTCATCCCATGTACGAATATAAGTTGGCTGCAGAATTATATACCATTGAAATTCCCTCCCTTTAAAGGATGAAGTTAATAATATAAGTGCTATATCATGTTCATTAATAAGGTGGTCAGAGAAGACATTTGCAACATCTAGAATATGTTCAATGGGAATGGTGGAGTTCAATCCTATGAAGAATGGGATACTCTTAAGGGAAGCAATTAAAATATCATGATGTACATTTAGAACCAATGGGCGACTACCATTGAAGGAAACACAAGGTTGGTTCATTTAAAGGGCCATAAGATAGGTAATTTTTATATTCTTATGAGTGAGAGAGGAAATCCAAGTAGAAGGGGGGGTTAAAAGGACTCTAGTTGATGGTAATAGAAACCTTTCAACTGGTCTTACTCTTTTCCTTGCTAAAAGTTGCAGGTATTAAAAAAACTCGCCTCTTTCTATGTTTTTCCTTATTTGCACTCTTCTCATGAAACATAGACACTTCACTATTGAAACCAGTAGATATGTTTTTGGGAGTCATTAGACGTGTTTTTATACAATATTTAAAGGGTGTATATCACTAAGACACATATCAATCTTGTTGAAATGATATAAAGATCATAATTTTTTCCCATTGGGTGTGCCAAAAATATTGTAGCTTAGAATTTTCATCTAGGATTTGATCATGGAATATAAATAATTCTAGACAACATTGGATGATCTTAACAATGTGGGACTTGCAAATTGAGATCAACTTCAAAAGAAGGTTGGTTCCTAAACCTATTTCTAATGTTAACACTAAAACTATCTCTAAGATAATCTTATTCTAACACATCCAAGTAACCAGGGGGAGAGAGAGGGAAAGGGAAAACATAAACAAATAAGATAAAAACATAGGTGATATCACCAAGAAAAGTTTGATCACTCTCTCTTGAAGTATCAAAAAAGAAAATAGATTTAATGTAAGGTTAGATGGGTAGGTTATTTCCACTTTAAATTCTGTAACTTGAATCAAATTAAAACCTTTTCTAATTTGACACAAATGACATGAAACTCTGTAAAACACTATGAATACAAAATCACAAATGGAAGAGTAGAAGGAAAGAATAAAATGATGCAAAGAAATGGGTAGATTTAGGCCACATTTTCCATTATATTATTGATGTAGGTATGCACAGACTATTACAACCATTCAAAGGGTAAAATATATCAAAAAATTCATGAGTCTCCGAATCCTTATCTCTTATTAAATTTTTTTCATAATAACATTACTAATCCAGAGAGGATCCTTCAATGAAGAACCATGATACATTTATAGAAATGGGGAGAGTAGAGGGGATTAAAAGATGTTTTGGAGATTCTCAACCCACTAAAACTTACTAAAACCTTCAAAACCACATCTAGTAGGTAATCTCCTCACCTCATGATGGTTTATGTGTTTGGGGCTTCCATTTCTTGCAAGCAAACTCTAGATATTTTTTGTGAATTATCAAAACCAAAAGATCAAAGGATTCCCCTCAAAATATAGAATATGGATAGATGCAGACATTTCTAAATATTCAAATTTGTTACATAGACCACCATCCTTTATCATTTAAATTAGGAATTGAATAATATGCTCTTTTGGAAGCATCTAGAGGAACCCAAGGCAAAGGAAGATAAAATAAACATCATGTAACAGAAAATGACATCTCTTGACCTTTGAAAGTGATGTGAAATGTCCACAAAATCCAAAAAAATATCTTAAAAAATAATTGACCATTCTCTCCAAATTTTCCTTCTATTTAAAGGCCTCTTCAAGACATTTCCAATTGATATAGATATAGATTGCTTTTACTCACACATCTAAGTTTATAACTCCAAGAACCCCAATTTTTCTTCTTAATGTAAGTAGTTTCTAGTTCAATTCTTGATTCAGTATTAGCTTCAACTATTCAAGGCAAAAAAATAGGTTTATACTCCTTTTTATAGTCTCCTAGAGGTGTTTAAAACCATTCAAATGAGTCTAAGATCAACCCACTTCTTCAGGGTCTGTCTAGTTGTTCAATTCAACTTTTATTGAATATAGTAACCTTGAGTTCAATTCTGTTAGGCTTAATCTGCACTATAAAAACCTTCAAAAATAATCAATGGGATTTTCCACTGCACATTAACCTCCTTCAGCTATGCTATATATTTCAATTCTTTTCAATTAATAAAAATCACACTTTCTTTATTACTTGCCCTGTTCAATAAGGTCTCCATGACTGTCAATCAAAACTGGTGAAGATATCTCTTTTGAAAATATAATAATCACTCTAATTATTTCAAAATATTCTTCACAACCTTGAAGTAGAGGTTCCTTCAAATTTTTAGAGTTTTTTATTGGTTCGTTTTCAAGATTTACAAATTTTCTCCTTCAAAACCCTAGTTGCAAGGTTAATAGCTTAGAGTGATCTCGAGAGATATAAATTGCTTGTTTCTTGCTTGTTTCTCAATATTTTTCAATGCTTAATGCTACGAGAGGTCTGTATGGACCCAAGAAAAATTACTAGAAGACAAAATCATCATGAATAATTCCTTACTCTCTAATTTTCTCATGTTTAAAAGGGGTCTATGACTAGAGTACTCTATTTCAAACTGGGAAGAGGGTTACAAATTTCATGATGGTTTTCCTTCACTACAAATTGACTGTGGAGGTATATACAATCCTTATTAACAATAGACACCCCTATTTATAACAAATATTGTAACAAATGGTCAATACCTCTTATTAACACCAAATTTACTCCTAGTCTGTAATAAACAAACTTGTAAAGGAATGCTTGAAGAAAACAAAGAAAAAAATCAACAACCTTACACCAAGATTCAATTAAATTATATTGTTTTGGCTATTACCTACAATATAAACTTATTTTCTAGAGCAAAATAATACGTTTCCACACAAAATTTCATTCATGTACAGTAATCCACTGTATACCAAGATTGTTTCAAAACCATAACCAATTATGGGAACTTCTTGGAATTTATGCAATATTTCATCAAATAGAATGGCTCAAGTTAGTTACATTTTTAATCTTATACCTTCAAGATTAATTTTATATTGAGCTAGGCCTCTCAAGGCCCTCTATAGACCCATTTTAATGCTAAGATTACACTAACAAAATGAGTTTTCAAAGGTTAAGGACTAAGATATTACATTTTAAACTAAGAGCATGACTTCATAGATCAAAAATATAACATCAAGTCCTTGATGAACCTTATTACCACCTTGTTACATGTAAATTCACTAAGAAGCACATAAGAAATTGCTAAGAGACAAGCCAAAAGTGCCCAATAAAATTGAATTTCACTTTTGGAGGGAAAAGAGAAATTCAAATTTTGGCAATATAAGAACTAAGCCAAACACACATAATGGAGAGCTAAAACCTACAAAACACTACTAATCCCTCCTAAACCATTTGTAAACAAAAATGAAGTAGAGAAACCAAAATTGCCAAAATGGAGAAGATACTCCTGCCTAAAACTCCATAGGAAAGAAGAAACGAATTCAAGGTCTACTATTGAGAAGCTCCTCCAAGGTCTTTTGATGCCGTATGATGTTACTTTTAGTCATCCATGTGGCCTCCTCAAATGGTTTTTCCTTCAACTTGATGAGGTATTGAAAACATTGTTTACCTTTGGTCCTTTTGAGTTCCTTCTTATCCAAAATGCACTCAATCTCTTCAGTCTTGACCTTTGACAACTACTGCACCCACTCTTCCTCTATTGTATATGCTTCTTATGTTATGTCTTTACCCTTTTCACCTTCCTTTAAGTGATAAAAATGTGAAATGTTGAATATGAGAGATATGCCCACTCCACTAGGTAACTCCAACTCATAAGAATTTATTACAAATTTTGTCAACACCCTGCAAGGTCCTCTCTTTTTGATCTTAAATTTTTTGTATTCTCCTTTGGGAAATATTTTATTCCTAAGATTTTCCATCACTAGATCACCAACTTCAAAATTCACTTCTCTTCTTCTCAAATCTTCCTGTTGTTTGTATTTTTCAATACTAGCTTGTAATTGCTTCCTTACCTATTGATGTATCTCATGCATAGCTATTGTAAATTACTCTTGTTTAGCACTCCTTTTCTCCATATCTCTGATATCCATAAAATCAAATACACCTCTTAGTTGCATGCCATACACTACCTGAAAAGGGATTTTACCCATAATTCTATTTATTGAATCATTGTATGCAAACTCTGCTTATGGAAACACAAGATCCCATTGTTTTGGATGATCTTTAGACAAAAAAATTAAGAGGTTTCCTAGGATCTTGTTGACCACCTCAGTTTTGACATCAGTTTGAGGGTGGTATGCTGAGCTAAAACTAAGGTTAGTTCCAAATTTCCTCCAAAAGGTTCTCTAAAAATTCCCCCAAAACTTAGTATCCCTGTCTAGAACTATGCTTACTAGAATTCCATGTAGCCTAACCAACATCTTGAACAACAAATCATCAATGTTAGTGGAATCACTTGTAGTATTACAAGTAAAAAGTGTTTCATCTTAGAAAATTTATCTACAACTACATAGATCAATTCATAACCTTTCTGTGTCTTTAGTAATCCCATAACAAAATCCATACTAATGGATTCCCATGGCCTATTAGGTTTAATAATTGGCTGCTACAATCCAACATTTGTGCTCTTACCTTTGGCTCTTTGAAATTCATTGCATCTCTTTTCAAACCTCCTCATATCAATCTGCATTATTGTCTAGTAGTAATGTCTTGTAAGCTACTCTAGTGTCTCTTCAAGGAAAGATTACCAGCCATACTCCCATTGTGATTTTCTTTGATGAGGTTTTCTCTTATAGAACTTCTAGGCACACATAGATACACCTCTTTGAAAAGGAAACTATCCTAAAGAATATAATCCAACCACAACTCCCTATTCATTCTTGTGGGATGCTTTCATGCTGCATATATCTCCTTAAAGTATTCATCATCTTCATATAACTCTTTCAGAGATTCAATACCAACACTTTCCATGTGGACTTCATGCACTGACAACACCCTTCTACTTAAGGCATCAACTACCTTGTTGTTTTGTCCCTTCTTATGCTTGATAGTAAAAGTGAAATTTTACAAATATTCCACCCATTTTACAATTCTTTGACTGAGTTTTGGCTGATTGGTGATAACTTGAAGAACATGCTTATCTATGTAAATAAAAAATCCTTAGGAAACAAGTAGTGTCTCCAATTTTTCAATGCCTGAACTATGGCATAAAATTTCAGATCATAATATGAATACTTCCTTTTTTCCTCATTAATTTTCTCACTGAAAGTAAGTAACTAGTTTGTTGTCTTGACTTAGAACAACCCTTATGAAAATTTTTCTTACATCACATTCCACCTGAAAGATTTTACTGAAGTCTGCCAATGCTAAAATTGGTTGCTTAATCAATTTTTGTTTCAAATACTGAAATATTCTTTCATCTTCTTGAGTCCAAACAAACTTTTTCTTATCACCTCTAAAAGTATCAACAATAGGTGCAAAAATCTCACTGAAGTTTCTTATAAATTTCCTATAAATATTTCAATTACATAAAATCTTCTTACCTCACCTACTATCTTGGGTATTGGCCATTCTAGGATTGCTTTGAACTTGTTCTTATCCATCTTTAACATTCCCTTAGTGATCACAAACCCAAAATATAACATCTTTGTTTTCATAAATTCACACTTTTTTGAGATTGATTAGTAATCTCTCTTCTTGAAGTTTCTTTAAAACCAAATTGAAATGATACATGTGATCCTCCTTGCTATGACTGAAAATCAGTATATCATCCAGATAAACAACCACAAATTTACCTATAAATGGCTTAAGAAACTCATTCATTAACCTAAAAAAAGTACTAGGTGCATTGGAAAAGTCCAAATGGCATTAGAAGTCAATTATATAGCCCCTAATTTGTCTTAAATGCTATTTTCCATTCATCCCCTTGTCTGATCCTAATATGATAGTATCCACTTTTAAGATCTATTTTCGAAAAATAACTTGCACCACATAAATAATCCATCAAATCTTCCATCCTAGGAAAAGGAAATCTATACATGATTGTGATTTTGTTTATTGCTCTGGAATCTATGCACATTCTCCAATATCCTTCATTCTTTAGCACTAATAATGTAGGCATTTCACAAGGACTAAGACTTTCTCTAATCAATAATTTATCCAAAAAATCCTGCACCTGTTTCTTAATCTATTCATTTTCCTTTGGTGTCATTTTGTACGATTCCTTGTTTGCTAAACTAACACATGGTATAAATTCTATGTGATGACATATTTCTCTCATAAGAGGCAAGGATATATGCAACTCATCCACAACTATATCAATATATTCCCCTAACATATCCTATATTTCATGAGGTAACTCATCCATCCTTATTTCTGTTATGAATGTCCTTTGTTTTAGCACTAATGAAAGGCATATCTCTTCCTCCACTATTTTCAAGAACTCTTTCTCTCCTATGAGCATCACACTAGAACCTACCTATTGTTCACCTTCTTCTTCTCTCATGGGTAACAAGGTGTGACTAACTCCATCCTTCTCTAGAATGTAAACATTCTTCCTCCCATCATGTGTGGTTTTCCTGTCATACTGCCATGGCCTATCCAAACATCACATGGACACACACCCATGGGAATACCATCACATATCACCCTATCCTTATACCTCCCAATTTGGAAATCAACCCAATTTTTTTCATTCACTAACACTTGTTGTCTTTTATTCAACCAAGAGACTTTATATGGTGTGGGGTGAGGTATCCTTTTCAAGCCTAATTTATTAAACATTTCAACTGGAAACCAAATTGTCCATGCTACCTGAATCTATAACCATTTTTCAGCACTTACATTGAATCTTGCAAGTAGTTATGAAAAATGATTTCATTTGTGGTGGTTCTTTGTCCTTAGGTTTCCTAATCAGAATTATTCTCACGAGTAAGGACTCTCCTACTTTTGGTTCTTCTACTAATGAAGGAGATAAAACACTATCTTCATCCCCAACTTGCACAAGATGAGTTTTTCATTCATTTCATGTGTTGCTTATAGGCTGCCCCTCTGAACATTCCCATGACATGTTACCTAAAAATTTATTGCACTTGTAGCACATACCAATGAATCCATTTGTTCCTCTTCCCCCTTTTCCATATCCATCTCTGAAACTAGTAGGTTGCTCTTGTTGTGTTTGGATTGACTCACCTTGATTCCTTTGTGATTGTCCTCTTCCTCCAAGATTTCCTCTACCTCTGTAACTCCTTCCTCTTCCTCTATTTTACTGAGTATGTCTTCTATTCAATTTATCTTCAGCTTTCAAAGTAAATTAGTAGCACTCTTCTAGGCTTCGAGGACTAGTCAAACTAAGCTCATTTTGTATTTGGCACATTAAACCATTAAAGTAAATTTCCAAGTTATCTATGTAATCCTCCATATGACCTGACCTGATGCTTAACTTGTATAATTATTCAATGTATTCTTTAACTCCAAAATATTTTTTCCTCAGATTTTGTAATTTTCTATATAAATTTGTCATATAATCAGAAGGTAAGAACTTACCTTTGAGTTTTTCCACCATCCTATCCCATGACTTGATCTTGGATTTGTTCTTCTTTCTTCTCTCCTACAAAACATAGTCCCATCATAGGGATGCATGTCCCTTGAGTTTTTTATAGAAAATTTTACCTGTTGATCCTTAGACACATTCTCAAAATCAAAGTATTTATCTAATTTTGTTATCCAATCAAGGATTTCTTCTCCATTCAATCTACTTTCATACACTGGAAATTCAAATTTGGGCTTGGATCCTTCACCTTTCACTACCTTTAGGAACCTTTCAAATCTCATCTCCTCAGGGTTTCTTTCTTCTTCAACTACTTCTTGTGGTCTTTGAGATACTTCTTCTTCTCTATCACTCAAGTCTCATGTTTCCACTCCTCTTCTTTGGTTATCCTCCACTTCTACAAGCATAACATGATAAATGACTCTCATATTCCTCATTTATTGAAGGATGAATTCACCCATATGTAATGTATCTGGTCTTTCTCTATCTATTGTTGTCTCCGTGTACTAGATTCCTTGCTAGATTCCCTCCTTGGTGGCATTTTTTTCTCTTGATCAAATACTACTTCAACTTGTCTTATTCTCTAAAATCCTTGTTATTTCAACTTCTTAGATAATTAGTCCCTATGATGATACCAATAATGATGTAGAGAGGGATTGATTTTACTCACACATCCAATTTTGTACCTCCAAGAACCCCAATTCTCATTCTTAGTGCAAGTAGTTTCTAGTTCAATTCTTGATTCAGTATTAGCTTCAACTATTCGAGGCACAAAAATAGGTTTATAATCCTCCTTACAATATCCTATACATGTTTAATAACCATTCAAAAGAGTATAAGATCAACCCACTTATTCTAAGTCTGTTCAATTGTTCAATTCAACTTTTATTGAATATAGTAACCTTGAGTTCAATTCTGTTAGGCTTAATCTGCACTATAGACACCTTCAAAACTTATCAATGGGATTTTCCACCACCCATTAACCTACTTCAATTATTTTAGAGTTTTTTTTATAAATTAAGGAAAATTAGACTTCCTTTATTACTTTCCCTATTCAATAAGGTCTCCACAACTATCACAAGAAACTGGTAAGGATATTTCTTCTGAAACTACAAGAATCACTCAAATTATTTTAAAATCCTCCTCATGACCTCAGGGTAGATATTCCTTCCAATTTTTTAGATTTTATTATTATTTCTTTTTATATATTGGCAAATTTTCTCCCTCAAAACCCTAGTTGTAGGGTTTCTTCCTCTATGCAATTCTGAGGGGGTTTATTTGATTGTTTCTTATCTCTAACTTGATATGTTTTGGTTATTTAAGATCCAAGAAGTTTATACCCACTTGTAGAAACTATAAAAATACTTAATTCTTCTTGAAAAACTTCACAGTCGTTGCATAATTCATGTTTAATGGAAAACAATACCTTCCTACCCTGTCTTGATCAGGAGTCTAATGTAGAGTAATTTTTTAATATCTTCTCAACTTATATTGACTAAACAAGATATCCAAGACTTGGATAAAACTTACCCATATCTCTTGAGTAACAATACACCTCCGTGGTTTGAAAATCCAAGCTACTCAGATGGTCCCTGTCACCAGATTAAGAAGTATGCTCTGCAGAAAATTACCTAAACTATTGTCACAAGGAAAAAACACTTACTCACCTCAATATGCAACAAGACTATATTATTTTATTAAGAATTGGATTAACCATCATTAAAGAACAAGAATCAATGTCTTTATTGATCATGAATAACACGTGCAACACAATTTCACTGTTATAACTTTATTTTTCTCAAAATCAATATCTCTTAGCTATTCTTCGAGCCTTTTCTTGATTTTATTCAAATAAAATTATCAAAAATAGTTATAATAACATCACATATCAACTCTAGACATTTTTTCACTGAGCCATGTCATCTAGACTCATTAACCAAAACCATTGTTTTAAAAATTACACTCATTTTATGATCCTCTCAAAGGCTAAATCCTGAAATAATGATTTCTAAATCAACATTAAGCCTTCAAGTCCTTAATAGGACAATTCTAAAATTACTTCATACAAAATTTCTCCCATAAAACACACTACATGCAAGAACAAGCCAAAATTTCCTTTCAAATTCAATTTTTCTCTTTTTAGAGGGAAAAGAGCTAAATCAAATTTGTGAAGGATGTAAGCTACAAAAACAACACAACATGAACCTATATAACTCTTTAGACCTACCAACACATCCTAATCCCTCATAAACCATTTGCAAACAAAATTGAGTAGAGAATTTGTTTTGTAAAAAATGGAGAATATGTTTTTGCATCACCAATAGATAAAATATGAGGTAAAATAGAGCTCCACAATGAGATATAGCATCAAAAACTCACGAAGAAATCCTTTATTCTACGACATTCAAGGTATTTTCATTTTTTCCTATGGGTTTTTCTTTTTTGTGAAGATATTTATTCTTCCACTACCTCATTTATAATACTACCGCATCTTTAGGCCTTCCCCACATTCAGCACAACTCTATTCCTTTAGTACATGAATTTTTAAAATGGAAAATATTTTTATTTGTTCTATATCTTTTGAAATCCATGGGACACTAATCCTTAAGAAGCCTACGAAACACTAGGGAAACATTCTGTGAATTTTGAAATTATCCATGTTAGAATTCACTTACTCATTTCATTGGTTAGGAAAACCTGTGGAGAACTATATTTCACTTGTTTTTCCCTCATGTTAGGAGAACCATTGGAAAATTATATTTCACTCTCCACCTCATAGCTTTTTGAACCCGTGCATAAATTACTTTGTTCCATGGACTTGGAGAGTCTACATAGAACTTTTTTTACCTCCTTCATTGATGAAAACTCATGGCATAATTCCTTTATATCACAGCCCCTTCATGGAAGACAACACCCTACTCTTTTTTTCTATGAATCATTTAGATTTTTTTTCATCACCACAAAAGACCAAGACTCAAATACCTTGTTCTGCGGGTTGGGAAAAATCGTAGAGCACTATAGTGTGCTACTTCGCAGAACATTAGGATCCATTGTTATACATATTTTCTTAGGAAAATTTCTACATAAGTCCTTGGACTTACCTCCTTTTGTTATATAGATTGGGAGAGCCTATGGAATAATGTTCTCCTTAATTCCATGCAAACCTAAGATGTAGTGTTCCATGTCTTTCAAAATGAAAATTTCCTAAGTCCAAAATTGATTTTGGGAGTTACCAAAATATCTTGGGGTGTTATTTTGGGTAAAAATTAATTAAGGATGAATCATAGCATTGGGATGAATAGGAACCAAAACATATTGCATCATCTTTTTTAGTTCAAGATGGATAATGATTTCAAATATGAGAAAAGTAGAAGAAGACAACATTAACCTTGTAGGCTCAAAATAGATAATGCCATTATTTTAAAGAGGATTTTAAGGAGTTGAATGATGATGATGTGACTCTTAAAAATTATAAGATTTGGGATATGCTTGGAAATTTTGATAGGGTTGGAAATTAGGAGAGTAGAATGAAGTTTCAATAGTGGAAATCACTCATTTAAAGTCGTTTATGTTGACTATACTCTTAGGAATATCAAATTTATAATGTTAGCGAGATAATATTGTTACTTATTATTTTTAGGTTTAGGATTTTTCACATATTTATATTGATTAGAAAAGGGATCGATGTAGACTTTAATGTGTTTTTTTATCTTAGTTTACGACATTGTGATAGTCACACCTTTCAACATGGTCGTGATCTTCTACAGATTGCTCTAATCACTTACAATACATATCTTTATAATAAAATTTATTTCCAAGCAAGAATATTTAGGTGAAAACTCAAAGAGATTTGAATTTTTTGTGTTAATGACCCCAATTGGAATTCCACCCAAAAATATCTTTTCGTTAAACCACAAAGGAGAAGGGAGAGAATTATTTAGAGGTGATGCATATGGACTAGTGATACACTTCCGTAACTCTTCCATGGAAAAGGGATGATGGTTTTGTGCTTGGGATGAAGAGGGACAATTAATTCCATTGGATCTAGGAGGTTGTAATTTGGAAATCATTATTAGGAATATAAATGTCTGAAATTATTTCATCTAGATAGTATTATGAGTATGAGATTTCATAAGGACATGAAGATTTTTGTGCTTGAGATTGAGGTTAATTTTGAGATTATTTTTGTTGATTATTTTAAAGTGTGCATATAAGATAGTCTTTCATCTTATCCTACTTGATGGATTCTGGCAAAGTAGTAGGAGAAAATGAACACTTTTATTAAAAGTGAGATTTTAAGGAGCCAAGGAAGATATTTTGAAGAGTTTTATCAGTGAATATTTAAGTACAAAGTTTTTTATATCATTTGATGAAGGTTTGGATAGTTTCATTATAACCTTTATTTCAATTGATAAAAAGATCCATTTTTTTTAAGGTAAGCCTTAAGAATGGATTTCTTTGAGTAGAATATTGAATAACCCCTCAAATTGAATGATGGAGTTGGAAGGGAGACAATGGTACTAATTTAAAACATTGACCATGAGATTATTAGCTAAGAGCTTGGAAGCCACATAAGAATTATATTTGATCTATTATTTTTAGGCATTGTTAATGTGAATTATGGGGTCGATTAACCCATCATAAGTAATAGAAGGGATGATACCTCAAATATCCATAGTGGTTATATAGGGATCCAAATTTTCTCTTTGAATAGATTGAATCACCTTATTAGTTATGGGAGGTTACATGATTGAATTTAAATTTTAATTAACTTGAGGAGGTAGGGGGAAGAAACTAATTAGGAATACACCAGCGAAATTGTTGAGGTGTATTATTCATGTGAGTGAGACTCAAACTCATTTGAAGAAATTGATTATGGGAAATATCTTGTTGCAAAATCATTTGGAAAATGAGTTGCAAGATAATTTGAATGGGATCATTGGAAGAATAATTTTGATTAGGATTAGGATCTTGAGGTGAATTTTTGTTAACACATGTTTAATGAGAAGGATCCACATACGAATGATTTCCCAAGCAACATCATAAGCCTCTATACCAACTATGATGAATTACAAAGGTTTTTCACTAGAATTAGGGTAATCTAGAATGGTTTATTACATGGCATGAGTATACTAATATAAGGTATTTTATTCTTCCTCCTTCTCAGGTTCTTGTTTTGGTATTCTATTGTTAATATAAAGTTGGGTTCCCTTCTATTGATGTTTACTTTTTGGGGTGTTTCTTTGACATTGGTGTCAACCATATTATAATTATAATATAAGGGAGTAAGCTTAAAGGATGAATATCAATCTTGGGAATTGTTGTTAAATTGAGAATTATAGAGATGATCCATCTTTGACTGATTTAGGAAATGTTATAAAAGATTTTAAATAATTATAGAATGTAAATGAGACTTAATCAAAAGAGATTAAGGTTTACGTCAAGTTGACTAAATTGTATTCAAATAGATAATGATCCAATAATAATTCCTTTCATTTCTCTATAATGGGGGTATTCAATATTAGGATAAAAAGGGATCACACTAAAGAAGAACACCTTAGATCATAAGATGTTGTAGATGTGGAACTAGGAATGTGTTACTCCATGCTTTATAAGAGGTATAGGGTTCCAAATCCTATACATAGAATAGGGTAGTGGCGTCTAACTAGCTCTCAATTATAATAGGATGATAATGAGGTTGTAAATAATATTTTTATTGAGGTAATAAATAGATAAGGAATCCAAGCAGTTACAAGGAAAAATTTATAAGGATTATAAGATATGTGTAAGAGATTACAAAGAAATATCAAGAGTTGTATAAGGTTGTACAACTAAATATTGATAGATTAATAATGAAATATAAAATAATATGATACCCTATCCTAATTTATGCATAACCACATCCAAAATATCCAAATTTGAAATGAAATAAATGATAATAGAGATTACAGATACTTATATGCATGATGGTATAATTAGTGCATTAAATTACCCCAGGGTCAAAAACATATTTTGAGAGAGATTTGATGTGGGGGAGCATAAAAAAATAATAATACATAGGAAAACATTTGATTGACGAATCCATTGAATCCAAAGTCTTGGTAGACCATGTTAAGTGTAAATCCTATGCTTGTAGATCCTAAGTACCCAATGCTACAAATGTGGAGTCCAAAGATGATAAATATGACCAAATTCAAGACTTTATAAGATCTTATGTTAGATTAGAAAGAATTAATAAATATAAAGAGTGATGGATGAGATGTGGAATGAGTGCTCAACTACCAATTATAAATATCCCAAGGATAATATTTATAGTTTATGCTAATTAACGACATTGACTGTGGTCGATGTCATTGGTTTTCACATATAATATACCCCACAAAATCAATTATTATTAATATCATTAGCTAGGTAAATATACTAAATAGATGGTATCGACTATAATTAATGTTTTTAGAGTGGGAAATATATGCATGGGAAGATCAAGAAAACAAACCAAGAGAGATGGAAGGAACTCTAAGGTGTTAAGGAATAAGATGAATAAGGTGTGAGTGTGTTGAATGTAAGTTTGAAGGTGAACATAAGGAGATAACAAGGTGATATTGTTTTCTAAAATGACACCCACGTTATTTGGAAAAAAAAAATTAAGTTAAGGACTTAAACAACACTTGTTTGAAAAGTGGTGGGAATAAAGGAACTTAATGTTCCGTGGAAGTCATAACTTACTATTGTGTAGATTTGGCATAACCCTCGGAACAAAGGAAAATCACAGTTGGGAAATATGTATAGAAAAAAGGAAAAATACCATACATAATTGTGAGAGAAGAGAAGTGAAGTGTGGAGTGTTGGAGATGTTTGGAAACAAAATCCATACAAGTTTGTGAACTCCACAAAACAACAGAAATGCACATGTCAAAGGAACCCATGAAATAAAAGAGTGATTGTCTACAAAATAAGGTAAATTGGAAAGTTGTGGAATAAAGAGTCCATGATAGAAATAAAAATCCACTGAATAAGGAGACCACAATATAAGGAAATTTCACGCAAGTTGACAAGTTCTGTGAAATGAAGAAAAACCACATATCAAAGGAATTCATAGAAGAAAGGAGTGGTTGTCTATGGAATAAGTTAAATTAGAAAGCCACGAAATAACGAATTCATGATACAAGGAAAATTCCGCATAACACAGAAGAATCTGTGGAATGTATAAAACTCCACGAGAGAAGGAATGATAGACTTGTGGGTGAAGGAAAGTAATTACAAAGTTAGAAATTGTTAAAAAATCAAAGCAAAGGTCAAAGTGGGATTGCTGGTCATCTAAGGTTCATCAAACATATAGAAATCCATGAAATACAAGATCAAGGTGGGAGAGCATTAAAATTCCACGATTCATAAAAAAATCTGACCTAGCCCAAACTAGGTGCCCAACCACTCCAATTGTATGCTATGAAAAATTAACTAAAATAGAAGATATACAAACATAGTGCAAACCTCCTAAATATTTCCAAGTAACCTCTATAAATATTGTATGAGATTTGAATCTATATAACCTTGTGAAATGAATGATTTGTGGATAATCTTGAATGACCTCCAAATGTGGGTTGACCAATGTTATGAACATAGTTTTTGGAACTACCAATATGTAGATATTGGAATGCAAATTTCAAAGAGTAATTGTGCTTAAATCCAAGAAGATTTGTAAGAATGTAATTCTACATTTGATAGAGATAGAAGTGGCTGGAATTTGGTTAAATACGATTGAATACATATGTTAAAAATAACATTTGAGGAGGTTACAACAGTTTTGGGCCATTTAGGGGTAGTGATGGAATTTAGTTGGAAAAATTTGCATCCAGAAAGGTGGTTGTACATCAAATTTAATTTCCCCCACATTTATATGATTATAGAAGTCTAGTTGACTGGAATAGTGAAGTGGATTCTAGGTGGAGTTGAATAGGATGAGGATGTGAAGTCAAAGTGATTGTTATAATGTGAACACTTAATTAATTAATAATTTAATTAATAAATTATAATTAACTTAGCTAAAGGGGGACTAGGGAGTAATTTAATTAATCCAAAGGGTGCAATGCACATGATTAATCAATTTAAGTAATCAATCATGAATGGGTGAATAATTGGATGTACTAGGACAATACGGGGAATAAGTGAGTGATTTTGGGGTGTCTACATTTTCCACTCTTTAAAATTTTATTGTGAATTAATAGTTATTTAAATATAGTAGACATGTGTAGAGTAATAAGAAGAAAACAATGAATCATTAGGATACCCCATTAAGTAGGATAATAGAGGAATGCCCCCTCAAGTGGGTGGATGACACAACAAGACGGTGGGAACCCGCTTCACAAGAAGAAGGTAAGGGATTGGAACAAGGATGGGAAAGGATTGTACTCGTAGAATGAGCTTAATTTGGAGAATAAGTTTAGAGAAACCTTATTTTTGTTTTTTCACAATAGATTTTTCACCATGATTATGAAGGAATCAAGATGGTTAACCTAGATGCACGTAAACAAACGCACACAATAAAGAAAGATCAAAAAGGAAAGAGGAACCAATATACAAAGTAGGTGCAGGAATCAAGGCTATAAAGGAACCAATATTTAATCACACCACTTGTAAGTGATTCAAATAAAGTAAACATCAACAATTCAACACAAATTTGAAAAAGAAGACAATCAACTATGCCCCTAATGCGTTCCATAATGATGATTAAGTAGATGTAAATGCTCTTAAGTGGGAATAAGATAAAACTGGAAGAGAGGAGTGAAGAGACTCCTTATGAAACCCTTGTCATATCCTTCATGTAAATGACCAGAGTTGAAATTACACTAGGAAAATTTATATCGCAAAGGAAAAACAATTTTGTGACTTGCCCCAAGCAAAGTTAGCATATCATGCAAAGGGAAGAAAGTGATAGTTATAATATTGAAATTATCACTAGGGTAGTATATAATAGTATGAATTTATCAATATTGTGAAGAGATGTTGACAAATTCACTTCTATCAATTTGTAGGATTTCTAGTTGTAGGATTTCTATGATAAGTGAATGTTTGTTCAAAACATTTGTAGTTTTTTTATTTTTTTGGATTTTGGAAATATTTAATTTTTTTGAATTTTAAATTAAAAAAAAAAAGATTTTTGTGAGTTTTGAAAAATTAGGAAATAAAAATGAAAACAAACATGAATACAAAGAAAAATGAAAACATTCCATGTATTAAATAAATCAGGAGGAAAACACAACACATGCAAATGACACAAAGACATGAAACAAGAATTGTAAACAAACCCAATATGATCAAGAAGGAACCACACCAAAGTTATATTTGAACTAATATGCAAATAAGTTTCCTGTAATTGGGATACAAAAAAGGTAAACAAAGTACAAAAAAATAATAAACTGAAAGAAGTAAAATAATTGTAATAATGTTGAAAAACCACAACAATACAAAAAAATGTGTAAAAACTACGTCTAATGACACTCTGAATGTGTTCCACATTGAAGAACTAGAAAAATTTTAATCACCCCAAGCGATAGCTTATAACGCAAGAGGATTGGATCGAGGTGAAGAGCGGAGTGATATTTATATACTCAAAAATATACTCTTATCGGATTCCATTGAAGTTTGATCTGTAATTGGATTAAAATGTGAAATCCAAGTTTTCCCCAAGAAAATTTATATTGTGAAAGGGTAAATGAGTGCCTCAAGCATAGGTATATGCCACAGAAAATAAAGATGATCTGGAACAATAAGGAGGAATGTCATCAAATGGTGAAATTTTTGAACTATGTTATCCAGTTGCTGAAAGTTTGTCAAACATTATTTGAATGTTTTAATTTTGGTAGTTTTATACTTTTTGTTTGGATTTTAAAACAATTTTATATTTTTTTTGGTATTTGGTGAAACATTTTTGAATGTTTTTGATATTTGGGTATTTTTGCAACTCGGTAAAAAGGGTGCACTGCTTGAAAGTGGGTGAAAAAAATTAGAAGCATTCCATTCCTTTGGCAGAAATGTAGATTATAAAATGATAGGATGTTTTATTCCATTTGTGACTCTGTGTAAATAGGAAGATACAACAGCTCATAACCAAGAGCTAAGAAGGACATGAAAATAAGGTGAATAGTGATATGAAATTGAAGATGATGGATGCGAAGACACAAGGTGTAAAAATGATCCATGTGAGAAAAAATATAACTCATCTCTAATCAATATTATCTAACTGATTCCAAGGTGATTCCAATTTATAGGTTTTTAATCGACTTAGATCTGTAGATGGCCTACTGATTGGAAAAATCTGGTCGAAGGAATTATTGTATCTCTTAACATGAGTAGCTAAATTACTTCTAGGGATTTATTACTAAGAACTATGATTAATATTTCATAACAAATTTATTTGATTAATTGTTTTTTTTTTAAGGAAAGGGCTCAACATTGAAGAAAAAATGTAGGCGAGTAAGGGCTTCCTCCGTTTCTAGTCTCATACTGCCAATAATAAGTATGGTCTTATCATCAAAGACTATGAAGGATGAAAGGTGTAGTGATTTTATAGTTTTTTTGTATTTTTAGATTGATTGAATTTTCCTTGTATGTTGATAGTGTGATTTTTGGGAAGGAACATTTTTCCCCCAAGTCTTAGCCTCATGTGAATATTAAGACGCAAGGGTTCAACATTGTAAATTGAGATGGGCATTCAAAAAGGACTGGGTAAAGGAGTTTGAGATTTCTGTCAAAGAGAGTGTATTTTGAAAGTAGGGGTTATCATCAGTAAGATAAGAGACAAAATTGTAGGTGAAAAGATATGAAATGGTAGAAACCATAACAAAGATGAGACACATAATTTTCAATAGGAAAAATGTTAACATGTGTCATAATAGGTGAAGAAGGAAAATATATGATAATGGTATGATTAAGATATCTACCAGTAGATGGAATGATTAATATTATTTGTACACACTTTTTCATTTTCGATTCACAAAAAATGCTTTAATATGAAGTTTTATTCTCTTTTATAATTGTTAAGTTTTTTGAATTTTGGTAGAAGGGGATTCGAAATGGAATCATCAAGAGAGAGGTTCTTATTTATTAATTTTGAATGGTCCTAAAATACAAGAATTGTGTGGACGAAATATAAGTCAAGAGGGGGAATCAAAATATTTGGTAAGTTCAAAAATAAGAGACTTGGGAAAACAAGGTCCAAGTCAAAGGAGGAAATCCAAAAATTTCATAAGTCTTGAGACTCAAGTGGATAGGATCCAAGTCAAAGGATGCAATGAGTCATAAAGTATAAGACTTGGGTGGACATGATCCAAGTCAAAGGATGTGTGATTATATAAGTCTTCGATGAAATTGAAATACCTATGTGAAGTTAGAAGAGTATTATCAATGTGGGGAATATGTTGAGATTCATATTCACATGTTAATGGAAGAGTGTGAGGAGAGAAATATTGATATTTATATTTACACCTGAGGCTCCTTATAGTCTGTAGGGAGGAGATAGCCAAATTTACTCCTTCTAGATTGTTAATTAGTTGATTTTACGAAATGTTTGCAATTAAAACCTAAAAAGGTTGATTAAGGATATTCCTGGGTATACATACCTTGAAGAATGAATGCATGTAGATGTATTGAAAATTAATGGCCATCATTGATGATATTCCCACAAGACTGATCATGTGAGGTACAATCAAAATGAAAGAATGTGTTGTCGCAAGTGTCCAAGCTTGTTGTGGTTGTGTTTTGACAACAAGAGTGGATATATTATGTGTAGGAGATGGAATGGAAATAAAAACATCAAGATCAATGGTTCTTAATGATGGACCCTCTTCTATAAATTCAAGGGTTGAAAAAAATTCTCAGAGAAAATTCAAGCTCTTGTTAGGTGTTAAAAGATTTTCCAAAACAATTTCAATGTCTGTTTGGGAAAATAGAAGTAAATCTATATAAGAAATAGATTGGTTTGAAGGGAGAGATACTTGACCTTTGTCATGATCTATTTGAATTTCATGATGTACAGAAGTGGGTATAACAATCAAATCTTCATTAGAAGTGGAAATTTATATGTCATCGGTTACGATACCTTCATTGTCAAATTCTATAGAGATGGTTTTGTTGTCAATTAAGTCTTGAACATAATGATGAAGAGGTATATAATTATAAGTAGAATGGCCATACATACGATGGTATTCACAATATTTAGGCACATGGTATGATATAGGATTAGGTTCCCCATTAAAAAATGGTCTCATAGGTGGATATTCAATCATGTTAGTCTTTACCAATTGTTGAAAGACACTATATAGACTCTCTCCAAGAGGTGTAAATTGACATTCAATGATGCACAAAGTAGTATCATCAATACAAAAAATAATGGATTTATAAACATTGTTCATGGAGTCACCATGTTCATGAGATTTTCCCTTTATATCATGGTTAGGTGGTAGGTCTTAAACCATTATGTCTCCGTTTTCAATGAGGTCTTGGATGTAATTGCCAAGTTGTTTACATTTGTCTGTTTGATGACCATATATGTAATGAAAATCATAATATGTGTTAGGTCTATACCAACCTACCTTAAGTTCACCTTTTGGGAAATGTTACTGACCATATTGGAAATTTCCATCTATTTTAAGACTCTTGAAATAAATTCCCCCAAAGACCTATATTGTCTTCAGTTGTAATCATGAGGAGGAGGAAAAGTTTCTCTTTTTAGAATTGTGATAGATGGTTTAGAATTAATTTGTTTTAATTGGTTTTTCTGTAAGTTGTGCACGTTGTGATTATCCATAACACCATCATTGACAATGTTACGGTTGTGATTTATGTACCTAGGTTTATTGTGAGAAGTGCTAGGGTTATTGGTGTTGTTGTGGCCATTATGATTGTGCCCATGACATTTATAATGAGGATCAATAACTCCTTTAGAAATGAGGTATTTTTTGATTTGAGTTACATTTTCAATAACATCCTCAAAATTGTTGAGGCAATACATCTACATGTGAAAGGATAACTCATCGTTAAGGTTAGGGAAGAATATGCTAACCATCTAGTTATTAGGGATTGAACATGGGAATCGACTTGCAAATGTTACCAGAGACACGTATTTTTCTTAATTCTAAGAAATAGTCCTAAAAAATGATGCTATAAGCATGTTAGTACCCAAATTTACACCTCCTTTGGGGCTAGGATAAATCAATGATTGAAGTGATATGCTTTGAGGATGACAGAATTTGTTTATATAGTTTGGTAGCCAGGGAAGATGTCTGACATACTCATTTGAACCTAGATTTGGGAGGATTGGGTGACACATACAAATGAGATGACATTCACTATTGCTTTAGGCCCTGACTTTGACTTGGGTGAGAGAGTGTTAGAGTAGGTATTTACCTTACCTCATGTTCACCTAGGTACTTTATTTACCTTTATTATATTTATCCTCACCCACTTATGTGTGTGAATATTTCTTTTATCTTATTTAGATATTAGGAGATATTATCTAGTTGTTAAGCATAGTTATTTCCTTATTAGGAGATATTATCTAGTTGTTAAGTATAGTTATTTCCTTGATTTATGGCTTGATCTATGACCTTGGTTGGTTCTTAGATTGTTATTCCTTGCCTATATAAGCAAGTCCCATGCTCATTGTATTTCATTGAGTTCCATAATAATATATGATATTGTTGATTATTTGTTTGCAAAGGTTTTATGTAAAGTTATTCTGGCAAATTACTTTCATATTATTGATCATGGTGTTTGATTAGCATCTGTGTTCTTGGCTTGGTACGATATGGTTATTGTTCCTTTTAGAAAACCCTGTATGTAACCTAAAAATGTAAAGGGATAGTTGAAATATTTAGTATCTTAACTTCCTTTTGAAAATATATGATTTAGTCTTGGATGATCGTGGCCAATGAATTCACTATTTAACTCTTACAAGTTATCACACTAAACAATGCATTTTTCAATCCAATTAGACTCAGGTTACTCTAGACAACATGAGATTTAATATGCTCTTGCATATTTATGGAAAGGGGAGTAAATTTTACAAAGTCCCTTGATAAATACTTATAGGAAAAGCAAATAGAAGTGAATTGTAGTATTTGAGCAGTAGTAGGTTTATATTTTGTATGAATGGGAGATTAAAATAAGATGGATCTTACTATGACAGGTTTCTTAGAACTCTAACAATGTCACGTATCATTCTAGGTAAAAGGACACTCAATTGGTCATTAATAGTCCCTTGGAGAGAAGGTATACACTCATGGAAGCCCAAGAATTCATGATTTCATACAATCTTCAAGAAATTGCACATGAAAGCTCATGTAAATATCTTGACAAAATATTCACAACTCACTACTTATTACACCTAACATATAATCAAAGGATTAAAAAAAATATTAGCAACAGAAGGGAAACATTATGAATTTAAAATTATGTTTGGTACTATGAAAAGAAGGCTTTGATTATAGTACAAATTCAATTACCAAAATACCACCATTAATACTAGATCTAGTGTAACTCATAGGAGCCATAAACAGAAGATTGCAACAGGAAAAATAGCTAGCTGATTTGAAGTATATTGTCTTAATAAACATGCACACAATTCATTTTTCAGATATTCAATTTCCTTAACAAGGGAACATAAAACCTATGATCTCAATGTTTGTCAATGGATGTACACTTGCAACTATCTTGACACAGGAAAATTTGAAGAAGTAAAAAAACTCACATGCATCTCATTAAAATTAAAATTTCAAGAATGTAGATCAAAATGTCTATCTCTTCTCAAATTTAGAAAATTTTAACCCCCTGATATGAGAACATACCTCTTATATCTATAGAATATTTGATTATTTACTTTATTTTTCCCCCAAAAAACTTTGAATCTTTTCAATGAATATTACTAAGGAACAGTATCTGATTCTTCTACTTTGAAAATATATCATTCCCTATCATTCCATGTGAAGAGCTCTTTACAAATGTTACCAGGTATATATTGCATTCCTTTATGATGAATGACATGCCTATGTCATTCATTTGACATCATCAACTTGATCATTCCTATTTCGGGTAGGCTGAGAAACCATTTTTAATGATTGTTTGAGCACCCCTAAATACTTTTATTTGATGTTAATCATTCCCACCTTTCAAGAATCCACCTCGAAACACACACAATTATTGTCATATATTTGTAAGTTGGTTATTTCCATATATGTTGTGTTACATTAGGCCAATTAACTCCTTTTTTAGTGATATCAATCTACTTCACATCTATATTCCTCATGCGGATATCATAGACAATATCAACAATAAACTCACCATGATTTTTCTCAACTTAACTTGCCAACGTCATCTTCACTATAAATTCAAATAATTTATTCTAAAAATTCACATCCCTTCTTTTAAGTGTGAGAATCTTAGTGAAATTATTTGTTTGTTATATGGCGGGAGTAGCATTTGCATCCAGTTTGAAAGAAATTTCATCTGAAGACCTAAATTTAATTTTTGACTTGTCAGGCCTAGATGAAGCATTCGTGAGGATGTTATTTGAGATTGTGGATCTAGAATATTACCATTGACAACTCAAGTTTTTCGGGTAGATCTAATTTGAATATTAGTCAAGATTAGTCCCATTTTCTCTACTTTCTAGATGATGTACTTTCATCTGTCCAGGTGGGAAAATCAAAAGAATCCTAAGGGATTAAAGAAAATTTTGGCTTAAGTGTAGGCTGGCTGTGAAAGGTGTAGTTGATAATACATGTCCCTTTATTTATAATGAGGAATTTACTATAAAATAAATTCCTGAAAAATCTTATGTGCTCGATGAAGGGACTTTTATAGACACTGTGCCTACTCTTTCTCACAATGTGACTAAGTTGGATCAATGTGTTTCTACTTTGCAAAAGAGATAAACATAATATTTTCCTTCATAACCTTCTGGGGAATTGCCATTCTTTATGAAGAAATGTAGGGGTGATTCTAGATCCAAACCTCCTACTCAATCTACTCCAGAAACTACCATAATTGCACTCCCAAGTTTTGCACATACTTCCATTCCATATTCTACCTTCAAAGCATCAGGGAAGAAGGATCTTTCCAAGAGTGATTTAGATCTTAAAGAATGGGTTTCTTCCTACAAGAATAAATTAGAGTTGGTTGAAATTTTGGATGGTCCGAGGGCACATGTCAATGAATTTATGGCTCTGGACATGTTTTTAGTTTGGGATGGGATGTTTTATTTATACAGATGGCTGATGGGACTGAGGAATTTTTAGTTACAAAGAATAGGCTTTTAAAGAAGATTCCTCTTTTCAGATAGGATCTCTTAATGATAGAATAACTAAGTGTATTTCCCCTTTTCCCTTTTTGGTATAACATCAAGGATTTATGTAAATATTTTCCTGGGTTGGGGCCCCTATAGAACCAAATTTTGCTTTTTTCACAAATGCAAAAAACTTAAAAGTGTTACATTGAATTTCATGTTCATAATAGATTCAATTTTCTATCAAAATGAAATCATAGTGCATTACATTGTTTCACATGCATAATTTTAAACTTACAAATTCAAGAAAATATACAATTATCAAAGATAAAAAAATAATGAAATAAAGTTTTGAGGAAACAAGCCTAAGCTTATTCATGTTACATTGGGATCAGCTTACAATCCTTTGAAATCATTCTTCTCTACTTTTGACATTCTTTCATTGTATGCATCAAATTTATAAAATATTCTAGAGATATCCTATTCATCTGGCCCAACATTGTACTATCATCACCAATCTGCCACTATGATAATTCTCCACCGGGAGCTCCTCATGCTATGATTATTTACTAATGAACAAATTTTAGTTTAGTGGTAGTAATCTGGAAACACAATAATAGACATAACATAAGAATACCATAGACTATGATACAAAGGAATGATGAAAAATATGAAATATAAGTGTAAATTATATTATCAACATGAAATTGTTACAATCTCACCCATGAAGTACTTCAAGTGTTACCAACTCCACTTGCCTTTCAACAATAACTATGGGAGAAACTTCACAATTACACCTCTTAATGGATTCTTTAACACACCTTCTAAATGATGGCTTCCTTCACACTTTCTCATACAATATTTCTCACTACTTCCTTCTATGCTAAATGAGGGGGGTGGCCTCTCTATTTATAGAACTTTCAGGCTTATCCACCTTATCTCTAAGATAGGATAAGAAATCTACTCTAACGAATCATATTCCATACCTTAACTCTTATCTTTACACGTAGGCTTATATTTTAAGATAAGATAAACCTTATCATTTCACATGGGTTCCACCTTTTTAGAATTTTTACAAATAAAATATACAATATTTTTGACATCACTCCTTGTCCTTATTACCAATATAATATTTCTAATTCCTAATCATGTAGACCCTACTTCTCTACTTACCCTAACTTTGACATTTTAACATTACCGAACCACTTACAACAAATATTTACTTTTTACCACAACATTCCTATTGTACTTTGACTGTTACCATACTATACATTATTGGCAGCATCATACCAGAAATGCCATTATATTCTATCAGATGCCACTACTAATTATACTTTAAAACATCCTATTCCTAATACATACATTAATGAAATAGAAATTATGGAGGAAAAAATTAGTGTCGACATCTTCCCCCTTCCTAGCTTCTACTCTGTCCTTGGAGTAGACTGTTATGGTGCCTGTAAAATCTTTAACTTGTCGTGGTTGACCCATTTTGTAATGGGAGTACTATCTAATTCCTCCAGTCGATATGTACCATTTTCATGCACAATTACTATTATGTAGGGCCCTATCCATTTGGCAAGAATTTTTATATGCCTCCTCTTTTTGTATCAAGAATCATATACTAGGACAAAGTCATTCACCTGAAATGGAGTCTAGAGGATTTTTTGATCAAAGTACTCCTTTTGCTTCATTTTCTTCTTATAGCTTGTATCATTTGCTATTTATATCATTTCCTCTAGAAAATGAAGATGTACCAACCTTTCCTTTACCGAATCAATTTCATCCATCCTTTTATTTTTCATAATTCTTATAGTGGGAATATCAAACTCAATAGGAAGAACTGGATCAATGCCTTAAGCCAACTGAAATGGGAAGTATCATGTTGTTGACTTTAATGTTGCCCTATATGCCCACAATGCTACATGAATCCTTTTATCCCACTTGTGTACTTGTAAAGCTGCATCTTTTGCTAGAATTTGACACAATACATAATTTTTTCACTCCACCTATCCATTTGTGCTTGGTTTGTAAGTTGTTTCCTTCCTGTGCTTAATAGAAAACTTGTTGACTAGGGATTCTACCACTTCATTAATGAAGTGGCTTCCTTGATCTGTTACAATTTCTAATGGAAAACCAAATCTGGTGATAATGCGTTCATACATGAACCTTTCCACTTCATCCATGGAAGTTGTTTTAAAGCACCTAGCTTCAACCCACTTGGTTAAATAATCTGTGGAAACTACAATATACTTATTTTGGCGTGGGGTAGTTGGAAGTGGACCTACAATATCTATTCCCCACTTTTCAAAGGGACCAAGTGGAAGAATAGGGCATAATGGAGCTGAATAAGTCTTAAAGTTCCCATGTGTTTGAAAAATATCACATGTCTTACAATAATTATAACAATCTCTAAAAAGAGTGGGCTAGTGATAACCTGCATCCAAGATCCTTCTTGTTGTGAGTTGTCCAGAGAAGTTTCCTCCACATGTACCATTGTGGAATTCTTCCATTAGCTCCTAACCTTGATCACGTCCAATTTCCCTCTTATACTATCCATCAGATCCTATCCAAAATAATACTCCATGCAGAATAGAATATGAACGATTGGCTCGAGTAATCTTCCTTTTAGTCTTTGCATTGGCACCATCAGGAAACTTGAAATCATTCAAATAATTCCAAATATCTATGTATTCACTAGGGATTGTATCAAGGGATAACAATGTTGCATCTGAGAAATCATCATCATCACAAGATGAACCTAAACCATCATAAGCTCGAGAGATTGCATCTACATTGACATGCTTCTTTCCTAGCCTATCTATAATATCAAATTCAAATTATTGTAGAAAAATTATCCATCTTACTATCCTTCCTGATGGGTTAGGATTATTTATAATATATTTTAGAACCTGATGATCTGTTACAGCTGTAAATTTCTTCCTTAGCAAGTAATTTCAAAACTTTTTTATAGCAAAAATGATAGGTAGAGCCTCTTTTTCAGTTACAGTATAATTTACCTCAGCATTGCTCATTTGTTTGCTCCCAAAGTAAACTAGATGATCATTCCCATTTTCATCCTTTTGGCTTAGAGTACTTCCTAGTGCTAAATCTGAAGCATCAGTAGACACAATGAATGTATTGCTCTAGTCTAGATTCTTTAAAATAGGTGAAGACACCAAAGATTCCTTTATTTTTCTAAAATCTTTGTGTGCCTTTTTTCCTAGTTCATAAGTAACATCCTTCTTCAAGAATTGGGTTAGTGGCTATGCAATCTTTGAGAAATTTTTGATGAACCTTCTATAGTAACCCACATGGCCTAAAAATGATCTCAACTTACTTTTTTTCCTAGAAAGTGGTAACTCTTTGATTTTTGAAACTTTATCAGGATCGGTCTCAATACCATCTCTGGATACAACATGCCCTAACAAAATACCTTTAGAACATCAAAAGACACACTTTTAGGGTTTAGTGAGGCTTTTTCTTCATTTAACCTTTTAAATTTTGTCTGCATCTGGTACAGGTGGTCCATTTTTCTCCCATAGATGAAAAATCCATCCAAGAATACTCTAATGAAGCTTCCAATGTAGGGTTTGAACACCCCATTCATCAAGCACTAGAATGTTGTTGGAACATTACACAACCCAAATGGCTTAACTCTATAGGAAAATTTTCCCCAAGGAGTGGTGAACGTAGTTTTCAGTTGATCTTTCTCCACTATACGAACTTGGTTGTATCCGCTATAGCCATTTGTAAAACTATAGCACTCTTGTCCAACTACTTCATCCAAGATATGATCTAAGAATGGAATAGAGTAATGATCCTTCTTTGTTTCCTTATTGAGCTTCCTATAATCAAAACAAATGCGTAGCTTCCCATTCTTTTTTATTGAGATCATAATGGGAAAAACCCATTCTGAATTCTCCACAGAAAACATGAATCTTGCATCAGAAAAATTATCTATTTCTTCTTTTACTATCTTAGAAAAATTAGGATTCATTCTATATGGCATTTTCTTTATGGGCTTAGCACCATTCACCAGCTCAATAGAATGTTCTACCCAACTTACTTGATGGAGTTCCTTGTAATCAAAATTGAATAAGTGCATGTACCTTTGAAAGCTATGGAGATAGGATTACTTCTCACTCTCCATCACAACATCACCAATCTTTATTTTTTGGAGACGATCATTAATTTCTTCTTCAGATAATTTTATGGGTTCATGATTCAATGTGACTAAAAGGATATCCATGACCAAAACATCAACCTCACTTTCTTCATCTTGTGTCCACTTCACTAGTACTAGCGTAATCAGAGGATGTCCAATCATTAGTTTCATCACTTGAATCTACAAGTTCTTCCTTATGATGCCAAGGGATCACATTCATCTTCACCCTCTCTCTGCCATGTACAAGTGTCATGAAGCATTCATTACAATAGTTCCTTGCATGAAATCTCCTTAGCCATGGCCTTTCCAACAACATTGGGTATGTAACAATACCATTTTTCATCACCTAAAAGTCTACCACACATACAACACCCATAAAATATATTGCCACATCTAAAACAACACCTTATGGTTTAATTTTTCCCTTATTTAATGTCCTTAACATAAGTGTTGATGGTCGATAAATTTTTAAACCCAACATATTCATTACAGACTCGGTCATTACATTAACTGCAACACCTCCATCTACTAAGACATCATGAATTAAAATACCATTACATAATACCTCATCTTGTGGAGCATAGAGATCCACCTCTACTTCCAAAACAAGGACCTCAACCTCCTTCCTTCACTGACCATTGATTCCACTTCACATTTCCCGCCTCTTCTCAGAAGACATAGCAAGAAGTTGACCATATGTAATATTTGTAGGCCTTTTGGATAGATCTTCTAGGATGAAGTATGGTCCTTGCCCCTATGAAATCAGAAAATCCTGCACACCCAGCTTTCTTTTCCTACGTTTCTTACTAGTTTCTCCTTTCATCTTCTTAGGATCATTTCCATCTTGGTTATCTTTTTCTTTCTTTCTTTTTGTCACAAGAACATCTACTTCATTATTTATACTCCTATCTACTACATCAAAAGAATTCACATGTGCTTTTCCTTTATCATTATCTCTTATACCAGATGTGGAAGCTCTATCAGGACAATTATACTTATAATGACCCTTCTTATGACAACCATAACATACAACTTCAGATATATTTCTTTTTGGACCCCTATCTCCCTGGGAATTTTGGGAACTAAATTCGTTTCCTTGAAGAAGATTAATAGTTAACTGGCCCATCTTCCTAAGGAGATCTTCATACTCAGTGGAGGTACTAGAGGGAATATTTTTGCTCACCAAAAGTGGTTGTGGTGTCTGGACCAAAGGTGTTGGTGTAGACTCCACCTTGATAACAACTTCTTTGGCCTCCTCTTCCATGATTTCTTCTTGCCTTCTAGAAATATCCTTTGCTTGTTTGAGGGTTGTTGGGTGGTCATATTTCACTCGTTGTCTAATATCTGAATTCATCCCAAAAATGAAGTGCTTACAGAGGAGATTATCTACACCATTCATCAACCCATCCGCTAATCCTTCCTTTTGGATCTGGGCATCAAGTTTTCTTCTTAACTCCAGAGCACGAGCATGATAATCTTAGATATTCTCCTTCTCTCCTTGGACTATCTTTGTGATCTTGATCATGAGATCTGCATATTTATGTTGTTCACAAAATTCTTCAAGAAAACTTTCAGTTAATAAATCCCATGAGTTTTTCACATTATCACCTAGTGTTTCAAACCACCTAAGGGCTGAACCATCCAAAAAAGTTGGAAAAAAATTAGTCCATTGTTATCTTCTTATGAGGCCATTACAAATGCAAGATTATTTGAATTATTGAATGAAAGATGGAGCATCTTCATTAGATTGGGCTGAAAATTAGGAATCTTTCCCATTTTAAAAAATAAGCACAGTGAAATACAAACCCACAAGTACAATCAACAAGACTTTTGTGCACAAATAATTATAATCACTATAATAGAAAGTGACTTTACACCTTTCTATAGTAAAATAGGAATGACAACGATAAACTTATATTTACTATGGTAAGTCTTGACTTAGTATGGTAAATACTATTCATGGTAAAAAGTGAAGTTATTTTGGTAAATACTATTCATGGTAAAAAGTGACTTTACTGTGGTAAATACTATTCATGGTAAAAAGTGACTTTACTGTGGTAAATACTATTCACAGTAAAAAGTGACTTTACTGTGGTAAATACTATTCACGGTAAAAAGTGACTTTACTGTGGTAAATACTATACATGGTAAAAAATGACTTTACCATGTTAACTACTATGCATAGTTAAAACAATGTTACCCTCCAAACAATTTCTGACTAAGTGAAAATATCTCTCCAGAAACTCCAACAACGAGGAATGGTCCCAAAAATGGAACCAAAATGTCATCACCAATCTGGCACTAGATCGGGAACTCCTCGTGCTATGATTATTTACTAATGCACAGCTTTTAGTTTGGTGGTAGCAATATGGAAACACAATAATAAACATAACACAAGAATACCATAGACTATGATACAAAGGAATGTTGAAAAATCTGAAATATAAGTGTAAATTATATTATCAACATGAAATTTTTACAATCTCACCCATAAAGTACTTCAAGTGTTACCAACTCCACTTGCCTTCCAATAATAACTATGGGATAAACTTCATAATTACACCTCTTAATGGCTTCTTTAACACACGTTCTAAATGATGACTTCCTTCACACTTTCTCATACAATATTTCTCACTACTTCCTTCTATGCTAAATTAGGGGAGTTGCCTCTCTATTTATAGAACTTTTAGGCTTATCCACCTTATCTCTAAGATAGGATAAGAATTCTACCATGACTAATCATATTCCATACCTTAACTCTTACCTTTACATGTAGGCTTATCTTTTACGATAAGATAAACCTTATCATTTCACATGGGTTCCACCTTTTTAGACTTTTTAAAAATAAAATAAAAAATATATTTTTGACATCACTCCTTGTCCTTATTACCAATATAATATTTCTAATTCCTAATCATGTAGACCCTACTTCTCTACTTACCCTAACTTTGACATTTTAACATTACCGAACCACTTACGACAAATATTTACTTTTTACCACAACATTCCTATTGTACTTTGATTGTTACCATACTATACATTATTGGTGGCATCATACTGGCAGCGTCGTTATCTTCTATTGGATGCCACTACTAATTATACTTAACAACATCCTATTCCTAATACATACATTAATGAAATAGAAATTACAAAGGAAAATTTTAGTGTCGACAGAACATGAGTATTTTACATTATCTTTTAATCATTTGAGGAAATTCTCTCATTGCACTCTTACTCTTCCTCAACCCTACTGATAATTTGGTTATTTGTTGTTCCATGGTAACAAACCTCTGACTTATACTATAGTTGAAAGGGAATTCAAAAATTGTTTGATAAAAAACTTCTTTCAAGGCAATTTTCCCTAGGCTTTCATAAGTAATTCTATTTTCATCAGGTATCATTTTTTCAAATTTGTGATCCAAATAATCAAGGCATTATGAAATTAAGACCCTTTTTGTACACAATTTTTATTTGACTTCTTTTAGAATTTCAATCCTCAATTGAATTGCATACAAGTAATAATGTTGTATGCCAAATTATTTCGGTAAAATAATCTCTTCTTCTTCTATCAATTGATCACCTAACTCAACTACTGCCTCAAAATTGGGTAAAATAACCTTGCAAAAATTAAATTTATCACTACATTTTTCTATCTGTTATTTGGAATCATTAGCTTTTTTGTTAATTGATCATAAAATCTTACTATGTCCTCTATAATCTTATTTCCTTTTTCATATAACTCCACCTTCCATTTATCCACAACATCAACTTTTTCCTTGGACTTGTCTACTTCAATTACAACTTCTGGATTTATGGAAGCATTTATCTCCTTCCCTTCATCTATAGGTTGTATCCACTTATGCACATATGAAGACAATACTTTGACCTTTTCTTTTAATTGTTTCTTTGTTTCTTTTTTTATCCATCTTTTGTAAAAAACCATCTACAACTACTATAGCATATCAAGGATGTATGTAAATATTGAAACAAAGATGTATGTTATTTGGAAAGACACTTAGTTAAAATAATGAAAGAAAGTTTTGAGGAAACAAGCCTAATCTTGTTCATGGTACATTGGCATCAACTTCAAGTCCTTTGACATCCTTCTACTGTACTTTTGACATTCTTTCATTGTATGCATCAAATTTATGAAATATTTTGTAGATATCCTCTTCATATAACCCAACATGGAATATGAGTATTGTACACTATGTTTTCATCATTTGATCAATATCCCTTATTGTACTCTTACTCTTACTCTTCCTTAGACCTTTTGATAATTTGTTTATTTGTTGTTCCATGATAAAAAAAAACCTATGAATTATACTATAGTTGAAAGGGACTTTAGAAATTATTTGAACAAAAACCTTTGTTAATGAAATTGTCCTTAGGCTTCCATAAGTAATTTTATTTTCATCAAGTGTCATTTTTTCAAATCTGCAATCTAGATAATCAATGCATTATGTAATTAAGACCCTTTCCGTACATAATTTTTCTTTGACTTATTTTAGAATTTCAATCCTCAATTGAATTGCATCTAGGTAAGTATGTTGCATGACAAATTCTTCCAGTGAAATAATATCTTATTCTTCTATCAATTGATCACCTAACTCAACTTCTGCCTCAAATTTGGGTAAAATACCCTCCTAAAAATACAATTCATCAGTACATTTTTCTATATGTTCTCTAGCATCATTGGATTTTTCTGTTAATTGATCATAACATCTTATTATGTACTCTATAATCTTATTTCTTTTTTCAGATAACTCCTCCTTCCATTTATCCACAACATCAAATTTTTCCTTGGACTTATCTACTTCAATTAAGACTTCTTGAGTTATGGAAGTAGTTATCTTGTACCCTTCATCACCACTTTATATCCACTTCTGCACATATGAAAACAATACTTTGACCTTTTCTTTTAAATCTTTATTCGTTTCTCTATCTTTATCCATATTTTGCAATAAACCACATACATGCATTGTACCATCCTATTTCAAGCTTTCTCTGGTGGGTTTTCCTATGGGAAATGTGTAGGCATTATAATCACTCATTATTATTTCACCTTTCAGCTTCTCACCCCGTGGAGTGGCTATTTCAAAATTCATGAATCCTTTCTGATATACATGTTTTTTAGTTAGGATTCTAGCCTTTTGAGGAGCTTTGGTGGGGTTTGGAAATACAATACTCCCTATATCCAATGTTTCCTCTTGCATTATCAACTTCTCTTTGCTTGAAAGGAGTTCTCCTAAATACCTAGTTGTTAGAGTACTTCCCACACTCACTCCCTGTGATGTGGGTTTTGGAATTTTAGAGAAAACTACAATTTGTTTGGATGCATCTTGAAGATGATGCACTAATGGTATCTCTTCTTGTGGATTTTCCATCTCTACTGTTGGATTTTTGGATCCATAATTCAATATCCCCTTTTCCAGTTGTTCTTTCCCTTGTCCCTGGGTTTGTAATTGACTATTTTTTTTTTTTGATCTTACTGTCATCTAGTATTTCTCCCTTGTCTTTGCCTTGCACTGGAGTGGTAGTTATTTCTGTAGTTTCTTCTGGAGTTTCTTTCACTGGACTTTCCACTTTGGATGAATCTTCCTTCTTTGTATCATCTATCTCTTTTAGAGATTAATGTTTAGTGGAAATATCTTCTTGAGTTTACATACCAATGGCCTTTTACTTTAGCAATTAATCCTCTTATTGTTTGGTGGATTGGGACACATTGACTTATCCTTGATCTTTATCATCAATTTGAACATTCTCCTTATCATTGATCTCCATCATTTCAATAGAATCCTTTGTGGTTTTCACCAAAATTTCTTTAGCAGAGCCATCATCCTGAGTTGGCTTAGCACCCTATATAAATCCTGACTCTTTCTGTGGGTGATCGTTAGTAGAGATAATGCTTTCTGTAAATGTTTCACTTAATAGCCATTGAATCATTGGTTATTATTTCCTTTTAAGTATTGAACTTTTAATGTGAACATATTGGATTTGAACCTCTATTTCAACATTTGATTTCTTGAAAACCTCTTTCATCTACTCCTCTACTAGAGGGACAATTTTATCTCCCACTGTATATATTTAAACTGTTACATCAGTGATTTCAAGTGCATGAATTTCATCAAGTGCATATGTATCTATTATTTCAATTGGATTTTTCACTTATTCATGTGACTGAATGGACTGACGAATATTTTGACCCTCAAACTGCATTACAATTGATTCCCCTTTCCATTATTTTTTTATAATGCTACTAGGATGATTAGATATAGGGAAACTATGAGTTATTCACTCTTGGGATAACTCTGTTACTACTTCTATTGGAAATAAGGCTGCAACTGCAACCTCTGGTGGTACAAGTAGAGTATCATGAATATTTTCCTTAACATGTGGTGGTATTTTTTTCTCTGCTAATGTAGCAACCAAATTTTTCTAAGCCTCAGTGAGGGAAAATGATAAACCAATTCAGGCTCTCTTCTTTTATGTTTCTGTGAGTCTTAGCCGCTTTGCTTCATTGAAATGCCAATATCTATTACAAAGGTTGTATTATTTTGACTTTATTTTTAGATCTCTCACAATTCTTGAGGTCTGGTGCCTCTCTTTATTTGGCACTCTGTACTTTGGATTGTGGATCAACACTTTCTAGAGCTCCCCTCATCTTCTTTCTAGTGGTAGATGATCCTGGTAGTATTACTATGGGAGTCCTTGGTTTGGTTATGCTTACCCCTTTAGATGTTATAAGAACTATTTGGGTGATGGGGGAATTTTTCATAGATTTTAATATCATTTCTTCTATTTTGTGTTTCAAAATAGACATAGAGGTTCCAGTCTCACTAGAAATAGTAGTCCATTCATTAGTAATACCTGAAGTGGGTTTCTTGGTAGGCAATTGAGGAGATCTTCCTCCTAATGGATAAATCTTATAAGCCCCTTCTTTTAAATGAGGAAGATATTCCTTCAAGATCCCTTAATATCTGAATTCATTCAAGACTTTTGTATTCTGGATGGACAAGCCCATACCTTTCCTTTGTAACCAATTCAAAGTCCTTCTCATTACATTAGCAATTCTTTTATGTGGATTGTCTGATTCTTCTTCACCCCAAAATATGGGAGTAATTGGTCGATAAAGTATTGAATCACTATCTTTTGGTTATTTGTTATTCCTTGGGGTAGTAAAAAAATATTAAAATCAATGATCTGTTTAAGGGTCATTCGAGAAAAATCTATGAGTCTAAGTTCCTCTTCATCTTTGTAATTCATCCAATAATCCTTAAAATGAGTTTCATACTCATATTAACTTCCTAAAGAAGAACTAACAACCCATATGATATCATATTGGGACCTAGGTTCAAATTTATCCATTTCAAACCTTTCCATTTCTTCTTACATTAGTCTAGAATTTATAATAGCGGGGCAAGACTATCCTCCAATCCTAATAGGAAATTTAATATTGGTCTTGTGCTTTCCTGTAATCTTTTTTTGCATGGGTGCTAATTGTCAAGAAAGTTCACATAGGGCCCACTTGTTATCCACATATCTAGGCAATTTGTATGGGCGCCCATCAAATCCACATGATCTGATATAGGTAAAAAACCTATGTTGAATAAAAAAGTAACCATACTCCAATATTACATTCCTAGATTCTTCAGATATTTTATATTGTTCCCATTCTTGTTTGAAAAGACATATTATAGGTGCAAAAAATGCGTCATTTACCATTTTGACAATTCTTTTCCAGTTTTCCATATTTAGTTGGGGATAAACATCATATACTCCATGATATTTGAAATTTCCTTATTATGGGAGGCCAAGAAAAATATTGTGTCCTGCAATGTTGTAAATAAATGATGACATCATATAGAACTCAATATTAGAAGTGGTGCCCATGTTGATTTTTATGGCTAACTCAAAGATCTATGTGTGGATTTTTATAACTATGAGTGTTGCCCAATAAATGCTTCCTTTATTTTCTAAGATAACTGCAATGTATGGACACATCCATTCTTTAAATTCATAAGCTGTATCCAAGCCATCCATTCTACTTAACAATACAACTATGTCTTCAACCTCCGCCACAAAATGTGATCTGATTAGTCTTTTAGAGATTCTTTTGGTAGAATTTGTATCTATTAACAACCATTTAGTATTCATGAGCCTGGCATAATCTTTCTTCTTGGATTCCAAATCTGCTAAATTATACTATGTCTCTATGGTTACTGGTTACACAATTTTGGGTAACCCTAACATTAATATAGATGCTCTGGGTGTTAGAGTTAATACTTGCTTCACTGCTTCCATCTAAGACTTCCTTTTTTACCATATCATAGTTCTCAGCAAAAATTATTACTAGCTCTAGACAATACATAGAGGGAGAGAAAGCAGTGGCTAGGGAAATGTGGCTAGCATAAATGGCTGTCATAAACTCACTTTTATTGGGAGCATGAAGTCTTTGTAAAAAATCACCCAAGACATCGTTTAACAGATTTATATCTGTAATAGTGTCCCAATTACTAGTGATACTGGAAGTAACATGAAATCCCAACTCCATGGGATTCATATTATGTGTTTCAATTTCCCCTCTTAATTCGTTGAAAACCACATATCAAACGACAAGGATAAAAATGTAAGGCAAGAACTCGCCCGTTTCTCGAAAGCCTTCTGAAACTCTTCTCTGTAACCATGGCTCCAAATCTTCTGGCTCAAATGTTATTCTCCGTAGTCAAATTTTTGTCTCTAGGTTATAAATTCAACAAAGTTAGGGATTCCAAATTTCTTGTATGCAAGGTAACAATTTAAAATAATTGAAAAACTTTAAAAAAACTTACCTTGACTCGTACACTCATGCATTAATGGTGGCAGCCATAAATGCATCAAATATTGTAAATTCAATTTTACCCTTTTACTTGAATATAAGCCATCCACATGTGTTATTTGGAGAGTGGCAAGACTACAAAGTTTATTTGTAACTTTTTATACGTTTCCAAATGAATGCAACATTGCAAGTTTGACCCGAACACTCATGTATTGAATTTTCTTGAAACAAAAACACATGTCCTCCATCAGACTTTAGCCATGAATTTACACTTTACTCTTCATTAGGTGCATAATGCAAGAGTGCATAAAAATTCCATCTCTCCACTCCAATACTATTTGGAAATGTGTTTACCTTCGCTAAGCGGGGATGTATTTGCATTTTCCACCGTATGACCTCGAATATTCCTTGGAATATTAGATTGGGCATTGAGATGTTATTTGGAATTTGCATATTATGTAAAGATTTTAAATATGCAAGTAAATCCCAAAATGGTGAAACCAATCAAAACATGCCACATGCCTTTGGGCATCGGGAAACAAAATGCAATTTGCATGAGGATTAACAAAGATTTTTTCAAGGATTGATCCAACTATTTTAACAAGTTTTACATGAAAATATTCCTATAATAACATCATTTTGATTACTTTGAATGGGAAAGGAATATTCACATCAGATTTATTGTACCAACACATGATTTTTTGAGTTTAACATTGATTTATCCTTTGAATACACATATTTCAGAATTCTAGTGAACAAGAAATGATTTTTTTTGGATTCAGCTTTAAGACTAAGGGGCCAGCTAAAAATGAGTGCCAACATTAGCTCTGAATCGGGGATGGGCATCCCCTATAGGTGCCACAAGAACCAAAAAAAAAAATTAACATATAGACCAAGTGTCTTAATCCATTGGGCAATAGAGTTATTTGTAACACACACTTGGCTTTATGATCAAATACACACAACAAAAAATGAGATGCCAAAACAACTAGTCACTATAGACCAGAAAAACAAAAAGTTAAACAAAAAACAAACAATTAAAATACTACATTATACAAAAATTCATACCTGGTCATTTGGGCTTCATCCAAAAAGTGCTTGAGATGCCTGTCATTGACAGGAAATTCCAATAAGTTTCCTTCCAGATCTTTTAATAAAAATATGTGTTCATCAATTCTGATGTCAATTGAGTATGTTCCTATCCTAAAGGCATCAAAATTTCCATGTTTTCCCTTATCTACATGCCTACTATCCTAGAGTAAAAAAAAATCTCCAACATTGAATGCCTTAGGAGTTACCTTCTTATCAAAAATCATTTTGAGTCTTTCCCTAAACTTCAAATGTCTTTAGTGAGACTCTCTTATTTCTTCATCTAACTACAAGATTTGGTTTATTCTTGCCTCATGGGGATTTACTTCTTATTCACTCTCAATTTATTGCATGAATTGATAAGAAGACAACTACATATACAAAGGAAAAAGAGCTTGGAATCCATAAACGAGTTCAAAAGGAATTTTTATAGTAGCTATTTTTATATTAACTCGATCTACCTATAAAGAAAACTTGAGTTTTTCACCCCATTTTCTTTAATTGGTTTCTAATGTCTTTCGAAGTATCTTAAGAAAAAATTTATTACTTGATTCAACTTGGAAATTTCCCTGAGGGTTGTAGTTTGATGCATAGGCCAAATTGATAGCATATTACTTGTTTATAACTTATAATGGTTTAGCCCTAATCTCATAGCATTATCAAAAACTATTTTAGCAAGTACTCCAAATCTACGAATTATGTTATTTAAAAGGAAATCCATAACCACCTGGTGAGTTTCCTTCTTCATGGGGATAGCCTCAACCCATTTGGTGAAGTAATCAATAGCAACCAGAATCCACTTATGTCTACCACTTGAAGCATTTGATATTTCTCCAATAAAATCCATTCCCTATTGTTTAAAAGGAGCTTCAATTGACATTGGTTGTAGAGGCAAGGCACCTGCAACTTTCAACCTTCTAGAAAAGCATTGATAACTTTCATATTTTCTTATTAACACTGCAGTGTCTTTAAAACATGATGACCACCAATATCTTGCCCTCAAGATATTGTGAGCAGAAACTCTTCCAGAAAAATGGCCTCCACACACTCCCCCATGGAACTCTACAACTATTTTGGGAGATTCTTCTTCAGTAACACATTTGAGTAATACCCCTTCTAGATTCTTCCATGCTAAACCAAAATCAATCATGACATATTTTTGGGATGCCTGTTTTAGTGTTCTCCTCTGATTCTTGTCTAGATGTCTAGTGCATTCCAAAATCTTCAAGTAATAGATTACATCTTTATACTAGAAAAAATTTCTCACCTTTTCATGGGGGTCCATACTATGTTATTTAATGACATTTATCTCTAGTACTTATAAATTATTTTCCACCATCAATTTAGCTAGTCTCAAACCTCTTACCAACTTAGTAATTTGTTCACCCAACGAAATCTCTTTCTAGATATTTCCATTTCTAATAAAATTTCCTTAACATCGTATGGGAAACATAGGCTAAAATCTTGGAACTTAAGATGTATGACCTAAATATTTTGGTATCTCTTACCAAATCAAAACCATGCTTTTCCATGACAGTGTACTTCAACTCAGCACCTTGTAGGGCCGTGCTAATAAAATAGGCCTCTCATTTCCTTCTTGATATTTTTACAATAGTACTCACGCAGTGGTATTCTTAGAGGTAAAATAAAACATTTCAAATTCTTTCTTATAGTCAGGACTTGCTAGGACTGAGGCATTTTTCAGTGCTTCTTGTTATCTATTTTTACCCCCAGGTAAAATAGACAACTTGGAAGGATAGGTTTGAGCACTGGATAGGGCTTCATGAAGCAATATGGAATGATATAGGTTATTTTTCAAGTTTGGGGAGCATTGTTAGTGGTTTTGGGAAGTTTCGAAGGTTATGGGACCGATTCATCAAAAGCAGGCTTTTGGGCCTAAAGGAACATACACCGTGAAATAGGAATTAATCTTGAAATAAATATTCTAAGAGATGGGTGAGGAATTTTTAGCCCAAAAAAGTGTCTATGGAATTCCTTTTCCATGCCCTACATGATGGAAAATATGAGACATCTTGAAACATCATACGATTTCCATGGCAGCTAATTCTTCTAGCGCATAACTAACCATATCAAGAAATAAGGAGCCATTTTTAGGTGTTAAATTAAAAATTAGATCTTAATAACCTCACCATTACATTCAATGGGTCATTTTCAGGTGGAATCATATAAAATTTCACCCCGAAATTCATCTGAGAGCTCAAGATATTACCTTTAGAAGTTACCTTGTAAAACATTTCAGGCGTTGGGGGATTTTTTGCAAAATGGTCAATTTTGGGCCTTGGGGGATTTTTTGCAAACTGGTCAATTTTTATAAATGGTGTAGTTTGCAATTTCGGGCCCGAGGGCCCATTTTTGCAATTTACATTTTCAACATCTCTTGTGTAGATTAATGCCAATTTTCAAATAGGCATAACTTTTGATCTGGTGCTCTAAATTTGAAAAAATTTATATTGTTGGAAATTTATCAACATCCTCTACACTATGGAAGCTTAAAATATTATTTTTGGTGAGGTTAGGTGGGTAAAAAAATGAGAAAATGTGCTTAGCTCCAAAAAGTGTAGTTCTAGGCATCCCAACCACCGAATTTAATGTAGTATGGGCATATTTTATCCTCTAGAAAGAAATGGTAAATGAAGGGATGGGTTTTACAGGGTTCTCCATGCTTTTTATAGGACACTCAATTCCCTTTTTTGGTGGTTGAATGAAAATTTAGAGTTCCCTCTCGCTCTCTCATTTTTTCTTCCATATATTGAAAAGTGAGCTCATTTTAAAGGGGGGGTTGGACATTTTTGAAGCTGCTCTCTCTTCTTCTAAACTGTTGGGTTGATTTGGAACTTTAAGCCTCCATTTTGAGCTTTGTAATGGCGATTCATGTCTTTTTCATCAACTATGATGTATCGTGCATATTTTTGAAGTAATAAACATGTGTTTGTGAGCATTTCTCAATCCTTGCACTAGTTTCATTGTATTTTCATGCCTTTCTTCATGGTTGCAAGTATTTTGTGCATATTCCATATTCTCACTTCAATCTTATATAATGTTGTGTTTAAATAAAATGGATTATTGGTGTAATCTTGGCATGTGATGCTTGTCCATCCTCTCAATTCTCACCTTTCTTTGTTTTCAAGCACTCAATATTGTCAAGCAACCCCTTCTCTTGGTGTTATAACCTCTTTAGTTTAGGATTTTTTTTATTTTGATGCACTTTCCCTCTCCATGATCCCTTGGAAATCATATATTAGGAGTAGTTAGTTGCATTTCTTTCATTAGAAGTACTTTTAGCATTAGTTTAGGAAGAGGAACCAACCTTCTCTAGAGGTCCATCTCAAGTAGTAAGTCTAATAACTTGAGAGATGTTCCAATGCTACCCAAAAAAACTAGGTTGATCATTCACACATGCATGAAAAATCGGAGGGTGTTGTTTTTGGCTATAACAGTTTTGGCACACTTGGTGGGACAAGAAGTCTTCATTTTAATTACAACAAGATTGGTGTTCACTTGTTGTACAACTCTATCTTGTAAGAGGCTTTGAAATTTCACATCTGACGACTCTAAAAGATAAGAAGTCGATGGTTTTTTAGCAGCCCATGCTTATCAAATTTATGATAAGAATTCAAACAAGGTCGAGAACTAGAGAGGAAGGAATTTTTGAATACTTGCAGCTATCTCTAGGAAGAGGAAGAAGGGGAAGAAGAGCTCAAAGGTCTCCATCTCCACCAAATAGAACACTATCAACACCTCCACTTGGTAGGTCTTTTATTCAATCAACTATAACTCTCAGAATAATTATAATGGCTCATCAACAACCACTGCCACAACAGAATCCTTGTGTCAATTTCATGGGAAACAATCCACTTTCTCTCAATACACAAAACCCAATCCCAGTTGTAGCATTGAATAACATTCCATATTTCACTGGGGAGAACCATACAACTCCAATTGACCACTTTCAATACATTGCAAATGTCTGTGCTATATATGAGATTAATGAAATGGATGTGGCTCTCAAATTATTAGCTTCTTCTTTTAAAGGTAACACTCTACAATGGTTTAGGAGCCTAGGAGAAAGATCAATCAATAGTTGGGATCAGTTGTGCATAGTTCTTTATGGTCAATTTGGGGAAAAGGCAGACAATTTATCGTTGTTGGAGTATTTAACCATAATCAAGAGAGCACCAAATGAGAAGATGACTTATTTCAACTTCAAGTTTCAAAGTACATGGGATAGAATTATGCTTGTTGTGAGACCACCAGGTGAAGGTTTCTTTCTATACTTCCTAAAATCTTTAAATTTTGATATTGCTATGATGATACACTCCATGGGAGGTAGAAATTTACCCACAGCCTATAACAATGTTATTAGAGCTAAAAATTGTTTGATTCAAGATGGTAAACTTGCACCTAGACCATGAATTCCTATTTATTCAGAATTAAGGACTAGTCAAGCACCTACATTATCTCCTATTCCTTCCCCAAAAAATAAAAATTCCAATGAAGCTTCTACTTCTTCTCCTAGCACCTCAAATGAGATTTAGGAGGTCATGAAGCAATTGTAAAAATTAGGAAATGAATTGGTGACAATTAAGAGGTAACAAGCTCATAATTTTAGATCATATCCACCTCAAAACCAACCCAATAGACCTCCATATCATCCTAATAGGCCACCCACTCAAGTTGTAAATAAGAACCAAGGAAAACCTCCTACTAGTAGACCATTTTAATATTACAATCCTAATACTGCCTCTACATCCAGAGCCTTGGTTCCAACTCAAAATAACATGGAAAAATAATATGAATGGTTCTTCCCATAAAATCAACCCCACAACCAGTCAACATGTTTTAATCATGCTCTAAATCAAGCCTTGATGGTGACAATGGTTGTTTTGCAACAAGAGACAAATCAAGAAGAAAATCAGTAGTAAGCTACTCAGGAAACACCTCCAAGTGATACTATGCTTATGAATTGGAAAGCTGAGGATTTATATGGATTAAATGAGTCCCCTTATCAAGGTTTGGCAGTGAACAGAAGGTCAAAAAACAAGAATTTAGAGGAATGGAAGTCATCTAATATAAGTGTTACTCAACCCTCTGTCACTCTACAAGGAGTTAGCAATCCAAATGCATATCCACATGTGTATAATCAGCCCAAGCCACCTTCTAGAACATCTCATGTACTGTTTGTAGCAGCTTGCATTCAAGAGAAGGGTGTGTAAAGTAAAGGACATCAGAAAGATAGCTATTCTCCTTTCAATATCATAGAGAGAATGAAGAAAAAAAATGTGAACATATCAATATGGGATTCATTGGCAATCCTGGGCCAAAGAGATCTATTACAAGTAGCCATGGAAAATTGGTTAGCATCAAATGAGCCACCCAAGAATCAAGAAAATTTTCTCACTAATGCAGCTCCGTAAGAAGGAAGTCAAGGAGGTCAACCATGTAAAAATATGAAGCCTTCGTCATTCTATATTTCTCTAATTATTGGGAACAATCTTATACACAATTGCATGATTGATTTGGGAGCAAGAAATTATGTAATGTCCAAGAAAATAGCTGATTAGCTGGGCCTTCTGTATGAATTTATTTCTAGAGGTGTAGTACAATTAGATGGAACAACAGTGATAGCTGTTGGTGTGATCAAACGATTAAGTCTTACGTTGTATGCATGCCCCAAAGTCACATTCTTGCAAGATGTATCAGTTATTGACTTTCCCCCAATCTTTACATTGTGTTTATCAAGGGAATTTAATGATAAAATTGGAGGCTACCTATCTTTTTATTGGTCACATATGTTATTTAGAATGAGGTATGGAGCTAAGGCTATAATTTGGTCTAAACCTATTGCCAAATTTCATATCGAACCTCATGTGCCAAGTCCAGTCAATGCAAATTTCTTAGATTTTGACCAAGAAGATTTCCTAAGCACTTTGGAGACAAATACCAAAGTTGAAGGTATTACAGACTTAACTCTTGAAGATTGGGAAAATAAAAGGCGTGCAATTGATCCTTAAGAGGAAATTGAGGGAGCTCAATTGGGAATTTATTTCTTGCATGAAGAAAATCCACCTCTCCCTAGCATCACCAAATCAAATCAAAAGGATAACAAAGAAGTATGGTAGTTGTTCTTTAATGGCTCAAGAAGTAGACAAGGTGCAAGAGCAGGAGAAATGCTTGTTTCACCTCAAGGTACAAAATAGTACTCAACTTTCCATTTTCAGTTTGATTGTTCAAATAACACAGCTATGTATTAAGCTTTGATCCATAGATTGCATTGGAAAAGAAAGAGAGGCATTAAGAACTTGCAAGTGTTTAGGGATAGTGAGCTGATTGTAAACCAAGATAGAGGGAAAAATGCTGCCAAGAATGATCTCTTGAGAAATTACAAGAATCGGGTATGGGATCTTATTGAAGATTTTGAGGCTTTTAGCATCAATTCCATCCCAAGGAAGAAGAACGAGGTAACAAATAGACTTGCAGAAATTGGGGGAGCATTTGATGTTGTGGAAAGTATCAAAAGTGAGCAGACCTAGCTTCATATAAAATTTGTTATAAGACCAGCTTTCCCGAATAATAATACAAGTTGGAAAGTCTTCAAAAATGATTAGCAAATCATAAATTTTCTACAAGAAGAAGTTGAGTTCTCCACTAGAAACCAAGATAAATTGGAGCAGCAGTATGGTGACCAGGTAGTGTAGCTAAGAACAAACAAATTACCAAAGGTTCTTATTACTTTGGATTCAATCTTCAATCCCAATGATCAATTCTGAAAGGAGAAAGAAAACATTCAAGTCAAAGGTGAAGAATCAAAGCCTATTTCAATTGGAGAAGGAAAATTATTGCAAATTGTAAAGGTAAGTGCTCCACAGGAGAAATCTGATTTTGTCCAACTTTGTCAAGAGTTTCTTGATGTCTTTTCCTAGAGTTATAAATATTTCAGAGGATTTAATTCAAAATTGTCTTAGCATACTATTGAATTAGATCCAGAATCCAAGATCATTAGGAAGAAGCAAAGGTCAGGGAATCCCCATACTAAAATGCGCATGAGATACGAATTGAATAAACTTATTGAAAGTAGCATCATCTTTCCAATAAAACATTCAGGTTTGGTTGCAAACTTGGTGCCAGTGAGGAAGAGAAATGGAGAGATTGGGTTATGTGTAGACTTTGGGGACCTAAATATAACTTCTCTCAAAGATCATTTTCCACTTCCTTCAATGAACAAATATTACAAGTAGTGACTAGTATCGAGATATTTTCATTGCTAGATGGTTACTTAAACTACAACTAGATAATGGTCAAAGAAGAGGATCAGTTCAAGATAGCCTACACTACAAAATGGGGCACATATGGTTATATGAAAATGCCTTTAGGAATTTCAAACGTCGGAGCAATGTTTCAAAAAGTAATGGATATGGTATTCAAGGGATTAATCAACAAAATAGTGCTTGTTTACCTTGATGATATCATTGTGCTCTCAAAAAATGTAGTAGACCATCTCTTTCACCTCAGGTAAGTGTTTCAAAGGTGTAGAAGATTCAGAATGTCTTTGAATCCATAAAAGTGTATATTCTTGTCACACGAAGGCAAATTGTTGGGCCACATTTTTTCAAGGGATGGATTGACTATCGATCCTAAGAGATTTGAATCCATCTGAACTCTACCATTAATAAGCCACAAGAAGGCTCTCCAGGGCTTCTTGGGGAGAATAAAATTTGTCCACATATTTATTCCTAATTTTTCCACCTTGGTGAAACCATTATCAATGATGTTGAAGAAGAGCATGGCATTCAAGTGGAAAGCAGAGGGAAAGGAGAGTTTTGAGGCCATTAAACATACTATAACTCAAGCTCCAACTCTTATCAACCTAGTATTTTTGAAATATTTCATCCTCTATGCTTTTGGAGGTTTAGATATAATATCAACTATCTTGGTACAACTGAATAAATAAGGTTTAGAGAATCCCATATAATTCTTCAGTCAAAGCTTAGAAGATTATGAAGTAAGATATTCTTTCATTGAAAAACATGCTCTTGATGTGACTAGAAGCTTAAAAAAATTCAGACACTTGGTCTCGAATAATAAGATTCAACTATTAGTGTCTCATTTTGGAGTCAAATACTTTCTTTTAAATAAATAATTGAGTGATAAAAGGGAAGTTTGTATCACTCAAGTGATGGAGTATGATATAGAAATCAAAGCAACCAAGTTGGTCTGTGGCAAGGGATTATGTGATAATTTTGTTTCTAAACAACATGCTAAGTTAAATGATGAAGAAAAGGTTTTCCTAGTGTTACAAATGAGCAAAAGTAGCCAGATGATAGTGCACTCATTCCATGTTGGACACAAGACATGGTGCATTATCTTCAAACAAATCTATGTCCTATAAAATGGAACAAAGCTAAGAAAATTTATTTTAGATTATAGTCGGTTTTGTATGTTCTCATTGATGAAATATTGTTTAAGAAGGATGTAAATGGATTTCTCCTACGATGTGTCCCAACGAATCAGATTGAGAAAGTGTTGCATGAGTTCCATGATGGAGAAGTAGGAGGCCACTTTTCTCCATGAGTAACAATCTCAGGATCATGAAAGCTAGTTACTATTGGCTTGCATTGTTTAGTAATTTCTACTCATGGAGTAAAAATTGCAAAAAGTGTGTGTTCTTTAAGGGGAAGGAAAGGCTAGCAACACTTCCCCTTCATCCAATCTCAGTAGATCATCCCTTCATGAAATTTGGATTGGACTTCATTGGATTTATCAATCCAAACTCGAGCTAAGGCCACAAGTGGATTCTCACAGAAATGGACTTGTTAGGTTGTGGATCCTATGTTTCATGTGTGAAAGTGTTGAAGACTGTACACTTTCCATAGTTGTCTTGCAAAAAAAAATGGCCTTAAAACATGCCTGATATACCAAAAAATGTGCTTTTCTCATATGGGCGGGATTTTTGACACATAGGTTTATGGGATGGTTTTGGCCCATGGTTTTGTAAAATTGCTTAAGCAGTTGTTTACTTATATGGTTTTATGCATATGGTAGGTGTATGTGTAACATTGCAGATGTGTTTTGAATTCGGGTGTGAATTCTGTAGAGTTTGTTGAGCATATCTCCAAACAGATTTGGGTATTGTATTGAGAGAGAAGTGGCTTGTAATAAAATATGAGCAAGTGATTCTTGGTGGACGTAGCCCAAATTGGGTGAACCACATTAAATACTATCTCTTTAATGTGGTTCACCCAATTAAATACTATCTCTTTGTGTTGTGTTATTTTATTCCGCACTTTTACTTAAGATCTGTAATATTTTTTGCATATTAATTTCTACTGTTGCGATTCTGTGAGGGATTATTCCACATATTTTATTTCTTATTTCCTAACAGGACTATTTCACCAAGTTGACTAAAGCGGTGTCACTCAAGGAAGCAAATGAATCTAGCATCTTGGGATTTTACAAAGGGATAGTCACAAGGTTTGGTGTTCCCGCCACTATCATATCAGACAATGCATTGGATTTTCTTAGCACAAAGATAACTGAATGGGTTGTTAGAAATGAAATTTATCTTAGCACCTCATCCAACTATTACCCCCAGGGTAATGGGAAAGTAGATTCCATAGACAAGAACTTGCTAAAGATCATAAGAAGAGATATTGATGAGAATCAGAGAACGTGTCACATGAAGCTCAACTTATCCTTGTGGGCTGATATAATTACACCCAAAAGATCAACAGGTAGTTCTCCATATAAGTTGGTACACGGGAAGGAAGCAATGCTTCCTATATCACTTGAGTTGCAGGTGTTAGAACTAATGAAGCAACTAGAACTAGCTAAGTTTAAACCCATGGAAATCAGGTATGCAAAACTGATAGGGTTAGAAGAGACAAGAGAGTATGCAATGTAAACCATGGAGAAAGATCAAGAACTAATCTAGAAAAGAATCTATAGTAGCAATGTAGCAATGAAAACATAAAGAGTAGCAATAGTGAGGAGCTTTAGATTCCATTCAATAGAATCTATCTCAAGCATTGCTACTAGAGGAGTAAAATATCATCCTTGTACATATTATTTTAGGATTTCTAATTCCTCTAAGTTCTTGTAGCATAATGTTTTAGTAGGGTTTGGGTTTTTTTTAGTAGAAGTGATTTTGCACACTCTGTATGTTTCCACTTGGAACATGTATGATCTTCCCTTTTGTACATAATTTTTCATGTGTTGTTGCTCTTGCACAATCCATTTCAATCAAGACATGTTCATGGGGAAATCGAGTTTTAACAGTAGTCCTAAGTGCATTCTAGATTAGCATGTGTTCCACAAAAATTCTGCATGTTTCATACTTGCCAATAAATCATCAATTTCAATCTTTCATACTTGGCAAGAAATCAGATTTTGGGACAAAATTTAGAGTTCATGACCAATTTACAAGTGTATCAGGATAACTCCATTCCTAATGGATGCTTCAAGGTCACTGGTCACACATCTATCAGGAAGATGTCCTCGAGAGGTCACCAAATTGTTATCTATGTTTACCCCTGGGCAAAATAGACAACATGGGAGGATGGGTTTGAGCACAGGATAGGGCTTCATAAAGCAATATGGAATGATATAGGTGATTTTTCAAGTTTGGGGAGCATTGCAAGTGGTTTAGGGAAGTTTTAAAGGTTTTGGAGCTGATTCATCAGAAGTGGGATTTTGGGCCTAAAGGAGCATACACTGTGAAAGATGACTTGAGTTTCAAAGAAATATTTTGAGATCCGAGTGAGGAATTTTAAGCCCAAAAAAGTATCTATGGAATTCCTTTTCCATACCCTATATGATGGAAAAGACAACATATTGAAACATCATACAATTTCCAAGGCAACTAATTCTTCTAGCACACAACTAGCCATCCCGAGAAATAAGGAGAAATTTGGAGGTGTCAAATTAAAAAATATATCTTGATACCCTCACCATTGGATTCAATGGGTCGTTTTTAGGTGGAATCATATAAAATATCACCCCAAAATTCATCTGGGAGCTCAAGATATTTCCTTCAGAAGCTACCTTGCAAAACTCTCGGGCCTTGGGGGATTTTTTTACAAACTGGTCAATTTCGGGCCTTGGGGGATTTTTTGCAAACTGGTCAATTTTTGCAAATAGTGTAGTTTGCAATTTTGGACCCGAGGGCCCATTCTTGTAATTTGCATTTTTGTCATCTCTTGTGTAGATTAATGCCAATTTTCAAATGGGTATACCTTTTTATCCGGTGCTCAAAATTTGAAAAACTTTATATTGTTGGAAAGGTCTGGACATCCTCTATGCCATGGAAGTGTGAAATATTATTTTTGGTGAGGTTAGGTGGGTAAAAATTAGAAAGCATGCTTAGTGCTAAAAATTATAGTTCCAGGCATCCCAAACACTGAATTTAATGCAGTGTGGGCTTATTTTCTGCTCTAACAAGCAATGTTACATGAAGGGATGGGTTTTGCAGGGTTATCCATGATTTTACAAGACATTAAATGACCTTTCTTGGTGGTTGAATGAAAATTTCTAGTTCCCTCTTTGTATCATTTTTTCTTCCATATTTTGAAAAGAGGGCTCATTTTAAAGAGGGAGTTAGACATTTTTGAAGCTTCTCTCTTCTTCTCAGCTACTGGGTGGATTTGGAGCTTTAAGCCTCCATTTTGAGCTTTGAAATGGGGATTCATGCCTTTTTCCTCAACTATGATGTATTGCGTATATTTTTGAAGTAATAAAACCTTTGTTTGTGATAATTTCTCAATCCTTGTACTAGTTTCATTGTATTTTCATGCCTTTTTTCATGCCTCGTATTTCATATTCTCACTTCAATTTTATATAATGTTTTGTTTCAATAAAATGGAGTATTTTATGTAATCTTGGCATGTACTGCTTGTTCATCCTCTTCATGCTCACCTTTCTCTATTTTCAGGCACTCAATATTTTCCAAAAACCCCTTCTCTTGGTTTTATCACCTCTTTCGTGTAGGATTTATCTATTTTTATGCACTCTCCCTCTCCCTGGTCCCTTGGAAATCATATATTAGGAGTAGTTAGTCACATTTATTTCATTAGGAGTAGTTTTAGCATTAGTTTAGGAAGAAGAACTAGCCTTCTCTAGAGGTCCATCTCAAGTAGCAAGTCTAACAACTTGATGTATGTTCCAATGTTACTCAAAAAAATCGGCTTCTTATTCACACATGCGTGACAAATCGGATGACAAATCAGAGGTTTTTTTTTTTTGCGATAACACTTTCTTTATTCTAGTAAAATCTTGAATAGCTCCTTCTTCCAAGTTAATGACTTGGTATTTTTTCAACATATTTATTATAGGAATGGTTATCTCAGCAAAGTTGGATATGAACCTCATAATAAAGTTTATTTGTAAAAAAAAATAATGAATACCATTTTTAAACTTGGGGATAGGAACCTTACCAATTGTTTCCACTCTCTTAAGATCTATCATGACCCCTTCCTTAGATAAAATATTCCCCAATAGTTTTGATTTTTGGACTTCAAAATGACACTTCTTGGGATTCAATGAAATCCCACAGTTCCTACATCTGAGCAACATATTTTCTAGGTGGAAAAAATGGTCACCTCTTTTATGTGAGAAGACTGTTATATCATCTTGATATATATCTATGAAGTCATTTATAAACCCTACAAAGGCCACATCCATGGCTCTCTGGAAATTTTCTCTTGCATTCATGAGTCCACAAGGCATCTTGGCATAAACATATGTCCCCCAAGCGGTAGTAAAGGTGGTTTTAAACTTTTCAAATTTCTTCACCACCACCTAATTGTACCCTGACAAACCATCCAATGTTGACAATAATTAAAACCTTGTAACTAGGTGTAGCATGTTATCCATATTTGGAAATGGATAATTATCTTTGATTGATGTTTTTTAAGATTTCTAAAATTCACACAAAGCCTTATATCCCCATTCTTCTTCCTAAATAGTACAAGGTTTGCCACCCATGAAGAATATATATCAGGCTGTATGATTCCTCCATCCCTCATCTTTATCAACTCTTCTTGCATCTTGAGATCGAGATGGGGATTGATGGGCCTTTGTTTCTTCTTGAATGGTTTAGAATTGGGGTTCTATAGGTATCTCATGTTGAAATAAATCTTCTCTATAAGCTTTCAACTCAAAGTATGATCAAGCTAAGAAATCTTGATATTTTCTTAGCATCTTAATATAAGTATGCTTTTCTTCTTTGTTCAAATGGCATCCCAAGCACACCTTTATAGGATTTTCTTGAGTCCCTAAATAGCATTATTAAACATCTATAGAAGCAAAAATAGGCCTATTAATTACTCTATCAGCACTGTCAAAGTTGGACTCAAGGGAAACTAACCCTCTAGGAATTGTATCTATTTTCAATTGGATCACTTCTTTCCCAAAAAAAATATCTTTCCCATCACAAATTTTGACCATTTTCTCTAAGTCAATATAATGATTAGAAAATCCATCTTTTCTATTTATAAATATTTGTATCTGAGCACAATCCTCAAATACTTTCCATTGTTTGACATTATTAGGCACAAAAGGTCTAGCCAATACTTCAACATCATGATTACAAAATGGAGATACTATGCAGTTAGAGAAGTGTGATGTAATGAAATCCAATTTATCAGTTGTTGCATTCTAAGTCCTTTCATAATACATGATATTAAATGAATCAAACATGTCAATAGGGTCCCAGACTGCATGCTTTAACTATTTCATTTGTTGATTTTTGGTTGCATACAATTTTCTTACTTGTTTCACAATCAAATCAAAATCTCCTTGATTCCATGTTTCCAATAAACTCTTAAACCTAGGAACAATGCCTCATACTCTGAAATATTATTAGCGCTTTCAAAATTTAATTTTAATAAAGAGTTAAATGATTCTTGTTTTGGGGATGTGAGGACTATTACATCTCCACTTCCCATAGAAAATAATGCTCCATAAAATATCATGATTAAAGGAATAATAACATCTTGCAAATGAGTGACATTATTTATGCATTAGTCTTCAAAATCAAAATATCCTATAAAATTATCCAAATCAGTGTCAACGAATAATACCTCATAAGAGCCATACATGGGGTCTTCAATAATGTGGAGCATATTTTTATCTCAATTCAATTTCACCAAATTTCCTTTAACATGTATGGTGGTATAAGACATGTCCATCTATAAACTACCTCCCACACTTGTAGCCCATTTTCTAGATAAAAACATACCCCAATTAGTAGGGAAATCACCAATGACTACATTCATGGTCAAATATTTACTAGGGTAGGTAGTAAGTTGAACCACTAGTCCTTTTACATATCCAATAACTAGTACCTCTCTAGAATACATGACATGAAAATTTCCAAAAAAAATTGTTATCTTTATATTTAACTCATTCATCACCTCCAAGGGCATTATGTTACATGAGGATCCCAAGTTGAACATACAATTATGAACTAATTTGTCATTGATAATCAAGGAGGTAAAGAATTGATCAACATCCAATTGAGATTCAACTAAGGAAGTGCCTAAATATATATCTAGGGATTCCCCCATACTTTCTTGTTCTTGAGGCACTTCCACTTCAGCTATAGCAGGTGAGATATCCACATTATTTACTATTTTACTTGTAAAAATTATCTCCTCTTTGAATCCCAAATATTCAAATGTTCTTATTCTATGCTAAAGGATTCTCAACAACTCAACAATGGGAACATTGACTTTAATTTGGCACAAAAACTGAGCCATATCACAAGTGAAATATTTAGATAGAGTTTTGTTGGAAGACAAAGTAATTACTTTTTTTTATGGGATAAGATCTTTTACTGCTTGAGAAACATCAGATGTACTTAGAATGGTAGTAACAACAGGGCCTTTATTTGGCATATCTTTCTTGGGGATATTGGTTAATATGGGTGTTTTATTTTTTGAAGGTGGGACAGACCCTTTAACCACTCTACTTCAAAGTTTATAGTCCTTTTCTTATATGACAACAACATTTATTTGTAGCTGCATGTCTTCCTCAGAAGGAATACCCCAATCATATTTTTAGTCATCAAATCCCTTACATAATCAAAATCATGGTTAGGTAATTCAAAATAAGATTGAACCTCATCTATATCAACGTTAGTAATGGGAGGAAGAGAAGATACCCATTCCAAAAAGTTCCAAAAGGATTCAACATTTCTTGCACCCAAAAATTCAGTAGAAGTAGCCCTTTGTGGTGTAGTACCAACACATTCCAACATACAAACATCACTAAAAGCATCTTCATCTGTGTCATCATCATCAACATTTGGGTCACAAGGAGGATGTGGTAGGAAACATGTATCACACCATTCAATGATATGATCTTCTTCAACCATAGATACCCTAGCAGCCAATGGATCATTTACTAATTTGTTTTATCTAGGGTTTGACTGCTTGTTTCTTGACCCCATTGGTCCTTTTCATCTACTCTATGGTCAATGTACGCACCCAAAATTACATGTGCTACATTGAAGGAAAATGGTTACCAAAGTCCCCAATGATTATTCATTTCCTTTACGAAGGTGTTCAAGTTTCTAAGCTCATCCGCAATGTATATTTATAACCTAGACATCTTTACTTAGCTTTTCCATGCTTTCTTCGAGCTTCCTGCTCTTTTCTGTGCATGTTTTGGCCTTAAGTGTCAAAACCTCTACCTTGCCTGGGTGGCATTTTTGTGACCTCTACCTAAGCAGGTGACATTCTTGTGATCGTCACCCTGCACAGGGCAGCGGTCCTGAGTGATTTTTCTAGAAATCCTTATGCGTGATTTTAACATGCAATGCTTCACTTAACTTGACTACTAAGGTGCGTTTGTGAACCAAATTTCCTAAAAATAGTCTTGATTGCATGGTATTCCTTCCCTCTCCTATTTTTAAATAGATTTAGTTAGTTTGAACTACCTCTCCACCCAATGATTTGGCACTCCAAGGATTTCTTGTGCATGAAGGCAAATTCCAACCAATTCCTATATATTAAATGCTTGTATTCAAGAAAATGGCCTGATAATTCTATGTATCTTGGATAGTATTACTATAAAAATCTTGTTGGAAATTACATAGCCAATCTCTATTCACTTATGTTATCTCTCTTCTACTTGCATTGCAACCAAATTTTCCTTCAAGCTGTCATTTCTCAAGTGCCTTCTCCTGTTGTTGCCTTTGCATTCCCAATTCCTTGGACTCATATGGACACACAAAGAAAGAAAGGATAAAATGAGGGGACAAGTCATCACACAGCTGGATTTATCTCTATTTTGTAAATTTGAGGTTGGGGTTGTTGTTTGATTTTCCTTCATTTCTGGAATTTATTACTATTATATCATATCAAATAGAGTAGAAAACAAGTATTCTCTCATTTGCGATTAATTATTTAATTTTCAAGAGGTTTTAAATCATTAATAGTAGTTCCCGGTGACTGATCATCTTCCTCCTATCCTTGTGGATTTGAAGAAGAAAATATCCGTAGGAATTTTTCTACATATCATAGATCATTTGGAAAAGATCCTTTTTTAAGTTAGTTTAGTTTCAATACACTCAACACAGGTGAATAACCACACCGAGTTATTTTGCTTGTTTAGTTTTAGTGTAGAAGTAGATCTGATTATTTAGAATAAAAGCAAATTGTTGTTTGTAATTATGATGTTTTATTTAGGTTAGTTTCCTTTTAGCAGTAACGTATATTGTTAGTTTCATAGTAGTTAATTTGGACACTTCAAACTCGTTCAACATTGAGATTCAGTTAGACAAACCATAGGGAATTTACACTACCCATTGATAGCCTCTAAATTTCCCCTTTTCGAACTCAACTACTAGGAGATCACACTACCAAATCTTAGTAGCTGATCCTCCTACAGTTAGCCACACATATTTCCACATAAACTTCTCGACATGACCTCGGGGGGATGAGTGCGGTTGAAAGTCACGTGTTGATTTTCTTCTGCACAAATTGGTGAACCCAACATGAAGGATTAATTCCTTCTTGTTTGGTTTTATTTCATTACTAGTACCTCACCTCTCCATTTCTTCCCCTATTTTTGTAGGTATTTTATACTTTCTAAAATATTTCTGAAAGATATTTTGGTGAGCCAATTGGCTTTGATAGATATTACACCAACTTTCAACCACAATAGTCCCCTTCTCTTTAGAGGTGGGGTGACAATTATACAAGTGATGTCCAAACCTCCCCAAGTTACACTTCAAACCCCATTAGCTATGTAAGGATGGAGGAGGTTGATAAAATGTTAAACATGAAATACGATCAACCAAATGCAAAACACGTTGTTATCACAAATGGAATAGGTTCTTACCATAAAGTCTTGTGAAGACCTCACATTTCCATGCAATCAACAGAAGATGATATATTTGCACAAATAGTTAATCCTCTTTATCAAATAGATGAATCTTTGGATAGAATGAAGGCTACAGTATCTGATATTTGAATGACTATCCTAATATTCTTACTTCTGAGGAAGACAAGAATTATAACACTGAAAAATTCATGATAGGGTATCATGAGCCTGCTCAATCAAACCCTACGCCACATGCACCCCAACAAGGGACTCAATCCTCTCCCAACTATTGTATTTCTACTTTAGTATAGAGGATTAGAGAAATATAAAGTTCCCAAACTTCACAACCAACACATGTAGTAGGGAAGAACATGAGGTATCCAGTTAATAACAAAGGATACATTCCTTATAATGAGCAAACAACACAATATCCTATATAACAAGGTTATCTAATTCATTCAAATTTTGGTGATCTTCTCACATGATTAGACACACTAGGGATGGTTCCTCATCCTTATCAAGCTTATCCTATGCAAGGGCTAGCCGGAAGTGCATTTTTGAATGTTGCCACAACAAGCAAGGTAACGTTCCTTGATTTTATGCCCGCTAGTCCATATCCTAGTACTATTCCACCTTACATGCACATGTATTCAAAAATTCCCCAGATGGACCCATATGCCATTCCCACTCCCTACATGCCATATAAAGAGACCCCATATGTTCCTGTCAATGCTTATAATGCATCTTACCTAACTCCTCCACATCCACCTCCACCTCATCATCAAGGATCTTCAATGTTGGAATCTTATGCAATGGGTACATACACTGAGTACTTAAAGGAGCCTCTTGAAATCACCATACATGGTGTAATGCTTCCATTCCCATTGTCATATCTTTCAAAATTTAAGGGAGAAAGAGACCTGAATGCTCATATCAAGGCATATGCTACTGCTATAAAGGAATTGCTTCCTTGGGATGTTACAATGGCTAAGATATTTCCAAATACTCTTGAAGGAATCACATTGGATTAGTATTACTGTATTTCGGAAGCTTCTATACATTCCTTTAAACATCTTGTTTTCGAGTTCATCAAACAATTTGACATGAACAAGTTGTTGTGTATAGGGATTAGGGAGTTCCTACATATTAGACAGGAGCAAAATGAATTTACCACCTATTTCATCCAAATATGGTGCCAAGTTCTCTATTCCTCTGCAAGTGCACATAACATGGACCAGATGGAACTTTGTGATATTTTCCTTCACTTGATCAATTGAGAAACTAGGGAGGAATTCCAGAAGTTTCCTTTCCGTAGCTATGAGGAAGTATTAGAAGGTGCACTTTGGATTGACCAAGATGTTATAGATAATGAGCATAAGATCTATGCTCCTAATGGGAAATTAATATCCCAAAATCAAAATAATGTAAATTATTAAAACAATGGTGCCAAAAACCAAGGACCTGTTGTTGTTGGATCACACCACCCCTGGACGCACATAAGACTTCTAGGTTGATGTTTCAGGCATCCAGTGTGATTGCACAACATGGAAACCTCTCTCCAAGTGTGGGACTTGTGAAACTGAGAGAGGAATATCCAGATTAGAGGCTGGTTCCTCAAACTCCTCTGATTTAGATCTATATTTTGCACAACTACAGAGGTTTAGATCCTAATCCTACTCTAAATTGCAAGGAGACAGGGATAGGAATGCAAAAATTGAAACTAACTAAAGATGGTGATGCAACAAGAAGAGTGATGAATATTTTTGTCATGCAAACAGACACAAACCAAAGATTGCAACATAAAATCATACATAGGCTGATAAGGTATAATTTAGGATCTGAAATGAAGCAAATAATACAAACAAAGGACTGAAACCCATTCACAAAGCTTGCATTATCATTTCCAATGTCAAAACCACTGCATTACAACCTCATAGAGGTAGAAAACCTGTTACAGTCTTTGAATAGGTCTGATTCTTCCAACAATCACTTGCTGGAGGTGAAAGAAGAAGTCTGCTATGCCAAAAAAGTTCCCCCTTCAGAAATGAGCCAAAAATGGCTTTTTCATTGCATGGGTCAAGCCCAGGAGAGAGAAAACGTACAAAACGTGGGAGCCCATTCCTCATTGACTAGAAATGCATTAAATGAGCATGGAGGACCTTACAAACCCATACCCTACCATTTTTTACCAAATTGGAGGAGAATGCGACCCATTCTGTATTAAATTTGGTCACTAAAATGTCACTTCTGGCCATGAACACGCATCAGAGCCGTTTCTTAACTTTCTCTCTCCAGACTAACCAAAATTCAAGATTGACCTTAGAATCATGTAGAGAATTTTATAAGCTTTCTAATGACATAAAGAACGTGCAAATCCGAGCTCTGGATTGAAAGATATGGCAATCTGAAGATTTAGGGCACAAAACAGGCAAAAATGGGTTTTGAAATTTTTTCCCGCGCTTCGCCACCTAGACGACACGTGTCGGGTGCTGATTGGATGATAAATTCTCTCTCCTTCCCTTACCCGTGGGTTTTCCTTGAAAGTTTTGACTTTTTGTAATTTTGGAAAATTTCCCCATTTTTCCCCACATCCCCGCCACTTGTGACACGTGGCATGATCTGGTTGGAGGACAGGGACGAGGGGTCATCCTTTACCTTTTTAGTTTTTGGCCAAAACTTTTTCCAAATTCTCTAACTCTTCCTTGAGCTCCACACTCCCCTTCTCCTTAGGACACGTGTCCTCTTTTTATTGGCTTGGGCCAACACTTCAAACCTTACCCTTTGAAATTTTGGATGTTTTCCCTGGTGACACATGGCATGCCTGATTTATCTGCGGGCCTGCTGGCTTTCCACACCCCTCACGTCCCTATGTCCCAATTGTCCCAAATTGTCTGGGACAAATTCCTCCGATCCACCCGATTTGGGCTTCCCTGTCCCTCTTTGAGGTGAAGACACGTGGCATGATTTGATTGGCTCTCGGCTCCTTCAGCTCCCTGCGTTCGCCACGTACTTCTGGCCCAACTGTCCCGGACTGTCTGGGACAAATTCTTCCGAACCGCCCGAAATGGGCTTCCTTGTCCCTCTTTGCGGCTGCTTCACCTTTTCACGTCCTTCGCATCCTTTCAGCCCAGATGTCCCAACCTTATCTATGCAGCAGTTAGTCAATTTTGCTTTTACCTTCAACCGGTTCGCCTTTCTGCGTCCTGCGCGTCCCGATGTCCCAACTATCCCAAGTGCTGCCTGGGTCGCCTGGAGGCTTTTCGGCCGGTTCGCACCCCAACGTCCCAACTGTCCCAAGGACCGCCTGGACTAGGACTTAGCCAATTTTCATGATTTTTCCTGCCCCAAGCTTGATTTTTTGCAATTTTTTCACCTTTTCTTAGAACTTGCTCTTTTCTCCTTGGGCAGGAGAGTTAGAAAAAGCCGAGGGGACCCCAGAAACATGATTTTTTCCCTTGAATCAATCTATTTTCCTGGGACTTGAGTATTCTGATGCATGTTACCAAAATTTACCTTGGGGGGTGAATTTTGGATAACAATTTGGTGACTTAGCGGGGTCACCTGCCTGCTAGGTAGAAGATACCAGTTGCCTGGAGCAGTCCATTGGGCATGGAGTCATCAAATATTCTGTTTAGAACCCCGACTAACTCAGTATGTGCAAGGAGGAAGATGGAATATCACCTGATGGGAGCAAGGACTGCAAAACATCTCCATGGACAGCAAGCTATGCTAAAGCACTTAGGGAAAACAAAACTAACCTACAGCAAAACAATGTGAACAAGCACTTGGAGGAATGAAAATGTAATCTAATATTTACAAGGTAGTGAATTTCCCTCTAGAAGCAACACTTGAGATAGATTCCATTTACTGGAATCTACAATTCTTCACCATCCAATGAGGCCAATTGGAAAGCATTGTTGTTCTTGCACTTCGTGACCATGTATGGGCCACTCCAAATGGCATCAAATTTTTAATGCCTTCCTGGTTTTGCTCTATCCACATCCCATTTCAACACTAGATCTCCAACTCGGAAGGATCTATCCTTGGCCTTCCTATCAAAGGTCTTCTTGATCAATGCTTGATCCTTTTCCATTGCTTGGGATGCCTGATTTTTGATCTCTTGTAGCTCCATCAACTCTGCATACCTCACCTCCATGGGCTCAAATTCAAGCAACTCCAGCTGCTTCATGAGTTCCAATGTTGGCAACTCAAGTGACATGGGCAAGATTTCCTCTCTTCCATAGACAAGTTTGAATGGAGAGTTACCTGTGGATCTTTTGGGAGTTATCCTATCAGCCCATAAGGCTGATTTCAGTTTAGTATGCCAAGACCTCTGATTCTCGTCAAGAGTCCTCCTAATGATCCTCAACAAGTTCTTGTTTGTAGACTCGGCCTGGCCATTACCTTGAGGGTAATAGTTTGATGAAGTGCTTAGGTAAATACCGTTCTTGACAGCCCACTCAGTCACCTTAGATCCAATGAATGCCAATGCATTATCAGAGATTATTGTAGCAGGTACACCAAATCTGGTTGTTATCCCCTCATAAAAGTCTAAGATGCTAGACTCATTTGCCTCTTTGAGTGCTACTGCTTCTGTCCATTTGGTGAAGTAGTCTGTGGCTGTCAAAATCCATTTGTGCCCTTGGCTTGAATTGGGATTAATGACTCCAATGAAGTCCAAACCCCATTGCATGAATGGCTGGTCAACTGAGATTGGATGTAATGGAAGGGCAGCAAGTCTCTCTTTTCCTGTGAAGAATGCACAATTCTTACACCTCTTGATCCATGCATAGCAATCACTGAAGATTTTAGGCCAATAATAACCAGCCTTCATGATTTTTAGAGCTGTCACTCTTGGTGCAAAATGACCACCAGCTGGTCCACCATGAAACTCTTCCAACACCCTTTGAATCTGATTTGTGCTAATGCATCTCAGCAGCACTCCATTCACATCTTTTTGAACAAAACTCCATCAACAATGGCATACGGAACAGCCTGCAATTTGAAGTGTCTCCTTTGGGTCTTGTTCATCTCCAGAGGGCATAGGCCTATGCCTAGGAAGTGTATAATGCCTTGGGTCTAGCAAGGAGTGGGGGCAGCATTGTTTTCTTCTTGATTGCCACTTGGCTCATGGCTATCTTGGACTGTCAAAACAGCCTCTTCTTCATTGCATACTTCTTTTTGCTTCCCCAAAACCAGCTGCTCACACAATCCTTTCCCTCTTACCAGCTTGGTGATCTTGATCTCAATGTCATACTCCATGACATGGGTGATCTAACCTGCCCTTTTCTCATTCAAATCCTTGTTGAGGAGGAAGTCCTTAACCCCATCATGTGAGACCAGCAACTGGACCTTGTTGTTTGAGAATAAATGCTTGAATTTCTTCAAGCTTCTGATTACTGCAAGTACATGCTTCTCAATAAAAGAGTACCTCACCTCATAGTCATCTAGGCTCCGGCTGAAGAAGGCAATTGGCTGCTCATCATTATCCTTGTTCTGCTATACCAAAATGGTAGAAATAGTATCATTACCTCCAAATGCATAGAGGATGAAATCCTTGGAGAAGTCTGGGTTGATGAGAGTTGGTGCTTGAGAGATAGCTTCTTTGATTGCTTCAAAACTCTCCTTGCCTTCTGTTGTCCACTTGAAAGCCATGCTCTTCTTTAACATTTTGGTGATGGGCTTGACAAGGGCTGCAAAATCTGGGACAAACCTCCGAACAAAGTTTATCCTTCCCAAGAAACTCTGAAGGGCTTTCTTGTGGCTTGGCAATGGTAGTGCTCTTATGGCTTCAACCCTCTCTGGATCAATTGCTAATCCTTATTTGGAGACAATATGGCCAAGGAGCTTTCCTTCATGTGTAAGAAAGATACACTTCTTAGGATTCAAAGACACTCCAAATCTCCTGCACCTCGTGAAGACTTACCTCAAATGAGAGAGGTGGTCTGCTGCATTTTTGGAAAAAATAGTGATATCATCAAGGTAAATCAGCACCACATTGTTAATCAAACCTTTGAATGCCATGTCCATTGCCCTTTGGAAGGTAGCACCAGCGTTGGACAGCCCAAATGGCATTTTCCTGTATGCAAAAGTTCCCCATTTGGTTGTGAAGGCTGTCTTGAACTGGTCTTCTTCCTTCACCATAATCTGATTGTAGCCTGAGTAGCCATCAAGTAGTGAAAACCTCTCAGAGCCAGCCACAACTTGCAAGATTTTCTCCATGGAAGGGAGTGGGTAATGGTCCTTGAGAGAGGCTCTATTCAAGTCTCTGAAGTCAACACACAATCTGATCTCTCCACTCTTCTTTCTGACTGGAACTAAGTTGGCAACCCAACTAGAATGCTTGATTGGGAATATGATCCTTGACTCAATCAGCTTGTCCAATTCTTTCCTCATGAGAGGCTCCATGTGTGGATTGACTGGTCTTTGTTTCTACCTGACAGGCTTAGTATTTGGATCCAATTCGATGGTATGCTGAGCTAAGTTGGGATTGAAACCTTTCAAGTCTTCATAGCTCCAAGAAAACACGTCAGGGAACTCTTGACACAGCTGTATGAACTCATACCTTTCTTGTTCAGTTGTCATCCTTCCAATTTGCAATGGTTTGTTCTCTTCTACCAAGATGGATACTGAATCCTCTCTCTTGACCTGAATGTTTGCTTTCTCCTTTCTAAACTGATCATTGGGGTTAAAAATGGACTCCAAAGTGATAAGTCCCTTGGGCAGCTTGTTAGTTCTCAGTTGTACCACTTGGTCACCATACTGCTGTTCCAATTTTTCTTGATTCTTGGCTGAGAACTCAGCTTCTTCTTGCAAGAAATGGATGATTTGCTGGTCATTCTCAAACACTTGCCAACTAACATTGTTATCTGGCACTGAAGGCCTCACAATCATGTGGATGTTTGGCTATACCTTGTCTTGTTGAATGCTTTCCACAATGTCAAAGGCTGCCCCTACTGCTGCAAGCCTGTCAGCAGCTTGATTCTCTTTCCTAGGAATGGATTTGATGCCAAAACCCTCAAAATCTTCCATGAGGTCCCACACCCTATTCTTGTAGCACCTGAGTAGATCATTCTTGGCAGCATGTTGTCCCTTGACCTGATTTACAATCAATTCACTGTCCCCAAAGACTTGCAAGTTCTTTATTTTCTTCTTGATTGCCCAATGCATCCCTTGCACCAAGGCTTCATATTCAGCAGTGTTATTGGAGCATGCAAACTGAAATCTAAAAGTTGAATAGTACTTTATTCCTTGAGGTGAAACAAGCATAGCTCCACCTCCTGCACCTTGTCTACTCCTTGATCCATCAAAAAACAGCTGCCATACCTCATTGTCATCTTTGTGGTTTGGCTTGGTGATGCTAGGAATAGGCTGATTTTCTTCATGTATGCAATAGACCCCTAGCTCAGATTCTTCTATTTCTTGATAAGGATCAAAAGCATGTATCTTATTTGCCCATTCATCAAGAGTTAGATCTGGGATGCTTCCAACCTTGGTGTCAGCTTCATCAGTGCTTGGGTGATCTTCTTGATCAAATGCTGAGCAATTGGCATTAATCTAACTTGGAGTGTAAGGCTCAATATGGAAGTTTGCAATAGGTTCAGACCTGATTGTAGCCTTGGTTCCATACCTCATTCTGAATAGCATGTGTGACCAATCAGTAGACAAATATCCCCCAATCTTGGCTGTGAAGTCCCTTGACAAGCATAGGGCAAAGAGTGGTGGAAGGTCTATGACTGATACATCTTGTAAAACAACAACATTTGGACATGCATGCAAGGTAAGACTCAAATTTCTAATCACTCCAACTGTTGTTACTGCTGTCCCATCCAACTGCACTACCCCTTTGGATATTGTTTCATACTGGAGCCCTAGCTGATCAGCTATTTGTTTAGGCATTACTGAGCTACTTGCCCCGAAGTCTATCATGCAATTGTGCACTAGCTGATTTCCAATGATCAATGAAACATAGAAAGGAGGGGGCTTCAACATTTTACCTTGCTATCCTCCATGATTTCCCTCAGGCTGGGCAGCATTTGTAAGCACTTTGTCTTGCATCTGAATCTGCTGATTTGAAGTTGGCCAGTCCTTTATGGCAGCTTGTAGCAGATCTCTTTGGCCTGGGATAGATAGGGATTCCCACATTGATATATTGACGTTTGTCTTCTTCATCTGATCAATGATGCTGAATGGTGATGAAGGATCTCTTTGTTGTCCCTTGGTTTGCACATTCACTCCTTGCATGTGGGCAGCAACAACTGGTATTTGAGTTGGCCTAGGGGCTGTTCTTGGCTGCCCTTGTGCATTTACAACCGGATTTTGTTTGCCAACCATTTGTGGAGCCATGGAAGGTTGTGGATTGGTTGGGGCTAATGGCTGTTCTTCACCCAAATTCCTCCTTTTTGACCTTGTGTTGGCTGCAACACCTTGAGAAACTGCCTGGTTCATGCCACAAAAATCCTTTGCTTGCCAATTTACCAATGTGGTGTCATTTGGGGCTGATTGCTGTTGGAATGTTTCTTGTTGTTGGTTGTTTCCTTGACTTCCCTCACCCTCCACACCAGTAGTTGTCACCATTAGTGCTTGATTCAAAGCACCATTGAAGCACATGGATTGGTTATGAGGCTCATTGCATGGAAAACACCAGTCATACTCCTGAGCAATGTTGTTTTGTGTTGGCACCAATGCCTTAGAGGCAGATATGGCATTTGGATTATAGGGCTGAAATGGTCTATTGGCAGGAGGCCTTGTTTGATTCATATTTGCAGCTGGATTAGGTGGCCTTTGTGGTTGGTATGGCTGCCTATTAAGCTGAGCTTGGGGTTGATAAGAAGGTCTAAAACCTTGGCCTTGCTGCCTTTTGAGAGTAACCAGCTCATTGCCTAGATTTTGCAATTGCTTCATGACTTCTTGAAGCTCATTTTGGGCACTTGGAGATGAAGTGGAAGCTTCATTTGAACTCTAATTTCTAGGAGTGGGAGAAGGAGCCAAATTAGGTGCTTGATTGGTGTTTGGACTCTCTAAACTTGGAAACAATGGCATGGGAGGTCTAGGGGCAAGTTTGCCAGCTTGGATCAAACAATTTTCAGCCCTAATGGCAATGCTATAAGCCATAGGGATAGTTATGCCTCCCATGGACTGAATCAACATAGAAATATCAGAATTTAGAGCTTTGAGATAGTAGAGAAAAGCACCTTCTGTTGTTGGCCTGACTGCCACTAGAATTCTCTCCCAAGTCTTTTGAAATCTGAAGTTGAAATCGGTCAGCTGCTCATTGGGAGCTCTCTTGATGGTTGTCAGCTGCTCCAAAAGAGACAAGTTGTCTCCCTTTTCTCCAAATTGCTCATGAAGTGCTATACACAGCTGATTCCAATTTGTGATAGAACCAGCTCCAAGGCTCCTAAACCATTACAATGCTTTACCCTTGAATGAAGATGCCAGTAACTTGACAGCCACTTGCATTTCATTGATTTCATGGAATGCACAAAGGTTAGCAATGTCTTTAACATGATCACCTGGAGTAGTCTAATTTTCTCCAGTGAAGTAGGGAATGTTCTTCAAGGCTGCAATAGGAATTGGATGTTGTGCATTGAGGGCAAGTGGGCTGCTGCCTGTGAAGTTGACATAGGGGTTGTTTTGTGCCATTCTAATTGGTCTTAAAACCCTTGTTGACTGAATGAAAGGCCTACCAGGTGGAGGAGTTGAGAGAGTTATGTTTGGTGGAGATGGAGACCTTTGAATCCTTCTTCCTCTTTACCTTCTTCTTGGAGATAATTGCAGGTATTCAAATAGCACTTCTTCTTCTCCAACTCTTGACCTTGTGGTGACTCTTCTCATGAGTTTTCAGGCCTGCACTACTGAAACCAGTTGATTCTTCCCCTTGGAGTCACCAGATATGCAAATAATAGCTCTTTTCAAGCAAGAAAATTGTAGCAGATGCACATCAACTTTGTTGCAATAAAAATGAGACCTCTAGTGTCCCACCCGGCGTGCCAAAACTGTTGTTGCTGGATCACAACACCCCTGGACACACATCAGGCTTCTAGGTTGATGTTTCAGGCATCCAGTGTGATTGCACAACATGGAAACCTCTCTCCAAGTGTGGGACTTGTGAAACTGAGAGAGGAATCTCCAGATTAGAGGCTGGTTCCTCAAACTCCTCTGATTTAGATCTATATTTGCACAACTACAGAGGTTCAGATCCTAATCCTACTCTAAATTGCAAGGAGACAGGGATAGAAATGCAAAAATTGAAACTAACTAAAGATGGTGATGCACCAAAAGGAGTGGTGAATATTTTTGTCATGCAAATAGACACAAACCAAAGATTGCAACATAAAACATACACAGGCTGATAAGATATAATTTAGGATCTGAAATGAAGCAAATAATACAAACAAAGGACTGAAACCCATTCACAAAGCTTGCATTATCATTTCCAATGTCAAAACCACTGCATTACAACCTCAGAGAGGTAGAAAAAATGTTACAGTCTTTGAAGAGGTCTGATTCTTGCAACAATCACTTGTTGGAGGTGAAAGAAGAAGATTGCTATGCCAAAAAGTGTTCCACCCTTCAGAAATGAGCCAAATCTAGCATTTACCTTGCATGGGTCGAGCCCAGGAGAGAGAAAATGTACAAAACGTGGGAGCCCATTCCTCATTGACTATAAATGCATTAAATCAGCATGGAGGACCTTACAAACCCATACCCTACCATTTTTGACCAAATTGGAGGAGAATGTCACCCATTCTGTATTAAATTTGGTCACTGAAATGTCACTTCTGGCCATGAACACGCGTCAGAGCCATTTCTTAACTTTCTCTCTCTAGACTAACCAAAATTCAAGATTGACCCTAGAATCATGTAGAGAATTTTATAAGCTTTCCAATGATATAAAGAACGTGCAAATCCGAGCTCTGGATCGAAAGATATGGCAATCTGAAGATTTAGGGCACAAAACAGGCAAAAATGGGTTTTGAAATTTTTTCCCACGCTTCGCCACCTAGATGACACGTGTTGGGCGCTGATTGGATGAGAAATTCTCTCTCCTTCCCTTACCTGCGGGTTTTCCTTGAAAGTTTTGACTTTTTGTAATTTTGGAAAATTTCCCCATTTTTCCCCACATCCCCGCCACTTGGGACACGTGGCATGATCTGGTTGGAGGACAGGGGCGCGGGGTCATCCTTTACCTTTTAGTTTTTGGCCAAAACTTTTGCCAAATTCTCTAATTCCTTCCCTCGAGCTCCACACTCCCCTTCTCCTTAGGACACGTGTCCTCTTTTTATTGGCTCGGGCCAACGCTTCAAACCTTGCCCTTTGAAATTTTGGACGTTTTCCCTTGTGACACATGGCGTGTCCTGATTCGTCTCCGGGCCTACCGGCTTTCCACGCCCCTCGCGTCCCTATGTCCCAGTTGTCCCAAACTGTCTGGGACAAATTCCTCCGATCCACCTGATTCGAGCTTCCCTGTCCCTCTTTGAGGCGAAGACACATGGCGTGATTTGATTGGCTCTCGGCTCCTTCGGCTCCCCGTGTCCACCGCGTACTTCTGGCCCGACTGTCCCAGACTGTCTGGAACAAATTCTTCCAAACCACCCGAAATGGGCTTCCTTGTCCCTCTTTGTGGCCGCTTCGCCTTTTCACGTCCTTCGTGTCCTTTCGGCCCAGATGTCCCAACCTTATCTGTGCAGCAGTTAGTCAATTTTTCTTTTACCTTCGGCCGGTTCACCTTTCCGCTTCCTACGCGTCCCGATGTCCCAACTGTCCAAAGTACTGCCTAGGCCGCCTGGAGGCTTTTCGGCCGGTTTGTGCCCCGACGTCCCAACTGTCCCAAGGACCACCTGGACTAGGACTTAGCCAATTTTCATGATTTTTTCTGGCCCAAGCTTGTTTTTTGCAACTTTTTCACCCTTTTCTTAGAACTTGCTCCTTTCTTCTTGGACAGGAGAGTTAGAAAAATCTGAGGGGACCCTAGAAACATGATTTTTTACCTTGAATCAATCTATTTTCCTGGGACTTGAGTATTCTGATGCATGATACTGGGTTTGTTTTCAATATAGAAAAGATGCCATCTAATGTTGAAATTGCCCGAAGAGGTGATCCTGCCTTATTTTTACAAGTCTTGGTTTTATAACAATTGCATTAAGAGAGTCATGATCGATGAAGGGGATTTTGTAAATTTGGTTCCCTTCTCTTTCTTACAGAAGTTGGGATATGGAGATACAAATTGTTCCTCTACATTAAACATGTTAAGGGGGTACAACACTCTTAAAGTGACCTTGATTGAAACCATAGTTCTTCTAGTCACGCTTGGTCCAAAAACTATCTTGACGGAGTTTTACATTATCAACAAGGAAACAAGTTATAACATGATCCTTGGGAGAGCCTGGATTCATCGAATGAAGGCTATCCCTTGTACCATGTTCTAGGATATTAGATCCATTTGGCGAAGGTATTCATCACTCAAGAGGATCCTAAGCCCTTTGATATACACTTAGAAAACCTAAAGAAGAAGAAAGGAGTCCATATAGAGTATGAAATTCATGTGAATCAATTGAACAAACCACCTCCATAAAAAGAGTTAGTCCCGATCACATTGGGCATGCCGAAGGATGAAGTCATTGACCCAAAAAAAATTGAGGTGGAAAAAACAAATAAGGGTAAATCAATATTTGTGGAAACAGTGTCCACTAAAACCACAACAAAAATTATGAAACTCTTAGAGAGTAATGATCCAATCTTCCTCCTGTTTGAACCACAAGGGATGGGTAGTCTTCTTGGTTTATCATCTCTTCCCTCTGACGACCTAGGTCTAGGTGTAAACATGATAGAATTAACAAACGAAGAAGGAAAAATTGAGATTGAAATGATGCCCATCAAAACCATCTCTAAGGGTTGTTCTCTTCTAAACCCCAGTTTCAACCCATGTGCATTTGAAACTAAGCTTTCCATATCCATAGGGAAAGGCCTCATCATTCAGCAAGGGTCATAAGTAAACATAACGCTCTACATAGGAAACAAGGTCGAGAAACATAGTCATGCTCACCCACACACCACGTCTCAAGAACGTGACAAAGAGGTGCATGAACACCTCTTTCAGACAAATGATTTTAATGATTGGACATATACACTTCTAGGCAAGGGTTGTAAATTTAAACCCATAATGTTAGGCCCTTCTCACGAGAATGGAAATTTTGAGGATCATGGTTCTCCATTGTGTACTTTTAAGGGTGAAGAATCATATATTCTTCAAATTTCTTCACCTTAGCCATCATGACATGTAGTTTCACCTACATTTCCATATGTACATTACTACATCCACATTTTCATTCTCATATGCTAACTCATTCAGTGAAATTTGTAATCAAAAACTTGTCTTTCAAGCAATTTTTAGCAACTTCTAAAATTTTGGCAAAACCTTTATCGCACTTCTTCAAATATCCATAATATTTACATGAAACATTCTTTAATCATTTCATCTGTTTAGCAAGTAAGACATAGTTTTGATGGTAACCATACCAAGGCCTGCATAATTGGTTCTATTTGTAGTTTCTTCTAGATTAGGTTTCTTTACCTACGGTATGTTCTAGAATCTTCATGGTGTCACATCTATCCCATATACGTCTCTTTAGAAATAAGAAAATTCTAGACATTTTTCCTAGATAAGTAAGTCAAATGCAAATCCACAAAAAAAAAATATTTTACACATTTCTTTGTCCCACCAACCTTCGGTGTTGAGCCTATGTCTTTTACTAGTGATGTAGGGTTAGGAAAGGAGACAAGTTCCCTTACTCACTTATGCCTTCTATATAGTTATGAGCCCATACTTCCTACTAGTAGTATGGGGCAAGGTGTAGGGGGTCCGTTTGGAAAATTTAAAAGTTAAAAATAGCTCATTCAAATGCTGTGAAATCATAAATCAGAACAAAGTGAGTTAGATGTCCAAAATTCCAAAATATTTTAAAACCTCAAAACTAGATTTTGTCAACCAATTGGCCATCTATGGATCTAAGTCTAGATAAAATGGAAAGCAACTCACATTTTAAACTATGAAGAAAACTTGAGTAGAATGAGGTTGTAGGGTTTCAATTTGGTTTTTCCAAATGCTTGTCTTTCTCTCATCATTACCAATCAACAAATTTATATAACTTGTGCCCCTTATGGATCTTGGTGTTGATCCCTCACATCTTACCAGCTGCATGGAGTTAGGAGTGGGGCAAGTTCGTTCTCTTATCATATCACTCTTTCATCACGTCTTGCCAAAATAATACGAAGTATCAAAAACTACTTAGAGAAACTAAAGTTCAACATTACAGTGTAGTTGCATTATCATGTATCAGCATTACAAAACACAAAAAAAATTCATTTTTTTAGTATTCATATCCATCGCATACATTCTAAAAATCATATAAAAACGGAAGTTCTAAACATATAGAGTACACATGTGAAGTGAGCCAAGAGGAAGTCAACTCAGATACAATGAATTACCGAACCAAAAAGAAGATTTTGTATATATATTATCATAAATTGATTTTTTGTACAATGTCATCATGCATTAGGCGTTGTCAAAATGCTCACAATGAGCTTGAAATATACAAAATAAATCATATAAATGACCAAAAAAAAACTAAGAAATAAATGGCCCAATGGCATGTCAATCCTTATGGGATACCTGAGCCAATGCACGGTTGTGTCTAGGATTCCTACTATGGATACAAGGTCAAGAATTCATTGAATGGTGGGAATGCTTATGATGGAAGCCACTGATTATGGTCTCAATACGAGAATGGATCCACCTCATCAATCTCTCAATTGTCTCGTATACAGAAACCTGAGTGTGGAGAGAATTCAATATCTTTGTTGCTCGCCAGATGAGTGTAAACACATCAGTGTGACTGCCAACTGCTAGTGGTTGTCATGTGTCCTTAGTCAGCTCAGCTCATGTCTTCCCCAAAGGGATCAATAAGATGTCCATGCACACCTAATGAATAATATCTTGGCATTCTTATGTAGTTGTTGCAACCAAATAGAAACAAAAAGTTAGAAAGCTACAAAAATCAACAAAAAAAAAAATACCAATTAACATTTCCACATAACAAAGTCAAGAGAGGAGTATCAACATACTCAGATCTCCCAGCATCCATGTGGGGTTAGCTGGTACTATTAGAGCTGTTGTTGTAGGTACCTAGTGTGCCTCCTCTCCTTCTGAGGCTATGCGGTGATCCATGACAGATCCCTCGACTCCTCCCTCATCTCGAGGAAGTGTCTCCTCTGAAACAAAGGTCTCCCTCTCCTCGTCTGCCTCCTCATTATCCACTCTCGTCATCTCCTGGGTGTCATGCCACTCAGGGTAGCTCTCCTCCCCCTCTATGTGAGTTGTCTCACTAGTCTCACTGCTAAACCCCTCATCATAAGTCTCCTCATTAACTGACTCCTCTCTAGTCTCATCTCGTGTCTCCTCCTAAAATCAGATTCCATATCTATGGGCTCATCCTCCTCCCCGATGTGCATAGGTACAATATCAATCTTGAGTAAAGATGCACAAGTAGCACCAGCTACCCATTGGGAACAAACAACTCACCTAACTACAATAGACACTTCTGGAATCACCACTGTCCAACCTGGATCTCTGTCAGGGACCTTTCGGGCCTCCTTGACATTTTTTATAAGGGTACCACTAGTAGAAGGATATCAATATATGGAAGACCAAATTTTTGAGGAACTTGGCCAAATGGATGAGTCTCAACCTTCCCCATCTTGTCAACTAACTAGCCAATAGTGGTGTAAGCCACCACTATGGTCCCATCATGTTCCCACAATCCTTCCATGTCCTGGTATGGAGTGGCCACCATGTCTGCTATGGTCAAGGAAGCTATGGGCTAATGTGGCACTCTAAGAACTAACATTGTTGTCCATCTAGCAGCCTTGATGACCTTCGGTCCTATATTGGTACTCCCCTTCCATAGGGGATGATCCACTCATACACCTAGCTCATAACAAATGTAGAGTGGATCAAAGACTATCCCTGTAGCCTAAAAATATGGTATAAATTATGATAAGTTCTACCAAAGATATCTGTCCCCCAAGCATAGATATGACTATGAGCCTCAATCTATGTAATGGTGGGAGCCTAACAATATAGCGATATGTCTATTCCCTTGTCCCCGATCAAATGTGAGGCCAAGATACCCATGATGACCATATGGATAGTGGGGATGGGAGTAGTGACAATAGATCAAACCTTCATCCCCTTCTTCAAACCAACTGACACCATGACATCTCCCATATAAGTAGCCAAAAAAGTCATCGTGGCTCTAGATCTTGTTGTCTCAAGAGATTACCTCCTCCCAAGTATTGAAACTCTAAGTATCTGATACACCTCCTCCAATGTAATCATCCACTCACCCCTCACACCTAGAAATCAGAAGGTATTCCGTTTTACGTCCCAATAAGAAAAAAAGTTGCATAGTATGTGACTGGTAGGAGTGATATGGGGAACCAGTGAAATCCTACAAATTCCCACTCTCTGTAGAATATCATTCTCATCCTTAGTCAACTAATCTAAAATCCCTAGGATGTGTTCAAACTCCCTCTCACAACTCCAGAAAATGTACTCCTCCTTATTCTGCATCCACCAAAACACATAAAAAGAGAAATTCAATGACATCATCAATAGGCAAGATCATAAAAAACATGACAAAACATCAAAAATCTAAAAAAAATTAAGATTAACATGATTTTAATGTGTTCTGTTCAGAACCGCCACCCTGTGCAGGACGACAGTTTTACAACCGCCACCTTAGCATGGTTGTGGTTTTGTGACCACCGCCCTGAAAGGGATGCGGTTTTATGACTACTACCCTGGCAGGGTGGTGGTTCTTTAACTTCTACCTTGCTTAGGGTGGCAGTCCTAAACCAATTTGTCGTATGGTTACATGGCTCTAGAAAGCTCCTAAAAATGCAAAAATACACCATTCTTTGGAAAAAAAAAATGACTAAGCTATGGGCCCCCCCCTAAGGACTAGTTTAACAAAAGAAATTTTAAAAATGAGCCCCCATACGCAAATATTTTCAACTTTTAACATTTTAGGTTTCAAAATAAACAAATGAGTAAAACTAATTTGAGACAACGTGGTTTGATCTCCCATTTGCAGAGGCATGATCACGATCTCTCAACATTCGTTTTGGTTGTACTCTCGTCAAAAATGATCACCATGGGCCTAGAGCTCGAAAATCACCCAAGTAAATATGTGCAAATGAATTGGAAAATGAGATTGTTTTGATATATATATGTTGTTATAACTTTTTTATGAGTTCATATGTTCACAAGGTTGGAGCGTTGGTGGAGGTAAGTTCTTATCCCCGGAAAAATGGTAAGTCCTCTTGTCATTTCAATTTAGTGTTTATTTATTGATATTTTATCTATCTGCACTTGAGTATTCTCTTCATTTTGTAGGTAGCAGGAGTTTAGATAGAGACATTTCGACGCACAGGCATGTTAGGTATAGCTTCTAACTCCCCATTTCGGGAATGCCATACTCAGACTTTACGTTTTGAGCCTTTTCATGTGTATGATGCTTCTCTAAGGGGAAAATATGTACACACCTAAAATTACATGTGCTACATTGTCGAAAAATGGTTACAAAAGTCTCCAATGATGATTCATGTCTTTTCATAAGGTCTGCAAGTTCCTAAGCTCATCTATAGTGTATATTTGTAACCTAGACATCTTTACTTAGCTTTTCCACACTTTCTTTCAACTTCCCACTCTTTTTTGTGCATATTTTGGCCTCAAGTGTTAAACCCGCTGCCCTACCAAGGTGGCAGTTTTGTGACCACTGCCCAGGCAGGGTAGCGGTTTTGTGACTGCCGCCTAGGAAGGGTGGCGATCCTGTGATCATCACCCTGCATAGGGTGGTGGTCCTAAGCGATTTTCTCATAACTCCTCATGCATGATTTTAACATGTGATTCTTCACTTAACTTGAATTCCAAGGTGCGTTTGTGAACCAAATTACCTAAAAATAGCATTGATTGTATGGCATTCCTTCCCACTTCTATATTTAAATAGATTTAATTAGTTTGAATCACCTCTTCACCCAATGATTTGGCACTCCAAGGCTGCCTTGTGCATGAAGGCACATCCTAGCCAATTCCTATATATCCAATGTTTGTATTCAAGTAAATGGCCTAAGAATTTTGTGTATCTTACATAGTATTGATGCAATAATCCTGTTGGAAATCACATAGCCAAGATATTTTCACTTGTGTTATCTCTCTTCTTCTTTCATTGCAACCAGATTTACCTTCAAGTTGCCATTGGTCAAGTGCCTTCTCCTGCTGTTTCCTTTGCATTCCCAATTCCTTGGAATCATATGGACACATAAAGAAATAAAAGATAAATTGAGGGGAAAATTCATCACACAGATGGATTTATCTCTGTTCTGTAAATTATAGGTTGGGGTTGTGTTTTATTTTCCTTCATTGTTGCAATTTATTACTGTTATATCAAATCAAATAGAGTAGAAAACCAATATTCTTTCATTTGCAAGTAATTAGTTAATTTCCAAGAGGTTTTAAATCATTAATAGTAGCTCCCGGTGATGAATCTTCTTCCTCATATCCCTATGGATTTGAAGGAGAAAATATTTGTAGGAAGTTATCTGCATATCATAGATCATTTGGAAAAGTTCTTGTTTTAAGTTAGTTTAGTTTCAATACACTCATCACATGTGAATAACCACACCGGGTTATTTTTATTGTTTAGTTTTAATGTAGAAGTAGATTTGATTATTTAGATTAAAAGAAAATTTTTGTTTGTAATTATGATGTTTCAATTTTGTTGTTTTATTTGGGTTAGTTTCCTTTTAGTAGTAGCATAAATTTTTAGTTTCATCTTAGTTAATTTGGACACTACAGCCTAGTTCAACATTGAGATTTAGTTAGACAAACCATAGGGAATTTAAGTTACCCATTCATAGCCTCTAAATCTCCCCTTTGCCAACTCAGCTAATAGAAGATCCTACTACCAGATCTTAGTCATTGATCCTTCTATAGTTAGCCACACATATTTCCACATCGATTTCCCCAACACGACCTCAGGGGGTCGAGTGCAGTTAAAAGTCACGTGTTGAAATTCTTCCACACAATCACCTCTGGGATGATTTCAAATTTTATTATGTCCTTGAGGTTGATTTGGAGCTTTAATATTTTCCCCTATGCCTTTCTCAGCTCTAGAATTTTTTTAAGAAATCTCCTTAACTATCTTTGTTAAATTCTTGACTACTTCCTTTAAATCCACTACCTTGTTCATCTGAGGTTTTTTTGGGTTAATCAATTTGACACCCTCCCTTTTTGGAGGCTTCCCAAATTCCTTTATATTATTCTCGATTTGAATAGCCATATAAAAATCCTGCCTCACTAAGTCTCAAATTTATAGGCAGTCTTTTCAACGTTTTATTAAATCTGGTATTGAAACCCTGAATAGGTGCATTCATATTTTTATTTATGTTCTCAAATTCATTAAGAAGAAACCTAGGTTTAGTTTTATCAGCATACTATAACTTGAAATCATTCTTCATTTCTATTTAGGAATCAATGTAATTATCAGGTAATGACTTGTACCATTCCATAACATCTTTATCTAGAGTATGTATAAACAATTTTACATATACATCCTCAAGTTCTATTTCAAAATATTCCATATTATTTAGTAAGAATGTAAGATGTTGGTATCCACTTATTGCATTATTCCCCTGAAATCTGGATAATATATTTTTGACCTCATGTGGGACCTCATTTGGATAACCAACCATCCCATGAAAATCTATAGGTTTGTAAGTATTTACTACAAAAGGAGGTCTGGGTGGAGGATTTTCCATATCATTTGGAGGAGGTGTTCTAACTAAAGGATCAAAACAATGGGAAACTAGATGTCTCTAAGGAAATGGAGTATGATCTTTAAAGTATTGATCCTTTAATGATTCAGTTTCACAAAATACTCTATTATTTCTAATCAATAAAGTAGGGAATTGAAGAATACTCTAGTCACTTGTAAATGAAGGACCCTCCTGAGATAGAGTATGTAAATTAGCACAAGTAATACTTGATCCAGAACTATCTGAAGTGTTATAGTAATCTTCCACTAAAGGTTTATCAGTTTCAGCAATAGGTTCAACTTTTTCTTCCGAACTTTGATCACCCAAGGCTTTCCAGACTTGTTTTCTCTTTGGGTTAGTCTTTCCCAAATCTGGGAACAATCTTCTGGCATGATCTGATTTGAAGAAGGGTCTCTTTACTTCTAGCTTTGTGAAATTGAAAAGTTAATTAACCAATATTTAGATACTTTGCATTGGTTCTCACCAAAATTCTCACAGAAGACGGAGCCACCACTAAGGTTTTGCACCTTATATGTATTGATCACTTTAAATAACTTGATAGATGATGTATTTACATGCAAATGAGAAAAGCTTTACAAATTTTCTCAGTATTTTATCAGGATTCTCCCAACGAAGTAATATTTAATGGAAATATTTCTTATTTTGGGAAAATATAGAGCAAACAAATTTATATCGGGCTCTATTTTAGAAAATATCAACAAAGGACTGGGTTCTGGACATTAATTTCTATCAGATACACTGCAAATGTTACTAAAGACATGTATTTTTCATAATCCTAGGAAATAGTCCCCGGCAACGGGACTAGAGGTGTGTTGGTACCCAAATTTACACCTCCTTTGGGGGCCAAGAAACATAATTGATTGAAGTGATATGCTTTAAGGATGACATACTTTGTTTATGTAGTTTGGTATTCTGGGAAGATGCCTAACATTCTCATTTAAACCTAGCTTTGGGAGGACTAGATGACACGTACAAAAGGGATGACCTTTCCTACTTATTTAGGCCTTATGTTTGACCTGGGTGAGATAACCCTTTGTGTAACCTTAAAATTTAAAGGGATGATTAAAATCTTCAATCTCTTAACTTCCTTTTGAAAATATATGACTTAGTCTTGGATGATCATGGCCAATGAATGCACTATATAAATCCTCTAAGTTGTCATACTAAATAATTCATATGTTACTCCAATTAGACTCAGGTTACTCTAGACAACATGAGATTCCATCTTATCTTGCATATTTATGGAAAGGGAAGTAAAATTTACAAAGTCCCTTGATAAATATTTATAGGGAAAGAAAATATAAGTGAATTGTAGGATTTGAGAAGTAGTAGGTTTATATTTTGTATGAATGAGAGATTAAAATAAGATGGAATTTACTATGAAAAGATTCCTAGAACTCCAGCAATGTCAGGTATCATTCTAGGTAAAAGGACACTCAATTGTTCAAAAACAATCCCTTGGAGAGAAGGTATACACTCATGGAAGCCCAAGAATGCATGATTTCATACAATCTTCAAGAAATTACACATGAAATCTCATGTAAATATCTTGACAAAATATTCACAACTCACTACTTATTATGCCTAAGATACACTCAAAGTTGGACAAAACTCTTAGCAACAGAATGACAACATTATTAATTTAAAACTATGTTTTGTACTATGAAAATAAGGTTGTAATTACAGTACAAATTCAATTACAAAAATACCACCATCAAGACTAGATCTAGTGTAACTCATAGGAGCCATAAACAGAAGATTACAACAGGAAAAATAGTTGACTAATTTGAAGTATATTGTCTTAAGAACTAAGTATAACAAATCTTAATAAACATGCACATGGTTCATTTTCATATATTCAATTTCCTTAACAAGGGAATATAAAACTTATGATCTCAATCTTTATCAATGGTTGTACACTTACAACCATCTTGACACAAGAAAATTTGAAGAAGAAAAACAACTCACAGGCATCTCATTAAAATTCAGATTTCAAGAATGCACATAAAAATATCTATCTCTTATAAAATTTAGAAAATTTTAACCCTCCAATATGAGAACATGCCTCTCATATCTATACAATCTTCAATTCTTTCCATGATTTTTTCCCCTGAAAAATTTGAATATTTTCAAGGAATATTCCTAAGGAATAATATTTGATTCTTCTTCTTTGAAAATATCTCATTCCCTATCATGCCATGTGGAGAGATATTTACAAATTTTTCTAGGTGTATATTGCATTCCTTTATGATGAATGGGATGCCTATGTCATTCATTTGACATCATCAACTTGATAATTCCTATTTTAGGTAGGTTGAGAAAAAAAATTTAATGATTTTTTGAGTACCCCTAAATAGTTTCATTTGATGTTAATCATCCTTCCTTTTGGGAATCCACCTCGAAACACACAACTATTCTCATATCTTTCCAAGCTAAGTATTTCCACATGTGTTTTGTTACATCAGGAAAATTAACTCCTCTTTGAGTGATACCAGTCTACTTCACTTTTATCTCCCTCGTGTGGATATCATATACAATCTCAATAATCAACTCACCATGATTTTTCTCAACTTAACCCGCGAGCCTCATGTTCAGTATAAATTCCCACCATTTCTTATACAAATTCACACACCTTCTTTTAAGTGTGAGAATCTTAGTCCAATTATTTTTTTGCAATATGGAAGGAGTAGCATTAGCATCCAGTTTGAAATAAATTTCATCTACAGCCTTGAATTGAATTTTTGAATTATTGGGCCTAGATGAAGTGTTCGTGAGGATGCTATTTGAGATGATGGTTCTAGAATACTACAATATGTTTTTGACAACTCAAGTTGTTTGGGCAGCTATAATTCAAAGACTAATCAAGATTATTCCCATTTTCTCTGCTTTCCAGATGATGTACTTTCATTTGTTTAGGTGGGAAAATCAAAAGACTCTTGATGGATTAAAGCAATTATGGCTTAAGTGTAGGTCAGTTATTAAGGGTACAGTTAATAATACATGTCCCTTTATTTGCAATGAGGAATTTAATTTAAAATAAATTCCTACATAATCTTATGTTCTCGATGAAGGGACATTTATAGACACATTGCCTTCTCTTTCTCACAAGGTAACTGAGTTAGAGCAAGGTGTTTCTACTTTGGAGAAGAGCCCAACAAAATATTTTCCTTCACAACCTCCTAAGGCATCACCATTCTTCATAAAGAAATGTAGGGGTGAGTCCAGATCCAAACCTCCTACTCAATATTCTCTATAAACTACCGTAATTTCACATACCTCCATTCCATCTTAGACCTTTAAAGCATCAGGGAAGAAGGATCTTTCGAGGGTTGGTTTAGATCTTAAAGAATGGGTTTCTTCCTAGGGTAATTTTGGATGAACTTATGGCTCTACACTTGTCTCGTAATTTTTTAGGGGATGTTTTATTTGTACAGATGGCTGTTGGGAATGAGGAATTTATAGTTAGGAAGAATAGGCTTTTGAAGAAGATTACTCTTTTCAGATAGGATCTATTAAATATAGAATAACTAAGTGAATTTCCCCTTTTCTGTTTTTGGTATAATATCAAGGATGTATGTAAATATTTTCATGGGCTGGGGTCCCTATATAACCACATTTTTATTTTTTCAAAAAATGTAGAAAACTTCAAAGTATTACAATGAATTTCATGTTCATAATAGATTCAAGTTTCTATCAAAATGAAATTATAGTGCATTACATTGTTTCACAAGAATAATTTGATTGCAAATTCAAGAAAATATACAATCATCAAAGATAAAAAATAATAATGAAATACAGTTTTGAGGAAACAAGCCTAAGCGTATTCATGGTACATTGGGATCAGCTTCAAGTCCTTTGAAATCCTTCTCCTGTACTATTGACATTATTTCATTGTATGCATCGAATTTATGAAATATTCTAGAGATATCATGTTCATCTAGTGCAACATTGAACATGATTATTTTAAATTATCTTTTAATCACTTGATGAAATTATCTCATTGCACTCTTACTCTTCCTCAACCCTATTGATAATTTGGTTATTTGTTATTCCATGGTAACAAACCTCTGAATTATACTATAGTTGAAAGCGAATTCAAAAACTCTTTGATAAAAAAGCTCTGTTAAGGAAATTTTCACTACGATTCCATAAGTAATTCCATTTTCATCAAGAATCATTTTGTCAAATCTAAAATCTAGATAATCAATGCATTCTGCAATTAAGACCCTTTCTGTACACAATTTTTATTTGAATTCTTTTAGAATTTCAATCCTCAATTGAATTGCATCCAGGTAAGAATGTTGCATGCCAAATTATTCTGGTCAAATAATCTCTTATTCTTCTATCAATTGATCACCTAACTCAACTACTACCTCAAATTTGGGTAAAATAACCTCATAAAAATACAATTTATCACTACATTTTTTTATTTGTTATTTGGAATCATTAGCTTTTTTTGTTAACTAATCATAACATCTTACTATGTCCTCTATAATCTTATTTCCTTTTTCGTTTAACTCCTTCCCTTTATCCACAACATCAACTTTTTCCTTGGACTTATCTACTTCACTTATGACTTCTAGATTTATGGAAGTAGTTATCTCCTTCCCTTCATCTACAGGTTGTATCCACTTTTGCATATATGAAGACAATACTTGGACCTTTTCTTTTAATTGTTTCTTTATCTTTATCCATATTTTGCAACAAACCACCTATAACCATTATAGCATCCATTTGAAGCTTTCTCTAGTATGTTTTCCTTGGGGTAAATGTGTAACATTATAATCACTCATTGTGATTTCACCTTTCAGCTTGTCATCCTGTGGAGTGGTTATTTCCAAACTATTAAATCCTTGTTGATCTACATGGGTTTTAGTTAGGATTATAGCCTTCTTAGGAGCTCTGTTGGGTTTTAGAAATAAAATAATCCTTATATCCAGTGTTTCCTCTTGAAGTGTCTCCTTCTATTTGCTTGGAAGGAGTTATCCTAACCACCCAGTTGTGAGAGTACTTCTCACAATTACACCATGTAATGTGGGCTGTCGAATTTTAGAGAAAACTATAATTTTTTTGAATTCATCTTGAAGATAATGCACTAATGTTATCTCTTCTTTTGGATTTTACACCTCTACTATTGGATTTTTTGATTCATCATGCAATATTCCCTTTTCCATTTGTTCTTTCCCTTGTCCCTGAGTTTGGAATTGACTATCTGTTTCTTAGATATTTCTATCAGCCAGTGTTTCTCCCTTGTATTTTCCTTCCACTAGAGTGGCAGTCATTTTTTTAGTTTCTTCTAGAGTTTATTTCACGTGACATTCCATTTTGGATGACTATTCCTTATTTGTATCATCTATATCTTTTAGAGACTGATGTTCAGTGGAAATATCTTCATGAGTTTACACACCAATGGCCTTTTGCTTTAGTAATTCCTCCTCTTGTTGTATGGTGGATTGAGACACATTGATTGATCCTTGATCTTACTCATCAATTTACACATTCTCCTTATCATTTCAATAGCTTCATTGTGGATTTTTCCACAATTTATTTAGTACGGCCATCATCTTGAGTTGGCTTATCACCCTTTATAACTCTTGACTCTTTCTGAGGGTGATCCTTAGTAGAGATAATATTTTCTGCACATGTTTCACTTGCTAGCTCTTGAATAATTGGTTCTTTTTTCCCTATAATTATTGAACCTTCAATGTGAACATCTTTGATTTGAATATCTATTTCAACATTTGATGGCTTGGAAAATTATTTTATCTTCTCCTCTACCTGAGGGACACTTTTATCTCCCACTGTATATATTTCAACTATTACATCAGTCATTTCAATTGGAGGAATTTCATCAAGTGCATATGTATCTATTATTTCAATTGGAATTTTCACTTCTTCATGTGACTGACTTGACTGAGGCAGAGTTTTAAACTCAAACTATATTGCACTTGATTCCCCTTTCCCTTGTTATGTTATAATGTTATTAGGATGATTAGTTATGGGGATACTATGAGTTATTTACTCTTGGGCCAACTCATCTACTAATCATATTGGAAATAAGACTATAGTTGCAACTTCTAGTGGTACAAGTGGAGTATCATGAATCTTTTCCTAAACCTGTGGTGGTATTGTTTATCCTGTTAATGTAGCAACCAAATTTTTTTGAGCCTCGGTGAGGGGAAAAAGATAAATCACTTCAGGATCTCTTGTTTTATGTTTCTTTGAATCATGGCCACTTTCCTTCATTGAAATTCTAATATCCCTTACCAATGGTTGTATTATTTTGACTTTCTTTTTAGCTCTCTCAAAATTCTTGAGGTCTGGTGCCTCTCTTTCTTTGGCACTTTGTACTTTAAATGTTGGATCAACACTTGTTATAGCTCCCATCATCTTCTTTCCAGTTCTATATGATCTTGGCAGTAATATTGTGGGAGTCCTTGGTTTGGTTATGCTTACCCCTTTAGCTTGTATAGGAACTTCTTGGGTGATGGGGGCATTGTGCATATGTTTTAAGAGAATTTATTTTATTTTTTGTTTCAAAACAAACACAGAGGTTAGAGTGTCACTGACAATAGCATTTCATTCATCAGTAATACCTGAAGTGGGTTTCTCGGTAGGAAATTGAGGAAATATTCCTCCTAATGGATCAATATTATTATCTCCTTGTTTTAAAGGAGGAAGATCTTCCTTCAATATTTCCAAATCTCTAAATTCATTCAACACCTTTGTATTCTAGATGGACAAGTCCATACCTTTCCTTTGTAACCAATTCAAATTCCTTCTCATTACATTAGTAATTATTTTATGTGGATTGTCTGATTCTTCTTCACCCAAACTATGGGAGTAATTGGTTGTCACTCAATTTTTTTGGTCAATATAGTATTGACTCACTATCTATTGGTCATATGTTATTCCTTGGGGTACTACAACAATCTTAAAATCAATGATTTGTATGAGGGTCATTCGAGAAAAATATTTGAGTCTTACTTCCTCTTAATCTTTGCAATTCATCCAATAATCCTCAAAATGAGGCTCATGCTCATATGAATTTCCTAAAGAAGAAATAACAATCCATTTGATATGATATTAGGACCTAGGATCAAAGTTTTAAACTTTAAACCTTTCCATTTCTTCTTCCATTAGTCTAACCTTTGCAATAGCGTGGCTATAATATCCTCCAATTCTGATAGGAAATTTAATATTGGTATTATGATTTCCTATAATCATTTTGTGAATTAATGCCAATTGTCTAGAAAATTCACACAGGGACCACTTGTCATCCACATATCTGGTAAATTTGAATGGGTGTCCATCAAATCCACTAGCTCTGATATAATTAAATAACCTATGTTGAATAAAAAATCAACCATACTCCAATATTTCATTCCTGGCTTCTTCAGATATTCTATATTGTTCCCATTATGGTTTGAAAATACATATTATAGGTGTAAAAAATGCATCATCTACTAGTCTGACATTTATTTTCCAGTTGTCACAATGTAGCTGGGAATAAACATCACATTCTCTATGATATTTGAAATTTCTCTTTTTGGGATGGGAAAAATCTTGTGTCCTGTAATATTGTAATTCAAGTATGACATCATATAGAACTCAAGATTAGAAGTGGTTCCCATGTTGATTTTTGTGGCCTAATTTCAAAGATCTTGTGTGTGGATTGATGTAGCTATTAATGTTTCCCAACAAATGCTTCCTTTATTTCCTAAGATAACTGCAATGTATGGACACATCCATTATTTAAATTCATAAGCCATATCCAAGCCAACCATTCTACTTAACAATACAATTATGTATTTAACCTCTACCAAAAAAATTGATCTAACTAATCTCTTAGGGATTCTTTTGGTATAATTTATGTTTGTCGACAACCATTTAGTATTCATAAGCCTAACATAATATTTCTTCTTGGCTTAAAAATTAGCTAAAGAAGACTTTGTGTCTATGGTTACTTGGTTGCACAATATTTGGTAACCATAACGTTAATCTAAATACTCTGGGTGTTAGAGTTAATAGTACTTCCATCTAAGACTTCCCTTTTTAACGGGTCATAGTTCTCAATACAAATTCTTACTAGCTATGGATAATGCACAGAGGGGGGAAAGCAGTGGCTAGGGTAATGTGGCTAATACCAATGGCTTCCATAAACTCAATTTTATTGGGAGCAAGAAGTATTTGTAAAAAATCACCCAAGTCGACATTTAATAGATTTGTATCTCTAATAGTGTCCTAATTACTAGTGATACTGGAAGCAACGTGAAATTTTGAATCCATTAGCTTCATCTTATGTGTTTCGATTTCCACTTTTAAATCTTTGAAAATCCCAGATCAAATGAAAAGGATATAAATGTAAGGAAATAACTCACCCATTTCTCATAAGCCTTCTAAAACTCTTCTCTGCAACCATGGCTCTAAATATTCTAGCTTGAATTCTCTTCTCTATAGTCAAATTTTTCTCTCTAGGTTGTAAATTAAAAAGAGCTAGGGCTTCCAAATTTCTCATATGCAAGGTAACAATTTTGAAATGATCTAAGAACTTTTTAAAATATTACCTTAATTCATATACTTGTGCATTAATGGTGGCATCCATAAATGCGTCAAATTCTATTTGTTTAATTTTCCCTTTTTATTTGAATATAAGTCATCCACATGTGTTATTTAAAGAGTGGTGGGACTGTGGAGCTTATTTGCAATTTTATCCACTTTTTCAAATGAATGCAACACTGCAAGTTTGAACCAAACACCTGCCAATTGAATTTTATTGAAACACTGACACGTGTCCTTTGTTTGGCTTCGAGCATAAATTTTCACTTTACTCTTCATTGGGTGCATAATGCAAGAGTGCATAAAAATTTTGTCTCCCCACTCCAATACTATTTGGAGAAGTGTTTACCTTTGCTGAGCGGGGATGTATTTGCATTTTGCATCGTGTGACCTTGAATATTCCTTGGAATATTTGATTAGGTCTCAAGATTTTACTTACACTTTGCATATTATGTAAATATTGTAAATATGCAAGTAAAGCCCAAAATGGCTAAACCAATTGAAACATTCCACGCACCTTTAGGTGTCAGGAAATAAAATAAAATTTACATGAGGATTAATAAAGGATGATACACAAAGATTTTTAAAAGGATTGATCTGACTATTGTAACAGGTTTTAGAAAAAAATATTCCTGTAACAAAGTTGTTGTGATTACTTTGACTAGGAAAGGAATATTCACATCAAATTTATGGTACCAACACAATATTTTCCTAAGTTCAACATGGGTTTATCCTTTGAATAGATGTATTTCAAAATGATATAAAATAAGACATGGAAATTTTTGGAGGCATTTTTAAGACTAAGGGGTGAGCTCAAAATGAGCACCAACATCAACTCCGAATCAAGGATGGGACCCCCTGTGGGTGCCACAAGAACCAAAAAAATAATTTGGATACATTATCCAAGTGTCTTTAATCCATTGGGAAACAGAGTCATTTGTAACACACACTTGGCCTTATGAGAAAATATGCACAACAAAATCTGAGATACCAAAACAATTGGTCATTGTAGACCAGAACAACAAAAAGGGAGACAAAAACAATAAACAATAAAAATTGTACACTATACAAAAAGTCATACATGACCATGTCAGCTTAATCCATAAAGTGCTTGAGATGCCTACCATTGACAAGAAATTCCAATAAGTTTCCTTCCAGATCTTTTAAGAAAAAAGTGTGTTCACCAATTTTGATGTCAATTGAGTATGGTCCCATCCAAAGGGCATCAAAATTTCCATATTTTCCCTTATCTTCATGCCTATTGTCCTAGAGTAAAACCAAGTCTCCAACATTGAATGCCCTAGGAGTTACCTTCTTTTCAAATATATTCTTGAGTTTCTCCCTAAACTTCAGATGTCTTTAGTGAGACTCTCTTCTTTCTTCATCTAACTCCAAGATTTGGTTTATTCTTTCCTCATAAGGACTTACTTCTCCTTCACTCTCAATTTTGTTACATGAATTGATAAGAAAACATCTATCTGTGTAAAGGAAAAATAGCTTGGACTCCATAAACAATTTCTAAAAGACTTTTTCTAGTGGCTCTTTTTGTAGTAACTCAATCTTCCCATAAAGTAAACTTGAGCTATTCACCCCATTTTCTTTTATTGGTTTCTAATGTCCTTCGAAGTATCTTAAGTAGATTTATTTTACTTGATTCAGCTTGGCCATTTCCTTCGAGGGTTGTAGTTTGATACATAGGCCAAGTTGATACCATATAATCCTTGCACATAGTTGCTAATGGTTTAGCCCTGAAGCTCATAGCATTATCAACAACTATTTTAGGCAGGTACTCCAAATCTACAAATTATATTATTTAAAAGAAAATCCATAACCACTTGGTGAGTTTCCTTCCTGGTGGGAATGGCCTCAACCCAATTAGTGAAGTATTCAGTAGCAACCAAAATCCACTTATGTCTAGAACTTGAAGAGTTTAATATTTATCCAATGAAATCCATTCCCCATTGTTTAAAAGGGGATTCAATTGACACTAGTTGCAAAGGAAAGGAACCTGCAACTTTCAACCTTCCAGAGAAGCCTTGAAAACTTTCACATTTTCTTATTAATACTTGTAGTATCCTTGAATAATGATGGCCACCAATATCCTTCCCTCAAGATCTTGTGAGTCAGTAACTCTTCTAGTCAAAATGGCCTCCACACACTCTCCCATGGAAATCTGTAACTATTTTGGGATATTCTTCTTCAGTATTACATCTAAGTAATACCCCTGCTATATTCTTCCATGCTAAACCAAAATCAGTCATGACATATTTGTAGGATGTCAAATTTAGTGTTCTCCTTTAATTTTTGTCTATATGTTTAGGGAATTCCAAATTATTCAAGTAATAGATTACATCTTTATACAAGACAGAATTGCTCACCTTTTCTTGGGGGTCCATACTACTTTCTTCAATGACATTTATCTCCATTACTTGTAAATTTCTTTCAGCCATCAATTTAGCTAGTCCCAAACCTCTGACCAACTTAGTAGTTTGTATCTCCATATCATATTCTTGCAACTTGTTCACCCAATGACATCTCTTGCTAGATATTTCCATTTATGATAAAATGTCCTTAACCATCATATGGGGAACATAGGCTACAATATTGGAACTTAAGATGTAAGGCCTAAATATTTTGGTAGCTCTTACCAAAGAAAAATCTTACTTTTCCATGATAGTGTATTTCAACTCAGCACCTTGTAGGGATTTGTTGAAAAAGGAAATGGGCCTCTCATTTCCTTCTTCATCCTTTTGCAACAGTACTGATGCAATGGTATTCTCAGAGGAAAAATAAAACATTTGAAATGGCTTTCTTGTAGTCAATAATTGCTAAGACTGGGGAATTTTTTAGTGCTTCCTTTATTCTAGTAAAATATTGAATAGATCCTTCTTCCTGCTTAATGACTTGGTATTTCTTCAACATATTTTTTATAGGAATGGTTATCTCAGCAAATTTGGAGATGAACCTCCTAATAAAATTTATTTGACCAAAAAAATATTGAATACCCTTTTTAGATTTGGGGATAGGAACCTTACCAATTTCTTCCACTCTCTCGGGATCTATCATGACCCCTTCCTTAGATACAATATGCCCCAATAGTTTTTATTTTTGGACTCCAAAATGACACTTCTTGGGATTCAATGAAATCCCATACTCCCTGCATCTGAGAAACATATTTGCTAGGTGGCCCAAATGGTCACTCTTTTCTTTGAGAAGATTATTATATCATCTTGATATACAACTATGAAGTCATTTATAAGCCCTATGAAAGCCACATCCATGGCTCTCTGGAAATTTTATATTGCATTCATGAGTCCAAAGGGCATCCTGACATAAACATAAGTTCCCCATGGAGTAGTAAAGGTAGTTTTAAACTGTTCAGATTTCTTCACCACTACCTGATTGTACCCTGAGAAACCATCCAATGTTGACAATAATTCTGATCCTATAACCAATTACAGGATGTTATCCATATTTGGAAATGGATAATTATCTTTGATTGATGCTTTGTTAAGATTCTCAAAATACACACAAAGCCTTATGTCCCCATTTTTCTTTCTGACTAGTACAAGGTTTTCCACCCATGAAGAATACCTAACAGGTTGTATGATTCCTCCATCTCTTCTTTATCAACTCTTCTTACATCTTGAGAGAGATAATGGGATTGATGGGCCTTTGTTTACTTCCTAGAATGGTTTGGAATGGGGTTCTAGAGGTATCTCATGTTGAAATAAATCTTCTCTATAAGCTTTCAACTCAGAGTATGACCAAGCTAAGCAATCTTGATATTCTCTTAGCAACTTAGTATAATATTTCTTTTCTTCTTTGTTCAAATTGCAGCCCAACCACACCTTTCTAGGATTTTCTTGAGTCCCTAAATTTCATTCTTCAACATCTCTAAAAGCATAACTAGGCTTGTTAATTACTCTTTCAACACTGTCAAATTTGGAATCAAGGGAAATTAACCCTCTAGGAATTGTATTTATTTTTAGTTGGATCACCTCCTTCCCAAAAAGAGTCTCTTTCCCATCACAGATCTCAACCATTGGTTCTAATTCAATATGTTGATTAGAAAATTCATCTTTTCTCTTCATAAATATTTGTATCTGAGCATCATCCTCAAATACTTGCCAATGTTTGACATTATCAGGCACATAAGGTCTATCCAATACTTCAACATCATAATTACAAAATGGAGATACTATACAGTTGGAAAAATGTGATGTAATGACATCCAATTTATCAGTTGTTGCATTCTTATTCCTTTCATGATATATAATATTAAATGAATCAAACATTTCAATAAGGTCCCAGACTGCATGCTTGTATTGTTTCATTTGTTGATTTTTGGTTGCATACAGTTTTCTTACTTGTTTCACAATCAACTCAGAATCTCCCTTAACAATGATATCCTTGATTCCATGTTTCCAAGAAACTCTTAAACCCAAGAGCAATGCCTCATACTCTATAATATTATTAGTGCATTTAAAATTTAATTTTAATGAAAAGTTACATGATTCTTGTTCTAGGTATGTAAGGACTATTCCAAGTCCACTTCCCATAGAAGAGCATGCTCCATCAAATATTATGGTCCAAGGAATACCAACATATTGTAAATGAGTAACATTATTTATGCATTGGTCTTCAAAATCAGCATATCCTATAAAATTATCCAAATTAGTGTCAACAAATTATACCTCATAAGAGGCATTCATGGGGTCTTCAATAATGTGGAGCATATTTTTCTCTCCATGTAGTTTCACCAAATTTCCTTTAATAGGTATGGTGGCATAAGACATGTCCATTTGTACACTACCTCCCACACTTGCAACCCATTTTCTAGATAACAACATACCCCACTTAGCAGGGAAATCAACAATAACCACATTCATGGTCAAATATTTACTAGGGTAAGCAAACAAGTTGAACCACCAATCCTTTTACATATCCAATAACTGGTACCTCCCTAGAATCCATGACATGAAATTTTCCAAATTTATCTTTATATTTAACTCATTCATCACCTCCAAGGGCATTATGTTACATGAGGCTCCTGAGTCAAACATACAATTATGAACCAATTTGTCACTGATAATCAAAGAGGTAAAAAAGGAATCAACATCCAATTGAGATTCAACCAAGGAAGTGCCTAAATATATCTCTGGGGATTCCCCCATACTTTCTTGTTCTTAAAAAAATTACACTTCAGCTATAGTAGGTGAGATATTCACATTCTTTACTTATACAAATTTTCTCCTCTTTGAATCCCAAATATTCAAATGCTCTTCTTCTATTCCCAGGGATTCTAAGTAACTCAAAAATGGGCACAGTGAATTTAATTTGGTTCAAAATCTAAGCCATATCACAAGTGACATAGTTGGGTAGAGCTGTGTTGGGAGACAAAGTAATTTTTATTTTTGATGGGATTATATATTTTGCTTCTTGAGCAACATCAGAGATACTTGACATGGTAGCAACAACAAGGCCTTTATTTGGCATATATTTCTTGGGAACATTCTTTAGGATATTGGTCAACAGGGGTGTTTTTTTTTTAAGGTGGGATAGACCCTTTAACCACTCTGATTTGAAGGTTATAGTCCTTTTCTTGAGCCACAACAACATTCATTAGTAGCTTCCTATCTTCCTTAGAAGGAATACCCCCATCATATTTTTTAATCATCAAATCCCTTAGATACTCAAAATCATGGTTAGGTAATTCAAAAAAAGACTGAACCATATCTATATCAACATTAGTAATAGGAGGAAGAGAAGATACTTGTTCCAAACTATTCCAAAAGGATTCAACAGTTCTTGCACCCAACAATTCAATAGAAGTAGCCCCTTTATGGTGCAGTATCAACACATTCCAACATACAAACATCACCAAAAGTAGCTTCATCAGTGGCATCATCATCAACATTTGGGTCATAAGGAGAATGTGGTAAGAAACATTTATCACACCATTCAATGATATGATCTTCTTCAACCATAGATACCCTAGCAATCAATGGATCATGTACTAATTTATTTTCTCTTGGGTTTGGTTACTTTTTCCCTAACCCCATTGATCCTTTTCCTCTGTCATCTTCTCTATGGTCACCTCTGGGATGATTTCCGAATTTATTCTATCCTTGAGATTTATTTTGAGCTTGAGGATTTTCCCCTATGCCTTTCTCAGCTCTAGCAAGTTTGTAAGAAATCTCCTTAACTTCCCCTACTAAGGTCTTGACAACTTCCTCTAGATCCACTACCTTGCTTGTCTGAGGTTTTTCTAGGTTAATAAATTTGACACCCTCCCTTTTTGGAGGCTTCCCAACTTCCTTGATATTATTCTTGATTTGAACATCCATAGAAAAATATGGCCTCAATGTTCGAGGATTTTTATCTCTCAGGTAATAGGATTCTTTTTTGTCAAACGTATCTAAATATTTGATTAGACACATCACTAGGTCTTAGATTTATAGGAAGTCTTGTCAAGGTTTTATTAAATACGGTATTCAAATCCTGAACATTTTCAGCTAGAGTTTTCTTTATATTTTCAAATTCAGTAAGAAGAAACCTAGGGTTAGTTTTATCAATGTATTGTAACTTGAAGGCATTCTTCATTTCTATCCAGGAATCAATTGAATTATCAGGTAGTGACTTGTACCATTCCCTAGCATCTTCATCTAGAGTATGTATAAATATTTTTACATATACATCCTCATGTTCTATTTCAAAATATTCTATAGTATTTAGGAAGAGTGTAAGATTTTAGTCTCCACTTATTGCATTATTCCTCTGAAATCTATATAGTATATTTTTGACCTCATGTGGGACCTCATTTGGGTAACCAACCATCCCATGAAAATCTATAGGTTTGTAAGTATTCACTACAAAAGGAGTTTTGGGTGGAGGCTTTTCCATATTGTTTAGATGAGGTGTTCCAATAAAAGGATTAGAATAGTGGGGAACTGGAGGTCTCTAAGGAAATGAAGTATGATCTTCAAAGTATTAATCTTTTAATGACTTGATTTCACAAAATACTCTATTATTTCTAATCAATAAATGAGGGAATTAAAGAATATCCTGGTCACTTGTAAATGAAAGACCCTCCTGAGCTGGAGTATATAAATTGGAATAGGGACTACTTGATCTAGAAATTTATGAAGTGTTATAGTAATCTTCCACTAAAGGTTGATCAGTTTCAGCAATAGGTACAACTTTTTCTTCTGACCTTTGATCACCCAAGGCTTTCTAGACTTGTTTTCTCCCTGGATTAGTCTTTCCCAACTCTAGGAACAATCTTCTGGTAGGATCTGATTTGAAGAAGTATCTCCTTCCTTCCATCTTTATGAAATTGACAAGTTAATCAACAAAGATTTAGATATTTTGCACTAGTTCTCACAAGATTTCTCACAGAAGATGGAGCCGCCACTAAGGTTTTACACCTTAGATGTATTGATCACTTGAAATAACTTGTTAGATGATGAATTTACATGAAAATGATAAAAGATTTACAAATTTTCATGGTCTTTTATCAGGCTTCTCCCAACGAAGTCAAATTTAATGGAAATATTTTGCTTGTACTAGGAAAATATATAGCAAACAAATTCAGATCGGGCTCTATTTTAGAAAATCTCAACAAAGATCTAGGTTCTAGACATGAATTTCTATCAGATACACTGTAAATGTTACTAGAGACACATATTTTTCTTAATTCCAAGAAATAGTCCTAGAAAACAGCAATCAGAAGTGTGTTGGTACCCAAATTTACACCTCCTTTGGGGCCAGGAAACATCAGTGAGTGAAGTTATATGCTTTGAGGATGAAATAATTTGTTTATGTCATTTGGTAGCTGGGGAAGATGTCTGACATACTCATTTGAACCTAGATTTGGAAGGATTGGGTGACATGTACAAAGGGGATGACCTTCCCTACTACTTTAGGCCCTGCCTTTGACCTGGGTGAGAGAACCCTCTGGTGTAACCTAAAAATGTAAAGGGATAATTGAAATATTCAGTCTCCTAACTTCCTTTTGAAAACATATAATTTAGTCTTGGATGATCATGGCCAATGAATGCACTATTTAACTCTTACAAGTTGTCACACTAAACAGTGCATATGTCACTCCAATTAGACTCAGGTTACTCTAGACATCATGAAATTCCATCAGCTCTTGCATATTTATGGAAAGGGAAGTAAAATTTGCAAATTCCCTTGAAAAATGCTTATAGGAAAAGAAAACAAAGGTGAATTGTAGGATTTGAGTAGTAGTAGGTTTATATTTTGTATGAATGGGAGATTAAAACAAGATGGAATTTACTATGATAGGTTTCTTAGAACTCCAGCAATGTCAGGAATAATTCTAGGTAAAAGGACACTCAATTGGTCAGAAACAGTCCCTTGGAGAGAAGGTACACACTCATGGAAGCCCAAGAATGCATGATTTCATACAATCTTCAAGAAATTGCACATGAAAGCTCATGTAAATATCTTGACAAAATATTCACAACTCACTACTTATTACACCTAAGATACACTCAAAGGCTTACAAAAATATTAGCAACAGAAGGGTAGCATTATGAATTTAAAACTCTATTTGGTACTGTGAAAAGAAGGCTCTTATTATAGTACAAATTCAATTACCAAAATATCATCATTGAAACCAGATCTAGTGTAACTCAGAGGAGCCATAAACATACTATTGCAATAGAAAAATAGTTGATCGATTTAAAGTGAATTGTATTAAGATCAAAATGTAACAAAGTTTAATGAGCATGCACATAGTTCATTTTCAGATATTCAATTTCCTTAACAAGGGAACATAAAACCTATGATCTCAATGTTTATCAATGGTTGTACACTTGCAACCATCTTGACATAGGAAAATTTGAAGAAGTAAAACAACTCACAGGCATCTCATTAAAATTCAGATTTCAAGAAAGCACATCAAAATATCTATCTCTTCTAAAATTTAGAAAATTTTAACCCCCCTCTTTTATATGAGAACATGCCTCTCATATCTATACAATCTTTGATTCTTTCCTTGTTTGATTTTTCCCCCAAAACTTTGAATCTTTTCAAGGAATATTCCTAAGCAACAATATCTAATTCTATTGTTTTGAAAATATCTTATTCCCTATCATGCCATGTGGAGAAATCTTTACAAATGTTTCCAGGTGTATATTTCATTCTTTTATGATGATTGGTATGCCTATGTCATTCATTTGACATCATCAACTTGATTATTCCATTTTTGGGTAGGTTGAGAAACCTTTTTTAATGATTTTTTGAGTTGACCCCAAAATAGTTTGATTTGATGTTAATCATTCCCATCTTTTGGGAATCCACCTCAAAATACACACAAATATTTTCATATCTTTCTGAGCTGAGTGTTTCCTCATGTGTTATGTTACATCAAGCCAATTACCTCCTTTTTGAGTGATATCAGTATACTTCACTTTTATCTCCCTTGTGCGGATATCATAGACAATCTCAGCAATTAACTCACCATGATTTTTCTCAATTTAACTTGTCAGCCTCATCTTCACTATAAATTCCCACCATTTCTTATATAAATTCACATCCCTTATTTTATGTTCAAGTGCAAGAAGCTTAATGAAATTATTTGTCTGTAATATGGCAGGAGTAGCATTAGCATCCAGTTCAAAAGAACTTTCATTTGAAGACTTGAATTCAATTTTTGACTTGTTGGGCCTAGATGAAGCATTCGTGAGGATGTCTATTTGAGTAGATACAATGGGTCATTTGACTATTAAATGATGTTGAAGCTCAAGTTGTTGGGTAGATCTAATTCAAAGACTAATCAAGATTAGTCTCTTTTTTTATTTTAGATGATGTACTTTCATCTGTTTAGGTGGGAAAATAAAAAAAATCCTAAGGGATTGATGCAATTTTGGATTAAGTGCAAGCCAAATTTGAAGAGTGGAGTTGATAAAACATGTCCCTTTATTTCTATTGAGGAATTTAATGTAAAATAAATTCATGTAGAATCTTATGTGCTTTATGAAAGGACTTCCATAGACAAGTGTGCTTTCTCTTTCTCATAAGGTGACTAAGTTGGAGCAACATGTTTCTACTTTGGAGAAGAGGCCAAAAAAATATTTCCTTCACAACCTCCTTGGGAGTCACCATTATTCATGAATAAATGTAGGGGTGAATCCAACTCCAAACCTCCTCCTCAATTTACTCCAGAAACTACCCATAATTACACTCCCATTTTGCACACACCTCCATTCAATCTTCTACCTTCAAAGCATCAAGAAATAAGGATCTTTCCAAGGGTGGTTTAGATATTAAAGAATGGGTTTCTTCATTTAAGAAGAAATCAAAGCTGATTGAAATTTTGGATGGTCCCAGGGAGAGTATCAATGAGATTATGGCTCTGGAAATGTCTCATATTTTGGATGGGATGTTTTATTTTATACAAATGGTTGTTAGGACTGAGGAATTTATAGTTAGGAAAGAATAGGATTTTGAAGAAGATTCCTCTTTTCAGAGAGGATATCTTAATGATAGAATAACTAAGTGTATTTCTCCTTTTCCCTTTTTGATACAATATCAAATAATGTATGTAAATATTTTCCTGGGTTGGGGAACTCTATAGAACCCTATTTTTTATTTTTTCACAAATGCAGAAAACTCAAAGTCCTTACAATGAATTTCATGTTCATAATAGATTCAAGTTTTCTATCAAAACAAAATGAAATCATAGTGCATTACATTATTTCACATGCATAATTTGAAATTTGTCAGATTCAAGAAAATATACAATTATCTAAGAATCAAAGATAAACAAAATGATGAAAGAAATTTTTTAGGAAACAAGCACTAAGCTTGTTCATGGTACATTGGGATCAGATTAAAGTCCTTTGGCATCCTTCTCCTATAATTTTGACATTCTTTCATTATATGCATCGAATTTATGAAATATTAAGGAGATATCCTCTTCATCTTTCCCAACATGGAACATGAGTATTATACACTGTTTTTTCATCATTTGATCAAATTCTCTCATTGCACTTTTACTCTTCCTTAGCCCTTTTTATAATTTGGTTATCTTTTTTTATATAGTGATAAACCTCTTAATAATATTGTATTTGAAAGGGAATTCATAAATTATTTGATCAAAAACTTTTGTTAGGGAAATTTTCCCTAAGTTTCCATAGGCAATTCTATTTTCATCAGGTATCATTTTTTCAAATCTATCTAGATAATCAATGCATTTTGTAATCGAGATCCTTCTTGTACACAATTTTTTTTTGACTTCTTTCAGAATCTCAATCCTCAATTGAATTACATCCAGGTAGTTATGTTATATGCCAATTTTTTCTAGTGAAATAATGTCTTCTTCTTCTATCAATTGATCACCTAACTCAACTACTACCTCAAATTTGGGTAAAATACCCTCCCAATAGTATAATTCATCAATTTATTTTTCTATTTGTTCTTTGGCATCATTGGCTCTTTCTGTTAATTGATCATAACATTTCACTATGTCCTCTATAATATTATTTCCTTTTTAAAATAACTCCTCATTTAATTTATCCACAGCATCAACTTTTTCCTTGGACTTATCTACTTCACTCAAGACTTCTGGGGTTATGGAAGTAGTTATTTCCTTCCCTTCATCTACAAGTTGTATCCATTTCTGCACATATGAGGATAGTACTTTGACATTTTCTTTTAACTATTTCTTTGTTTCTTTTTATCCTCGTCCATATTTTGAAATAAACCACCAACATCCATTGTAGCACCCTATTTCAAGATTTATTCAGGTATGTTTTCCCAGGGAGATATGTGTAACATTATAATCACTCATTGTGATTTCACCTTTCATCTTGTCACCTTGTGGAGTGGATATTTCCAAAGTCCTAAATCTTTACTAATCTACATGGGTTTTAGTTAGGATTTTGTCCTTCTTAGGAGCTCAGGTGGGTTTTGGAAATATAATACACATTATATCAAATGTTTCCTCTTGAATTGTATCCTTCTCTTTTATAGGAAGGATTGCTCCTAGCCACCTAATTATGAGATTACTTCCCACACTCACTCCTTTTGATGTGGGTTTTACGGATTTTTAGGGAAAACTATCTAATTGTTTGGATGTATCTTGACGATATCTTTACACTAATGTTATCTCTTATTGTGGATTTGTCCAATTCTACTATGTAGCTTTTTGGATTCATCATGAAATGTACCCTTTTTCTGGTTGTTCTTTCCCTTTATCTCTGAGTTTGGAATTGACTATCTATTTCTTGGATCTTACTATCAGTTGGTGTTTCTCCCTTTTCTTTTCCTTTCACTAGTGTGGCCTACATTTCTATAGTTTCTGTTAAACATTTAACCTATCTAGAAGAAGGCTATATGTCAGACTAGTGTTTTTTAAGAAATCCTTGCACAATGAATTTTGCTAAGGCAGAGACTTTGAAAAAAATTTAATTTTTAGAATTTAGAGTTTTTCCCTTTCAGAGTTTTTTAAGCTCAGTTTTGAAATTTCATTTGAGATTTTCCAAACTCCGAAACTCCGAAAGTCTGAATTTTCAAACTTTTAGGTTTTTGGGTTTCGGAAATTTTTGGCTCATTTTGTTTAAATCCCTCTTGGACTTTCGAAGTCCAAATTTCCAAAAGTCCAAAAATTCATACTTTCGAGTTTCAGGTTTCCGGAGTTCTCCAAGTCATTTTTATGATTTTCACTTGGAGTTTCCTGAAGTCTGAATTTCTAAAAGCCTAAATTTTTGGACTTCCAAGTTTTTAGGTTTCAGACTTTTAGTTGCCAATTCATCTTTTTTGCTTCCCATTTTTCCAAAGTCTGAAATCCTGAATTTTCAGAATTTCAGTCATTCAGGTTTTGGAACTTTGGAGGTTCTATGCATGATTAATTATCACCTACCTCCATACGGATCATATTTTTACCATTAATATCAGGATTTCTATATAAACGTGGATTTTTACTTTTCATTTTTACCTGACACATTCGTTTTAACATTTCACTCTTGTACTTTGTGGCGTCTTTTTCAGGGTATGTTTTTTGGTTTTATTTTCTTTTGGTTTAGGTCTTTTTCCTCCTTCTCCCCATTTGGGTTTCCTTTTTTCCCTTGGTGTTTTCTTGTAATATCTTTCTTTTTCACCATGTTTTGTAGTGTAAGTTTTCTCCAGGTTTTCAAGTATGTTCAGGGGATCTTTTTAGGTCCCTCATACTTCCTCTTGTTTCTCAAATTCCAACTTAACATTAACTTTGCAGCTTCCTCCAGATATCATTCAGAAATACTTTTTAGAAAATTCATTTTGGAGAATTCCTCCAAGAGATCACAAGGCAGGAAACTATTTCAGAGAACCCCTTCGGCGAAAATCTTTAGAGTTTTCCAATTTCGGAGATTTCTTGCTTTCATTATTTCAGAGAACTGTTGCTTTTGGGTTTTCGGAACCTCCAGCTTTGAAAAACATTTTTGGAGATTTCTTTCAAACTTTTTGGCTTCAGGAAATCATTTCAGAGATTTCAGCTTTCGGGATTTCAGAGATTTCGGGTTTTCAGAGATTTCAGAGAATTGTTGTTTCAGAGATTTCAGCTTCAGGTTTTCGAAACCTCTGGCTTTGGAAAACATTTTTGGAGATTTCTTTCAGACCTTTTGATTTCAAAAGTTTTAGTTTGGGAAATTCATTTTGGGGATTTCGATTCAGTGGTTCCTTTTGAATTTTTTACACTTCAGAATTTCAGAGTTTCCTTGCTGTCAAGTTTTCAGAATTTCTGCAATACTCACAGGTTTTGATGTCTACCTCCACTTCAAAGGGGAAAGAGAAGATGAAGTACACATTTATTAGGGTTGCTCCCCAATCTTGCTTTACCTATGACTTAAGAAATATTAGGGACACTGATCTAGGACAAATTGATCTTCCTGCGTTCTGGGAAATATTAAAGGCCCCGAATAAGAACCCATGGATGTAGGCCATCTATGACAGTGTTCTTGCCCTTACCACTAGTTTTCCCACATCTATGCAATGCCCAAAGTTTTTCCTAGCTATAGCAGCCCACTACGACGAGGACTCTATGTTGATAAGGGATAGTGATGATAAGGTGGTGATCTGTCTGGACCCATATTTCGTTGAAGACTTGTTTAAACTTCTAGATGTTCAATATTACACCACTATCTCACCTGAAATAGTAGTTGAGCACTGGGATTAAAAAGAGGAAGTATGCTCGAAGGTCATGATGAAATCCTACATGACTAAGAATTTCACCAAGTTGCCCAAAACTATACATCGATAAGATTTCATTTAGGAATTCAACGATCTCATTATACTTTTAAGAAAAGTTTCAAGTCTTCCTTCTACAAAGGAATTCTAAGAATATATGTTCTTGTACATGGCGACTATCAAGAAGAATGATAATTTTATCTGATGGGGTGAACATACTAGTAGCAACATTCGCTATCAGTTGGGTAAGGTGGCAAAAACCAAGACTTTCCACATGACGTCTTTTCTAGTATATGTGGTTGCTGCTATGGGGGATTTTGCAAGATTAAATACCAGGGGTGTTTGTAGCACCTCCCAAATATACGAGTTTTATCCCCAACTTACTCTGGATGAGGGGAAAAATCACTTCCAAAGAATCAACAATGCTTTCTTCCTCGTTGTCCTCTATCGCTTTGATAAAGAATTATATAATTGGAGGGTTTCCGATGAAGCCTTCCAAGAGGTGTGAGAATGGGGAGAAATCTACTTTCAATTTTCCACATTCACCTACCTTTGAATTCCAGGTTTTATAGGCGCCCCAAGCAAGTTTCCAAGGTGTCCCACTAAAAAATGGATTCTTTTGGAATTATTTCAGCAGTTGTTAGATTACCATAAAATCCAAAATAAGCACCACAAGATGGGAATGCATTTCCCGGTTTTAATTGGTAGGTATTCTTGCCCAAATATCCACAAGGTAAAGAACGTGGATGCTGAAATGGCTGACATAACCCTACAGACCTTCCATCCATGAACTAACTTTGACTATTGGGGTAAGTTCGGGGAGACAGGCAAGTCTAGAGCTCATGTGCCCCAATTAGAAGATATATGGATTCATTGTCTAGATGAGTACATCATGCGGAAAAGGGATTACGAAATGTTAACTCTTGATGAAGTGTGGCAGTTTGGATTGGTTGATGTGCCAAAATATTTGTAGGACAATGATGAGGTCCTAGATCCATCATACAAGAATGACAATGTTGCCAATCAACCATTTCCATGGGTTGATTGGTATGTGGAAGAGTGCAGCAATACTAAAGAAAGGGCAGGACCCATTCTAAGGAGAACCTTTAGTTAGTTGGCCACCTTGGGAATTTCACCCAAAGGGGAAGGTCAACCTACAAATACAGGGTCTACATCAGCAGTAAACCAACCAACACCCACAAAAGACAAGAGGTCGACTTAAAGGGTTCCTGTCATTCCAAAGAAGATCTCATTTGTGGTTGTTGGCTCATCTCTTTCTAGGTCTATTGCTCCCAAGACTACAACATCTACAGTGTCAGCTACTGAGGTAATTGAAGTGAGTGACTCCCCTAGTGTCGTTCAAGATCCATCACATCTTCCCCTTCCTCCATTATCACTTCTAATATCAGTTTCTTCCACTTCTACCATCATTTCTTCCTTCCCATCCCCTTCTATGGCCCAGGTATTTTCATCACTTCCTTTTCTATTAGCTAGGGAAAATATTAGGTCACCTATTTCCTCTTCACTTCCTTTAACACTCCCATTTTCTTCAATTTCAACCCCTATCATTGTTTTTTCAATCCCTATGGTTGTCCTCACACCCACACCTTCCGTCATTACTACCTTTTCTCAGATATCAGCTGGAATTTCTAGTGATCTTACTCTAACTGATGCTTTAGGTATCAGATCTGCTACTCCATCTTCCTCAGTTCTATCCATATTGGAGTGGCTGTTTAGACAAACTCCTAAGTAAAAGAAAAAGGTTCCTCTAGGAGATGTGATAGATATCAGTATATTGGATTCCATGCCCAAAAGATAGGCCAAGAGACCGAGAACCATATCAAGTCTGATGGTTAATCCATCTGGGGAGTGTGTGATAGAGGTGGCTACCCCTAGTGAGGAAAACTAAAGAAACCATCACCACAATAGACTATTGGATCTCAAAGTTCTCACTAGGCAAGGATACTCATGAAGGATCCAATTAGGATGTACACACTACTCTAGGGGGCCTTTTGGAGAAATAAGATGAGGACAAGGCCACCAAGGATGAGCTTAAGGCCAAAGTCGAGCAACTCACTACACTGCTACGCAAAGTAACCCAGCCCACTCCATCCACTGACATCTCAACTACTATGGCCATGAAAATTTCATCTACAATCAATGATATTTCCTATCATGAGCTTGAGAAGCTAGGCCAGAAAGGGAGAACAGTAAATGAGTGATGGAAAGAATCTTGCAGGAGGTCAATCCTTTGATTAAGGAAGCCGTTGAGATTTATACTGATTTACAGGTTTCAAAAATGACTATTGCTAAAATGGACGAATCTTTCTCCGAATATAATAATAACTTAAACTTAAATTTGGCAACATGGAGTGACATTAGAGAAGAAGATTCTAATTTACTTCTGTGTGAAGAGGTAATTGATGGCACCTCTAAATTATTTGAATATTAAAAGGCCATAGAATTCCAGTGTCAGGTGCTACAGATCTGATCAAGAAATTGTAGGAGAAGCGTGTGGATATTATGGATGCCCTCAATGATATCTCATAATTGTTTGATAATGCCAACTGTAAGTTCTTCAATGAAAATATCGATGCTCTTCCCGAAGACCAGATTAAAGAAAATTTCAAGGATTTGATGAAGCAGGACGACAATGTTACGAAGAATTTCAATAGTGACTCCATTGATCGACTGGTTCTATGTCATAATTTCATAGGGAGACTAAGAAAAGTCACAAATAAAATTTGAAGGTTTCCAACCAGGATCACGAAAGAGATTGAGATAGCGGACGTAGTGAATCACTATACGTGTGGACCTCGAGATGAAGAAACCCAGGGTGTTATTAAGCGCTTCTTCGAGTATCGACATCGAATGGATGTTTGGGAGGAAGGACAACAAAAACTTGAACAAAAAGGAGATGCAGGTGAATCAAGCCAAAGCTGAATGGCCATGAAAGGATAGGTTCAAGCTCCAAAATCACTCAAAGTTACAGGGTTGACTTGGTCAACTTTTGCAACAATTTTTCTATTTTTATGGGAGCATGTTCCCTTTTATTAATGACATTGCTATTTTTAGTTAAAATTTAGTTAAGGGCCCAACTATAATGGCTCATCCTAGGAACTTATAAATAGTGGAATGTTTCCATTGTTTAAAATAGAGACATTTTTAGAGATTTGTGGGGAAGTTGCTCTTCAAGCTTGGAAGAGTGCTTTCAGAGTTTTTTTGAAACCTTTTAATTATATTCAGAGTTTCCTTGCACTTGAAAATCTATTTTATTGTGTTGAATGATTAATCATTACATGCCTTTTGAATGTGATTCCCTAGCATTATTTGATTATTTTACCTTTATTTCAAATTATTTGTTTCATATTGTGAAAAGAATAGTGTGATTACTTCTCATCAGTTGTGAGAAACTATTTTCCTCCTGTTGATTGAGAGTTGCATTATTATTATCACTCAAGTGGATATTAGACATGTGCTTGTGATTATCCTTTTGATAAATTATCAATGTATCAAATCAAAGTTGATCTCTCTATTATATATGTTTAAAGTTTAGCGAAGGAACGTGTGCTTCTAGTTTGTGGTATTTTGTACACTTTCCAAGTTACAATAGGTGAAGGTGGCCAATGATGCATGCATTCTATCCACATTAACCCTTCCTAAATTTGAACGCCCCTTTTCTTAGTGCATCACCACTTCTAGAATAGGTTTTTCCTTGTATTCTCTCCCTAATCCCATGAAATGTTAGTATAGGTCTAGTTAGCCATCTTTCTTACATCAAAAGTAGTGTTGTGTTTAGTCTAGGAAGAGGAATCTTGCCTTCTCCGAAGGTTCACCTCGAGCCCAAGTCCCACAACTTGAGAGGTGATTCCATGTGTCCCAATCACATTGAATGTCCTGATTCATTTCAAGCCATTCGGGGGGGTGCAGTGATTTGGAGACAACAGTTTCTTCTAGAGTTTATTTTATTAGACTTGCCACTTTTGATGACTCTTCCTTATTTTTATGATCTATCTCTTTTCGAGACTGATGTTCAGTGGAAATATCTTCCTAATTTTGCACACTATTGGCCTTTTACTTTAGTAATTTATCCTCTTTTTTTGGTGGATTGGGACACATTGACTGATCATTGATCTTTATCGTCAATTTGCACATTGTCCTTATCATTGATCTTCATCATTTTAATATCTTCACTTATTGCTTTCACCACAATTTCTTCATTAGGGCCCTCATCCTGAGTTTCCTTATCACCATGTATAACTTTTGAGTCTTTCGGAGGGTGATCCTTAGTAGAGATAATGCTTTCTATAGATTTTTCACTTACTATCCCTTGACTCGTTGGTTATTCTTTCCTTGTATGTATTGAACCTTCAATGTGAACATCTTGGATTTGAACCTTTGTTTCAACATTAGATGGCTTAGAAAATTCTTTAATCTACTCCTCTACCAGAGGGACACTTTTATCTCCAAATTTCTATATTTCAATTGTTACATCAATGATTTCAAGTGGAGGAATTTCATCAAGTGCATTTGTATCTATTATTTCAATTGGATTTTTCACTTGTTCATGTGACTGATAGGACTAAGGAATATTTTGACCCTCAAACTACATTGCACTTGATTCTCCTTGCCCTTGTTCTATTATAATGCTACTAGGCTGATTAGATATGGGGATACTATGAGTTATTTTATCTTAGGCCAAATCTACTACTACCCCTGATGGAAATAATTTTGTAGTCGTAACCTCTGGTGGTACAAGTGGAGTATTATGAATATTTTCTTGAACCTGTGGTAGTATTGTTTTCCCTGCTAATGTAGCAGCCAAATTTTTATGAGCCTCAGTGAGGGGAACATGATCAATCACTTCATAATCTCTTCTTTTGTGTTTCTTTAAATCATGACCACTTTCCTTCATTGAAATTCCAGTATCCCTTAACAAAGGTTGTATTATTTTGAATTTATTTTTAGCTCTCTCAAAATTATTGAGGTCTGGTGCATCTCTTTCTTTGGCACTATTTACTTTAGATTACATATCAACACTCGCTAGAGCTCCCCTTATCTTCTTTCCAGTGCTAGATGATCCTATAAATATTATTATGGGAGTCCTTGGTTTGGTTATGCTTAACCCTTTAGCTTGTATAGGCACTACTTAGGTGATGGGGGCATATTGCATAAATTTTAAGATCAGTTCTTCTATTTTTTGTTTCAAAATAGACATAGAGGTTTGAGTCTTGCTTGAAGTAGAAGTTGATTCATCAGTAATACTTGAAGTGGGTATCTTAGTAGGTAATTGATGAGATCTTCCTCCTAATGGATCAATCTTATCAGCTCCTTCTTTTAAAGGAGGAAGATATTATTTCAAGATTCCCAAATCTCTGAATTCATTCAACATTTTATATTCTGGATAGACAAGTCCATACCTTTCCTTTGTAACCAATTCAAATTCCTTCTCATTACATTAGAAATTATTTTATGTGGATTATCTTATTCTTCTTCACCCCAAACTATGGGAGTAATTGGTTTTCCCTCAATATTTTTGTCAATATAGTATTGACTCACTATCAGTTGGTCATCTGTTGTTCCTTGAGGTACTACACCAATCTTAAAATCAATGATTTGTTTGAGGGTCATTCGAGAAAAATATATGAATTTGAATTCCTCTTCATCTTTGTAATTCATCCAATAATCCTCAAAATGAGGCTCATGCTCATATGAACTTCCTAAAGCAGAACTAATAACCCATTCGATATCGTACTAGGACCTAGGTTCAAATTTTTCCATTTCAAACCTTTCCATTAGTCTATCCTTTGAAATAGTGGGGCAAGGATATCCTCCAATCCTAATAGGAAATTTAATATTGGTTTTGTGCTTACCTGCAATCATTTTGTGCACTAGTGCCAATTGTCTAGAAATTTCACACAAGGCCCACTTGTCATCCACATATCTAGTAAATTTGTATGGGTGCCCATCAAATCCACTACCTAGGTAAAAAACTTATGTTGAATAAAAAATCAATCGTACTCCAATATTGCATTCCTTGCTTTTTAAGATATTCTATATTGTTCCCATTCTGATTTGAAAAGACATATTATAGGTGAAAAAATGCATGATTTACTAGTTTGACATTTCTTTTCCACTTGTCCATATTTAGCTAGGGATAAACATCATATACTCTATGATCTTTGAAATATCATTGATGTGAGAGGCCAAGAAAAAGCATGTGTCCTGTAATATTGTAAATCAAGTATGACATCATATAGAACTCAAGATTAGAAGTGGTGCCCATGTTAATTTTTGTGGCTAACTTGAAGAGCTGTGTGTGGATTAATGTAGCTATGAGTTTTTCCCAAAAAAAATTCCTTTATTTTCTAAGATAACCGCAATGTATGGACACATTCATTCTTTAAATTTATAAGCCATATCCAATCCAATCATTCTATATAAGAATACAATTATGTATTCAACCTCAGCCATAAAATGTGATATGACTAATATCTTAGGGATTCTTGTGGTAGAATTTCTATATATCAACAACCATTTAGTATTCATGAGCCTAGCATAATCTTTCTTCTTGGATTCAAAAGGAACTAAAGAAGACTCTATGTCTATGGTTATTGGTTGCACAATTTTGGGTAACCCTAACATTAATCTAAATTCTCTTGGTGTTAGAGTTAATATTACTTCACTGATTCCATCTAGGAATTCCCTTGTTACCGGATCATAATTCTCAGCACAAATTCTTACTAGCTCTAAACAATGCACAGAGGGAGGGAAAGCAGTGGCTAGGGTAATGTGGCTAGCATCAATGTGGCCATAAACTAACTTTTATTTAAAGCATGGAGTCTTTGTAAAAAATCACCCAATTTGGTGTTTAACATATTTTTAGTTGTAATAGTGTCCCAAATACTAGTGATACTGGAAGCAACATAAAATCCAAACTCCATGGTCTTAATCTTATGTGTTTCAATTTCCCCTCTAAATTATTTGCAAATTAAAGATCAAATGACAATGATACAAATGTAAGGAAAGAACTCACTTGTTTCTTGTAAGCCTTATGAAACCTGTCCCTATACCCATGGCTCCAAATCTTCTAGCTTGAATGATCTTATCTGTAGTCAAATTTTTCTCTCTAGGTTGTAAATTGAACAAAGTTAGAGCTTACAAATTTATTGTATGTAAGGTAACAATTTGAACTGATTGAATTTTTTTTAAAAATATTACCTTGATTCGTGCACTCGTGCATTAATGGTGGAATCCATAAATGTGTTAAAACCCCTCCATTCAATTTTCCCCTTTTATTTGAATATAATCCATCCACGTGTGTTATTTTGAGAGTGGCGAGACTGTGGAGCTTATTTGTAATTTTGTCCTCTTTTTCAAATGAATGTGACACTACAATTTTGACTCAAACACCTGCCTATTGAATTTGCTTGAAACACTAACACGTGTCCTCCATTGGGCTTCAGGCATAAATTTTTACTTTACTCTTCATCGGGTACATAATGCAAGAGTGCATAAAAATTTTGTCTCCCCACTCCAATATTATTTACACATGTGTTTACCTTCGCTAAGAAGGGATGTATTTTCATTTTACACTGTATGACCTCGAATATTCCTTGCAATATTCGATCGGGTCTTAGGATTTTATTAGAATTTTGCATATTATGTAAACATTGTAAATATTCATGTAAATCTAGAAATGGTGAAACCAATTGAAACATGGCACGTGCCTTCGGTTGCTAAGAAACAAAATGTAATTTGCATGAGGATTAACAAAAGACGATACACAGAGATTGTTACAAGGATTGATCCGACTATTTTAATAGGTTTTACATGAAAATATTCCTATAACAACATTGTTGTGATTACATCGACTAGGAAGGAAGATTCACATCATATTTATTGTACCAGCACAAGTTTTTTTTGAGTTCAACATGGGTTTATCCTTTGAATACACATATTTTAGAATTCTAGTGAACAAGACATAAAAAAAATTGAGGCACCTTTAATACTAAGGTTCGATCTTAAAACGAGCGCCAAAAGACAAAATTCATCAAAATTGAATTGTTTGTGTTGTTTTTGCATGCCCGAAATGGTGTCCTTCATCATTTTTCACTCTTGATAAAATGGTGAATTGGTTTGTGGGATGAATGGTGATTTATCATGCGTACGATTGTTGTTCTCTTTATTGGTCTCAAAATGAGTTTTGAATTTATTTTCACTTTTCTTCATTTTTTTGATACCTTTGGTATCGTTGTTAGTAAATGTAGAGGATAAGAGAGCTAATTGTTTCACAATTACATTGATTTGATAGAGCAAGGCTTGGTTGGGATTAGAGTATGAAGCATTATATTTTCCTTTATTATCATATTTTTTTTACTTGGTTCTATGTCATCATGTTTGTTTGACTTGAATGGTGGACCCTTAAGAGATTTTGGTCATTCTTTTAAGGCATATATATCATCCTCATCAAATTATGAGGTAAATATTTCTCCCATTAAAAGAATGTGAAGAAGGAATTAGTCTTTATTTTTTCATAAAGTGGCATTGATAGAAAGGTTTTTAAGTTGGTCTTCATCCTCTTCATCAGAACTGATATGAAAAGGATTTCTTTCCTTCCATAAAAAATGACTATAATCACGATGTCATTATTCCACCATTATTGAAAGAGGGGAGAAACAAGAAGAGGTGTGATAGAAAAATCAACCCTTAGCAAAGTGAATGTTAAGAGGGAAGAGATAAGACAGTGAAAAATACTTGACCCTAGAAAAATGAGTGCTAAAAGGGAAGAGGTGAAAAGGTTTAGTTGATTTCCTAACTCCTTAAAAATGAGATTTAAGAGAAAAAGGACTAAAAAGGTTATGTGTGCTCTATTCCATAAAAAAAATGGATTTTAAGGGAGAAAAGAAGCAACAAATTAGACACGATCAACTCTTAATCAAAATGAGTGATAAGAGCGATGAAGAAGGTGGACTTTGCAACACTTAACAAAATGAGAGATGTTATGATGGAGGAGGGATTAATGTGTTAGTTTAGAGATCTCTTAGAAAAATGATTTTTAAGAAATATGAAGAGGTTGGAAAGGCTTCACCACCCTTGAAAAAAGTGAACTTAAAGAGGGAATAAATGAAAGAAGGTTAGTGTGCTCACCTTACGACAAAGTGAGTGCAAAAAGAGGAGACTTAAAAAGTGGTGAAAGGTGCTAAATTCTTTTTTTAATGTGTTAAAAGATAAGACTTAAGAAGATGATGAAAGATGTCTAATCTTAACAAAAGTATGTTGAAAGAGGAGACACAACAAAGAAATGGGATTACAAAAATAACGAAAAAGAAAAAAATTCATAAAAAGAGAGGTAATGACGATGAAAATGTCCAAATCTCACAAAAGTGGAGATAAGAGACAAGGGAAAAGTGATTGATTAATGATCTCAAACTAAATAAAACTGAATTCTTTAAAGAGAGAAGTGAAGAAATGATGAGAATGTCAACAATGCAACAAAGTGATTGCGAAGTATGAAAATGCATGATGATGGGGGAGAGATATGAAAGAGGTCATCAATTCAACAAAGTGAATGTGCAATACAATGACATAAGATGATGAGAGAAAGATAGTGAAGATGTTTTCAATTCAACAAAGTGAATGTGAAGTGTGACAATGCACGATGAAATGCTTCGAGTTCAACAAGATAACGTGAAACAAAAAAACTTAAGAAAATGAATGATGAAGGTGATCAATAGTGTGCTTGACTGTGATAAAGTTAGTATTGTGATGTCAAGAATTAGATGAAAATGATGAAAATACTCAAGTGCGGATATGGATGTCTATAACCCAATACTTAGACACATTTACAAAGTGATAAGGTGAATGGGAGAGGAAACGTGAATGAAAAAAGTGAAACACATGTGTGTAACACGTGAAAAAAAGGAAAAATGATGTAGTGAGAGTTGGCCTCTACCTTAGATTAGATTGGAAAAGGTGTGGATTCCTAGGTGGTTCACTCAACTAGGTCTCAGTAGTATACAAGAGTGAGTGCAATGCTATTTCTAGCTTTTGAATTTACTTTACCACCTTTGAAGCCCCGAGGAAAGATCTTGCTCATAATGAATCACACTAGGGTCACCACTACTGGATATCTGTGACTCTATTCTCACAAGTTTTACTAGTTAGTTGGGATGGGGGTACCCATTTTGTCAGCAATTCCATCAATGTGTTGACTACTTTGGGGTTCCTGTGGTAATCCTCACAATGAGTTTTATGGCTTAAGCCAAGATACTTCCAAAAATTATAGAAAACGGATTTAAGCCCTTATCTGAACCTACAAATACAATGTGTAAAAATGTTCATTTTATCTTATTTAACAGTGATTCCCTGCACACACAAATGAGTAATTTTAAACGAGATCACTACCAAGGAAACCTATAGTTAGTAGTTTTTGAGTGGTCTTCGTAATGCGGTCCTACAAACAAGTGTTAGTAGTTTTCTCAATGTAAAACAAAGAGAAAACAATGAAAAATGACACAATTCATGTTTATGATTCTCAAGATCGCTTGTAACAAGTGTGAGATAAGAGCATGTGTGTGAAATGTGTTTTGACTAACTTCACAAAATGAAAAACAAAGAAGGAAACAAAAGAAAACCACATTATAAAGAATTATTCGATAGACAAGAATGAGTAAATGTTGATAAAATAGTGTAAAAATTAGACTGAAATGTCCAATAACCCTATGCGAGAAAATTTCATTATTAGTCTATATTGGCGCAATTGATGAGGAAGGGAAAAGAAAAAGGGTCTGCAGTGAGGATATGTTGATAAAATGTCTAAAAATAGAAAATAAATTGGAGCTAATGTGCCCAATAACCCTATAAAACCAAATGCTATGATTAGCCCTAGTTAAGAAAAATGATGAAAAAATAATAATTCAAGGTCCTAATTAAGGTTAAAAATGCCAAATTAAAATTCATTAAAGGAAGTAATTAAAAATTCCTAATGAACTTAAGGAAAAAGAATGAACTAAATTGAAGTTAATGAAAATATGAGTTAATAATAACAAGAATAATAAAAGTAACAAGATGAAGTTGGAACTTAAGCTTAATAAAAAATAAATCATAATAAAAAAAATAACTAGCACAAACCCTAAGTTTCTAACCTATATTATAAATCAAATACTTTAAAATAATTTATAAACCTAAAACAAAACTATAATTGATCGGGCTTGGGCAGTTGGGATTGATTTGGTGTGATGTTGTGTGTCACATGTCAAAGAAATGGTGAAGACAAGCAGTGTGTTGTGCAAGGATGGATGGATTTAGGATGGAGGGCTCACAAGGAGTTTGAGAGAAAGAGCACGGTGAGTGTAGGGATCACCGGATTTGGGGTGACATAGGAAGGGTCTTTGGTCGTCTGAGTCACGGCCAAGATGGGGGGATTTGGTTGCTTCTAAGGTCGAGTCTAGATTTAGGGATGGGGGTTTCTACAAGGTAGTTAGGGAGTAGGGTTTGGGGAAAAAGGGGAGGGGCTTAGTGAGCCCTTCTCACCAAGAAGGGGGTGTTATATCAGGGCGAGAAGGGAATTTTTTGAGTCCGCTAGGTAGATAGGGTTGTGGGTAAGGTCATCTTGGCTGAGCTATCCAAGCTAGTCGGGGAGGGGGGAAGTGGGGTAGGGTGAAGGGGAAAGGGTGGATGGGTAGGTAGTTAGGGTTAAATAATTTATTTATTTTTTAAATTGCTAATTGTTTGATAAATTGTGATAATGTAACATTCCCATTTTAAAGTTTTAGAAACAAAGGAGTTTCTTTTTTTGAATAGCGTTCTCTGTTCTAAATTATCATAATTTAGAACACGTGTTTCAATTTTTTAAATAATGTTCTCTTTTTTAAATGATCATGATTTAGAACACACATTCCATGCCAATCAATCTCATAACAGATAACCATATGCAGTTGTAATGACTAGATGAACTGTCGATCTCTGATTTCATGACTCGGTGTTTCATCGGTCTCTCATTTCATCACTTGGTTTCTTACCGATCCTTCATGTTGACTCAATGTATTTTATACTAATTATACTTGGTTCTCTTACCATTTTTGGGGTATTGAAGTGTTCCGTTTAAGAGGCCTATCTGAATATTTGTTACCAATATTCATCTAAAATCATGCTTCTTAAACTAGGTGATATAGGACAACACAACCAGAAACTTGCAATACTTTGGCCAGATATTTTCACATGCTTTACATGATCATATTCCTAGACAACATACTCGTCAATGGAATACATCCTTCACCCCCACTTAATCTATTATCTAGAATGGTCTTCACTGACTCCTATCAGTCCTCTTGTCCAAGGCTTACCATAACCTAGATTAGCAACATAGAAAGGTATAGAGCGGTGAGCAAGGGTACATAGACATACTCAATCAACCCAAGTTGATTACGTGTGTCTAGATACCTTTAGTCATCATGAGTTTCCCCCTATATGAAGACATGTCCCTAACCTAACCTAAGGTAAAACTAAGGTCAAGTCCAAGTTTATGAAGATCTAGATTATCTAATTAGGAAGGGTGTTGTGATGTGTCAACTACAACACTGTGCCATTATAAAGACCTCGGTCTTCATGATGTCACAGTACTGCAGTTGGCATGTACCAACATCCTATGGAATCACCTCATGTGGAAGTACATATCCAATTAAGAAGTTAAACACTTACTTATCTTCTTAATTAAGATTTAATTTCAGCAACCCTGTTGAATCCTTAATTTCTTTGTTCATTAAGGTTGCTAACCATAATGATTAATAGTTACCATGCAGATAAATATGCAATCAATCCCTCTTCCCGAAGTTGTGTATTTCATTCCACAGTATCTTATCATAAGATTCAAGTTCATAAACAGAATCAATATATCACGATAAGATTATGTTATTTTACTTAACCAAGTTTAAGCATGATTGAATTTAGATTCTGGTTCCATGTTAATAGACTTCATTAAGATTAAGTCTATTCATTACGTATGTATTTATTTCATTTCAGTTTCCATATTCTGATTTGATTTAACCAGAGGGAGTATGTTTTCTCAAAATGTATTAACAAAATGCTTATCCCCTTAGATTGATTACCTTTCTTTTATATTTATATTCTTTTAGGGTTCATTGCTACCATTTACTTTATACAAGAGTTATAAATAGATTTCTCTTTTATTTACATCATCAAGTAAACCATCATGATCTAGTTATGTTTCCATCTATTCGTGCCAACTTATAATTTGCATTTGATAAAGGAATAAAGTATCAATTCCCTTCCTATCAGTTTCATTTGAGTTCAACTGAAATGATTCAAAACAGATATGTTCATGAGAGAATAATGACAAGTTTACAAAATTTCCTTTACAGTAAACTGAAAGTGAATAATACATCAAATACAAATAACAATCAATCCTTTTTCCCATTCCTCAAGTAAATTATACATTTTACAAGTATAAACATTTTAGACTTCATTCCTACCGATCAACATTGATAAACTCAAACAAGAATACAACTTTTCCCTTTTTAAAGTATATTACAATAATAATAATAATTCCTCGTAAAATATGCAACCTTTAGGTAAACACAAGAGGCATCATAATGTAGCCAAATTAAGAACAACCAGATAAACTGCAATAAAATGAACTTCAAAAGAAAATAGATCTCCTTCTTCGTTCCCAAATAATGAATTACAATGTTTCCTAAATAGGAAAATAACTCCCAACTCGAGTTGCCAAGTAAACTCTAGCTAACTCTGACTAAATCTACTCTAGGTGGCGGAAATTACTATTTTTAGCAGTTTACTAGAACCTGCTATTCTTAGTAAGTTCGCATGCTTATTCCTACGGGCACAGAAATTGCCATGCATCTTCTACATCCCTAAATTAGAGGAATTGCCAACTTTCTAACTCACAATGAAATTAATAGACTAAAATTAACTAATGCTCAAAAATAGGAAAAAACCAAACTATAACTTAAATCCTAATTTTCGGCCTCAAGATGGCGGATTTAGGGCCCGAAAATGTGTCGAAAACTTTCCCTAACTAGTAGGGTGGGTTTCCACTACGTTCATCTCATCGAAACACGTGGTTTCAAAAAAAAAACGGACTCAAACAGACACCTGGAGCTCAAGTTATGACCTTGTCAAGTTCCTGCTAATTCGGGCGCATCATTCTCCCCTGCTTGAAAAAAACGCAGCTCCTGCAAGTTGTCTTCTTCAAACTACTTCCATTTATCTGCATCTAACTTCTGAATCCACTTGTTCATTGTTTTCTTATCTAGAATCTGATCCACTTGTTCTTTCTTCTTCACCGGAACCTGCTGCCGCCAATCTACTACTTCATCAACATCATCCCTTTCTGCACCATCCCCATGAAAAGAATACAAATCTGAAATATTAAAGGACTGGATCAATATCAAAAGTCCCTGGCAAACTACCTCATAAGCATTATCGTTTATTTTAGGGGTCACGATGTTTGCAGGGTCCAATCAAAGTGTAATGTAGAAGCTTGTTATAGGTTCCTCTTGGAAACCTTTCCTTCCACAGATATACCATAACCAACTCACCAACTTGTAAATGACCTTTCTCCGTCTGTGCACATCTGCTATTTCCTTATACTTGTCATTACTATTTTGCAGCTTCTTCCCGCACTTCTTCCTGTAATTGTTGTATATGTTCGGCAAATGCTTCTGCATCATCACTGACTCTGCCATCAATGGGTAGCTGTAACCAAATCTAATACCACATTTGGATTACTCCCATACACAGTGTGAAAATGGAGACTTTCCCGTGGATCTGTTTATGGAACTGAAAAAAATGCAAACTCAGCTTGTGGTAATGCTAAGTCCCATTGTTTCGGCTTTTCCCCAACAATGCACCTTAATATAGGTTTCCCAAACTCCTATTTACCTACCTCTGTTTGCCCATCAGTCTCAAAGTGGATATAAGCACTACTGAACTGTAGTTGTCAGTACCAAATTTCTTCCATAAATTCTGCCAGAATTTACTTAAGAACCTTGTGTCCCTATCTGAAGTAATGGTTTTTGGAACACCATGCAAATGAACAACTTGAGTCTCTGAAAAACAAATTTGCTACGCCTGTTGCATCGCTTGTTTTCTTGCAAGCAATAAAATGTTAACCATCTTAGAAAACCTATCAACAACCACAAAAATGTGAATCATTACCTCGTTGTTTTATGGTAATCCCAAAACAAAGTCCATACTCAGATCTGTCCATGACCCTTTAGGAACAGGCAACGGCATATACAACCCTGTATTCTGTGCATGGCCTTTCGAGACTTGGCAAATTCGTAATCTCTCCACATATCTGACCACATCTCTTTTCAGCTTTGCCAATAGTATTAAGTCTTCAAGGCTTCTATCTTATTCTTACCCAAAATTCCCTGCCAACCCTCCGGTAAAATTGAGTTAATATTTTAAATCTCACTAGACCCAACTGGAAACTATAGTTGTAGTTCTTTGAATTGGTTGCACATTGTAAACTATAATCCCGGACATCTCCTAAAAACAAGTTTGTGCTCGGTATGGGTTTTCAGTTGTTTGCAACAAATGGTTGTGAGAATGTAGACAATGGGAAAAATACAATCATTCGATATGCTTCAAAACACTCAAGATTCCATAGCATTGTAAACAAGTCACACACCTACTCAAGAGCATGTGTGAACCTGTGATTCTGTATACTTCCATATCAAATGAAGAACCAAGGATGTATGCAATGGCAAGAAATGAACCCACTTTGCATGCCTACTATTCAACTTGGGAATTGATAGTAGATATATGTCCAATAATCAGGGCTATGTGTTGATAAAATTGTGAACACAAATCTCCTTAGGACTGAATGCCTCCAATGACCATGTTAATGCTTGTATCAAGGGGAAAATTTCATAAGTAGATTAGTTCTTCATGTAGCTCAATTGATGAATTTCTCTCTCACATTGCAAAGTGAGTACAATATGCATTTTGCATAAAATGTGGAGATGCATGGAGACAAAATCGAAGGTAATCAAAATTGGAGTGCCAAAATGTGTGCTCAAGAACCTTATTTGGTGCAAAAACCAAAACTATTAGCCCTTTGTCCTCTAAAAACTGGATTAATAATGGTCAAGGTCTCTAATGGAAGGTGCTACAAGAACTGCCAAATTTGTTAATAAATTTTCATGTAAAATGGTCTCAGTACCATTAAAAGCATCCTTAATGTTATACTCCGTGGAGTTTAGGCCAGTGTCAACTAAATTGCCTTTTAGTTAGAATGAGTCAATCTGGTACTTGAGTCTTTTGAAATAATAAAGCTCAATAATAAAAGTAACATTGCATGAAGTTGCACTTCTTCAAGCTTGAAAAAAAGGGTTAATTTCTAGGATGTGCTTAAAACTTATAAATAGCACAAACCCTTAGTTGCCTCTAACCTATGTTATAAATCAAGTTTTACTTTAAAGATAGAATCATAGGATCAAAATAAATCAAAAAAACTATAGGATTGATCGGGTTTGTAGCAGTTGGGTTCATTGGTCTCGTGAATAGTACTAGTGTGTCACATTAAGAAATGGTGAAGTCAGCAATGTGTACATGTGCAAGGATGCATATTCCTGATTCAGTGATGGAGTGGCTCCACGTAAGTCTTGATTCATATTGATAAGAAGTCTGATGCATAAGTGAGTTCAGAAGCTCAATCGTTGGTGATTCGAGGTTTAGACCCAGAAAGGGTCTTCCATCATCCGAGTAATGGTCAATATTGGGTTCGATACTTGATTTAAGCTTCTATTAGATCGATCTAGATTTATCCTTGCACATTCTCTGCAATCCTTAGTTTGGTGTTAATAGCATGGTGATTGCCAAAATCGGACAAAAGAAACATCTCCCTTATGGGAGCCCTTCAATCGCCATGAAGATGTTGCCTATCAGTTGGCTGAGAGGGAATGTCTAAGAAATCATGCTATAAGATAGGGTTGATTTGAGAGTGGATCTTGGCTGAGAATCCAATCTATCGGTGAGTGGAGAATGGTCAATAGAATGAAGGTGGAAAGGGTCCATCTGGTAGTGACAAGGGTGAAGGTTAACATAACTAGTAAATTATGGACGCAGCCTACTCCAAGGAAATTGCTGATGTTTGATTGGTATTAGCTGAGTCGATGACAAATTCCGTTATTTTAAAGTCGCATAGAAACAAACCGGACCTTTGCCTCCTTCACGCTAACACTTTTTGCAGAAAAATCAGCGTTCCCTCTTCTTTAAGATTATCAAAAGATCTATGCCTTTTAGCCGCAACTTCCAGCAAGAGTATAAGTATTTTTTCCAAAACGCCATCATGTTCTTCTTTTTATCAAATTGATCATGATTTAGAACATGTAATATTCCATGCATCAATCTCAATAACATTACACCATATGTCATCCTTAATGACTAGTTCTATATAGATCATGCTTATTAAGCATGACTCGGTGAGTTTCATCAACAGCAATTTCACGAGACCCAATGGTTTCTTACTAATCCGATAGGGCAATGTTGACGAAGTCGCCAAGGCTGTATGGTTAGGAATCTTGGGAAGCAATTGTTAAACCAAATTTGTCGGCATAAAGGGTGAGAGTTTGAGAACCAGGTTCTAAGAAGGGACCACCATCAATAATAACATTACATACCTTTTACCAAAGTTGCATCTTGTTCTGAAAATCATTTGCTACTTAGCAATATCCCCCTTGACAACATTAATTTGTTGGAGACAATCACAACCTCTTGATCAATCAGAGTTTGCAAACATCCATGGAATTTAGCAAAAGGTCAACATGCTTTGCTCAACATTCACAAGATTTACTCTAGATAGCATACTCCTTGCCTTTTGTCATGTGTATAAGTATGTGGGCATTCAAAAGTCCGATGCCCACTTCAATCATGTGTAACAAACAAATGGTCTTCACTGGAGCCTCCTATCAGTCCTCTATCGTCCAAGGCATATCCTCTACCCCTAGAAAATTCTGCCTCTTTGTAGAAAGGTATAGAGCTTGTCTCGTATCCTCTTGCTTTTACATCCACGAGATGATTCTCACCTTGGCTGAAACCAAGCTCAATCCCCGAAAGTGAAAATGAGGTTACCTTTAGTCATCGTTAGGTGATCCCCCTAAAACTTTGAAGACATGTTTAACCTCAGCCTTTAAGGCTAAAACTGAAGGTCATCCTCCAAGCTTTATGAAGATCCTATGCATACTTATCTCATCTAGGATAGAAAATGTTGTGATGTGTCAGCTAACATACATTGCAGCCATTTAAAGTTCCTCAGTCTTCTTCATGCTCTACAGTACTGTAATGGACAACTTGTACCAACATCCTATGTGAATCACCTGCACTGTTTGGAAGTACATATCCAATTAAGAAGTCTGAAACACTTACTGTAAAGGGTCTGTGCATAATCCACAGGTAGAGATTTATCTTTCAGCTTCAACTCCATGTTGAATCCATGTCCTAATTTCTTTCTTTCCCATTAATGTTGCTAACCGCTAATGATTCTGTAGGTTATCCATGCACCATAAATATGCAATCAATCCCTCTTCCTGAAGTTTCGTGCATTGCAAATTTTACAGTATCTTATCATCTGATTCAAGCCTTCCACTCAAACAGAATTTCCCATGCTATACCACCAGTCTATCAGATCCTATGTTATTTTACTTACCACCATACTTTAAACATCAACTCTGAATCCCATCATTCTGGTTCCATGTCTAATGCTCGAAGCATCCTTTCATTCAAGAGCTAATGGTGGTGCTTGCATTACGTATCTTCACAAACTTCTATCTTCATCTGTGTCAGTTTCCATATTTCCTGATTTGGATTATCATTTCAGCAAGCGGAGTAACTTTTCTCAAAATGTAGATCTAACAAAATTCTTATTCCCCTGGGCAATGATCGCCTACCTCTTCCTCTTCCTATTTATGCCATTTTAGGGTTCAAATTGCTACGAATTTACTTGATACAAGTAGTGTAGCCAAATTAAGATTTATCTTTTATTTACATGCAATCAAGTAAACCATCATGATCTAGAAAATATGATCTCCTTCTTCGTTGCCAAATAATGAATTACAATGTTTCCTAAATAGGAAAATCAACTCCCAACTCGAGTTGCCAAGCAAACTCTAGTTCAACTGAAATGACTAAATCTACTCTAGGTGGTAGAAATTACTATTTTTAGACAAGTTTACTAGAACCCTATTCTTAGTAAGTTTGCATGCTTCTTTGTACGGGCACAGAAATTTCCACACATCTTCTACATTCCTAAATTAGAGGAATTGCCAACTTTCTAACTCACAATGCAACTAATACACTAAAATTAACTAATGCTCAAAAAATAGGAAAAAACCAAACTATAACTTAAATCCTAAATTTTCGGCCTCAAGATGGCGGATTTAGGGCCCGAAAACTGTGCCAAAACTTTCTCCAAATTGGTCGGATGCAGAATACAACTTTTGCGTTCGTCTCATCGAAACATGTGGTTTCAAAAAAAAAACGGACTCAAACGGACACCCGGAGCTCAAGTTATGACTTTGTCAAGTTCCTGCTAATTTTGGCGCATCACATCATAAAAGAACTTGTCTTCTTTTTCACTTATGGAATCCATCTACAAAAATTTATAGCATGGGTCAATTCATCGAACTGAGCATGATAAGCACTAAATGTTAAAACTATGTGCTTTCAACTAACTGTCTCATAAAAAGAACTTTGATTTTATGAAACATTAAGCAATTCAGATAGATATCTCATAAAGGAATAAGGATCCTAATAGGAAGGTAAAAATGAGCAATCCACAATACATTATGAAAAGATCATGATCAAAGCAGCACTCTTCAACTAGTAATATCACAAGAAGGATTACAATAGATAAGTGATAATACATCTCAATTACTTATCAGACTCATACTATAGATGCATATAATTCATTCTCAATTCAAACAAGTGTTCAAGAAGAGTACCAACCCTACAATTCTCAAAACTAAACTATTTTAAAGAAGCAATTAATCATAATCCAAAACACTAACATAACTCTTCATGCAATATCAGAAGCCAAATTCATTATATCAAAAAGGATGGAACTTAGGATGAACCAATAATATTCTACACAATAATTCCCTTCTTTCCAACATTGAATCAATATCAATCTAATTCCAATTTATTGATTCAAGGGAATAAGAAGTGCAAGATCCTGCCTAATTACCCATTCAGCCTCAACATGGTTAATACAGAGGAAAGGTAGTAAACAGTTGAAAAGAAATCAACTTCAGTCATCCTTCATTGTTCAACAAACAACATGGCATTCAACAATTCAAAGAAGAGAAAGAACCTGATGCAAATCCTTTTCACATTTTGAATAAAAACAGCGATGCATACCTAGCTCAAAAATAGAGAGAAGATCCCAATAATCCATCTTATTAAAAGGTTAAACATAGTCGACATCCCAAGAAGACCGGACTGATTCTTACCTATCAGCATCCAAATTCCTCAACCACTTCCACACAAACAACATAGTCAAAATGGAATCGATATAATATAAACAACTGAATCAAGCAAGGTAGGGTCAAAGAGAGGGCTTCTCGTCAAATAAAGAGAACAGTCACAATAACACAAAATTGATACAAAAATTCAAAGCAACAAGCTCAACAACTAATTCCTTGGCTTCATTTAAGTGAAGATAGCCTCAGTCTAGACGTTTCCTCATTTCCAAAATAGAGAGAAACTTACAAGGTATTCCTATGTGCTCAAGAAAAATGAATAGCAGCTACAACGAAGCCAACCATGTACCCACTTAGCAGGAATTAAGGAAATAGTCCATACGTAAGAAAGAAAGGGCTCCATCCCAGACTTAAACAAGATGAAGGAAATTCAAAGGGAGGTTCAACCCCAAGTCGGTTCTCAAAATCAAACCCAAAAGAAGGAGAAGACTAAAATCGAACCCTTCTAACTCATATACTTCAATTAACTAAAACTGAACTAATCCATTCTTTCAACAACTTATAAAAATGTAAATCAAAATGTTATTCACAAACCAATTCATACATGGAGAAGAGAGAGAAACATCAATATCCTCGCATGGTCCCAATAGAAGAAGTTAAATTGTAATTTACCAGATTTTGAGCAAGGAAGAACAAAACCAAATGAAATAATTTCTTAACAGTTCCAAAAATTTCAAAAATTCAAAACGTATTAAGCTCAGAAGGTGTCAACATATCACTGTTGCTTTAAAAAAAGTTTTAATCCACACGAAAACAACGAATTTGAAGACCCATTTCAACATAACTTGACAGCAGTGATAAAATTCGAAGCCACTTTAGATTTTAACTTAAACATCAATTTTTTTTACCTTCTCCTAACAAAGGAAGATATTCCCAATCAAATTTTAAACCAATCATTATTTTTCCTAAAACCATTTTAGCACAAGAGATCAGAAGTCCACACGACTTAAGAAACCTTCCAGTTTCAAATAAATAAACACGATTTACTCAACATGCATCAAGAAAAATACCCATTTTGAATCTTTTCCAAACAACAAACTCAAGTAGAAGATCAAAAAAAAATTACACCAAGGCATTTCTACAAAACCATTCATTTCTAAGAGCAGAGTTCTTTTAATGAAGATGCTTAGTAAAAAGTAGAACTATTTAACAAGAAGAGCCTATCATGCCTGATAAAATTTCTTGATTTGCAGAAGATCTCTGGTTGATCTTCTCAAGAATATCTTCTTTTTTACTAATGTCAATAGTCATCTCCCAACTTCCTCTACATTTCCACAAGTTTAGAAATATTCTGAAGATACCCACAATTACAATGGGTTGAAAAACAAGCTTGCTAGTTCAAAGAACCTAAACTCTCATGCAGAGAAAAAACCAAAAAGATCCAAATGACCAACAACTTTCTCCAATTCCTCCTGCCTAACTCCTAGGTGGTTTCCTCCACTGATCTTGAGGCTATTGAATTCATTGAATGTTATTTCCCCCTCTTTCCTTACGCCACCACCACTTCAAATTTGGAGAAACAAAATTCAAGAACTCCATTCATTTTAAATTTAGCAATGATGTCAACTAGGCATCCCACCATCTTCTTATGCCTCTACCAATCTTGGCGAATTTAAGATGTAAGGAATGAAATCAATTCACATTAATAACTTAGAAACCACCACCACCAACCTTTCATTTTCTAAGTGACCCATAGGTCCCCTTGTCATCTTAGTAATAGTTTAGGTTACATTATCATCAGTTAGGTTTTTCCACCTTAGTTCTTAGGTCACTAGGATTTATCTTAGGTTAGTTCAAGACTCCTAACCATATAACATACCTCCTTAGGTTAGTTCATCACCTCTGAGATTAGAATTTATATAAGGTAGGAAACCACAACCTAGTTTTAGGCATCAACCAAAATAGTTTAGTAATATGTCCTAGGTAAGTATTATTACCTTAGGTCAAAAATCCAATACGGCAACATTATAGTTTAGGTCAAATCCAAATAACAGCACTCATTCTGACCAAGGTTAAGGAATTTGTCTTATTATCCCACAACGGATCCTTAATCTCCTCATGTTGATCAGTTTTATAAAACATTAATAAAGGAGGTCCAAATTTACAATTTGTAGCATGATGCCGAATAAGGACACCTGAAGTTAGGTCCTTCACAATTTACAACAAAATACTGCTCGGTTTCATAATATGCTTCATCTAGCATGTCAATTAACAAGATGACAATAAATAAGAACCAAATCATACCTTGGATCAATGGAATTGATTCAAGGTGTGCTATTAGCATATGGAAAATGTGAAACAACAGTATAGATTTGCAACCTATATTTCACATAGCATAATGGTTTCACTTCTAAGTAAACATAATTACAGCTAGCATGAATTCTGAACAATAATAACTTATCCATTACAAACATGATTTTCAATGTCAAAATAATACACCTTCCTAAGACAAATCACATGTCAATGTTTGCAATGTCAAAAGTGGAAGTCATCATAGTAACGGTCATGACCAAAACGTTACAGCTAAAATTAAATCTGATTTTTTTGGCTAATTTTTTTTAATAAAATCTAATGATCACTATGTTTATTGTGTGTGTGCAATTATGTGGAAATAGGAAACAAAAAATTAATACCAAAAATACCAAACCAAGCACCAACTTGGTTATCATAGAAGACTCTACCAGGAGAAAATAATCCCATTCATTGAACTTGTTACACACAGAGTTAGTTCTGCACATGACATAATCAAGTATATTCCCTGAAACATGCATTAAACTATGAAATGTTTGTTTTGTGTCAGAATTGTACAACTTAGTAATAAACCCCCTGGAACACATTTAAACAACTGAGACTATGAATGTACACATGAATCAACTTATCCTAATCTAAAAGCAAGTAGCACTATTTTCACTATAAAATACAGTGATACTCTCACATTTAATACAGTCGACAAAAGGAGTTCCATATGGTTCGACCGCTCTTTCCTAAAAATTTAGGGTTATGAAAAATTTTAGAGTCATTGATAGACTAAATTATATATGCATATATATATATGATGATGTTGTCTATTTCTAAGAAACTTCTTAGGATACAGAAAACCTGTATGAGATTCTCAAGAGTTGTGATAACCTTTCTGAAATGACTGATTTATGGGTAGCTCTTGAATGACCTTCAAACCTGGGTTAATCCAAATGCTATTTCACATAGTTTTTGGAAAATACATATATTTAGATAATGGAATGACAAATACCAAGCTAGGAGTAATTTTGCTATAGATTCAATAATATTTGTAAGAGTGTAAGACATGCAAATTTATCACTTAGAGGTGTATGATTCTAGGTGGTTCAAAGTACGGTTGCAAACTAATCACATGCTAATGAACTAGCAGGTGAGGGAAAACACAATAGTTCTGGGACCACTTAGCGGAAACATAATGCATACTTTAGCTACTAGATGTGTATAAGTTGAATCCAATGAATATGTTGAAAAGGTTGTTAAACATGTAAATCCAATAGAACAATCACATAATAGATTCACTATAATTCTAGAAGTTGTAATCCTTTGACTTAATTATTAGTAAACAAGAGTCTAAGCTGGTAAGTTGAATTCAAAAAAATACGAGGATGTGGACTCCAAGTGGTTTAGTCATAAGTAATTGCTTTGCTTTATGTTAACAGGTGTCATTATACTAATGAAAGTGTTATTCATTAACTTAACCAAAGGGGGGACATTAAGGATTAATACACACATAAATCCAAAGGATAATTCACATGACCTGCATGAGAAACCAAATAACAATAAGAAAACACAGGAATGGAAAGAGTAGTTGGATAAGACCCAAGACAATATTGGAACTAGGATAGTGATTTAAAATGTGTCTACACCAACAACAAGAATTTGCATTTATAGAAAAATTGTTGCATTGTCGGACCATTGGAAGATACCAAGTTGTATAATTGGAACGACCTGTCATGCCAGAACCCTCACAACCAAGGCCCTATGAAATCAATGGAAATTTGGTACCCTTAGTGTGGCAAGGTGGTTGAATCCATAGGAATATCGTTCTAAAGATGTGACACAAAATTTTTCACCTAAAATCTTCCTATCTCAATTTTTATATATGTAAGTGGGACAACACATGAAAATGGTTCACTTTTCTGCTAATTCCAAGAGATCTATGTTCCTTTTGAACTCCAAAGATTTTACTTGCAGAACCTCTGTAACATGTACCTACGAAGGCTTTCACTACACCCTCAAATCTATTTTAGAGTTATGAATGGATAAGTTATCTTGACATTATGTGCAAGTGTTGATTTCTTTCCTTTGAATACATTAGTGTTTAATGTGAGTATGTTCCAATCCTTTTGCTCACATTTAGTCTTATTTTCTTTATTTCTTCCAAAGTATCTATGTGCATTTCTTGTATCTTTGCATGTATTGTTATATATATTTCCATGAGAGCTAGAATGGAAGCCTTATTCTAGTTTGCGGTGCATCACACTCTCTTTATTTCAACATTTCTCTCTTTCAACCTTGGTCCCTTGGAATTACTTAGGATAATGATTAGATAATGCAATAGTTTAGAGTTTGGTTAGTTAGTCACAATGAGACTAGGATAGAAAGGAGATCAAAATTATCTTGGAGATTGGCCTCAAAAGGCTTCATTGTCCCATACTTTGGAGTTATTTCCATGTTTCACTGAGGTGTTTAATTTGGTAGATTTATCAAGGGTGACAATTTTAGGTGACAAAAAGATTTTGCGTACCTCGGTGAGACAAGTTTGAGTTACTTATAGCTCATATTTGGTTTTCTTTCTCATAAGATTGGTGTGTGTCCTTAGTGGATTTCGGCCTATGTGAGGAATATTTCTACACATCTAATAACTCCCAAGTTCAGATATACTATTTTTAAGTAGTCCAGTACCCTAGTTTCATGAGAAGGATACAAGTGAGATAGAGCATAAAAAGAGGTAGAATATTATTAAATATTTGTTACAGCTATCACACAAAAGAGGAAGAGAAAGATCAGTTTAAAAATCCTATTTCTACCCTCCCAGCAAAATTATTTCCACTCCTCCTCCTCCTAGTAGATATTATATCATCCCTCTCATCAAAAATATAAGATTGCATTCTATTTATGACACATCAAAGAAATGTACCTTTTGTAACCTTTAATGGAGGTAGTCCTTTGGCCCTAACGACACATAATGATATTTTAGTTTCTTCTTTAAAAGGTATTCCATTCTTTACTGATGAAAATAGCACTACCCCTATAAAACATATCCAAAATATTTCCAATGTATGCTCATTCCATTATGTAATTAATGATGATGTAAGAGTTAGACTTTTAGCCTTTTCTCTATAAGGAAAAGTTTTGCAATGAAATAGAAGTATACAATGTGCTTCAATCCCTTCATGGAAAAATCTTGGATAAGCACTCAACCAATAGTTTGAAGAAAAATGAAGACAATATTTGTCTATTAGAATATTTAAAATTCATTAAAAGGGCCCCTAATGAGCTCATAACATATTTCAACTTTTGATATCAGAAAACATGGCATAGAATTTCATATCTTCTGATACCAACCCCTCAAGGTTCTTTCTTATACTTTCCAAGATCTATAAATTATGATATTTCTATAATGATATAATTTATTAGAGATATGACATTACCCAATGCATATACAATAGCTAATATATATGAAAATTGTTTAATACAAGCTGGTAAAATAACCTCTATATTAACTACTCCCTTATTTCCTGAACTTCCTCAAAATAGTAAACCTTTCCTTGCTCCTATTCTTGAGCCAAATGATTTATTATATTCCTCCACATCTTATTCCTCACATAATAAAAAATGATAATGATGACCTTAGAGCCTTGGTAAAAAATTATCTAATGAAATTGTCTCTCTCAAGAAGTAGTTGGCTCAGACATCTAAAACCTACCCAAGTTTTAATTAAGGGAAATATTCTAATAAAATGTATAATTGAAGCAATCAGAAATAGAGAGCTCAATATCCAAATTAGTGACACAAGCAGAATAATCAAGTAAATAGGTTCTAGGGCCATAATCTAAATTTACCCTTACAAAAATCCTACACAACTGCTTCCTACTTCTAGTACAAGAAAAGCTCTTGTTCCAGTGTAGAATAATGTTATTCAAGATTTTGAGAGGGTTTTTTCACGTAGTCAACCAAATAATCAAAATACATGTGCAAATGGTGTCTAATTTCATACCCTCATGTTGTAAATTTTTTTCAATCAGAAGGAACCATTTATGGAAATGAAAAATTCCAATGGAGAAGCAACACAAGACTTTGTGGAATCCAATCTTATGTTCTGTACTCCAAAAAAAAATTGTGTAGTTATTCAAATCATAGACAAGTTAAGCATGCCGTAAATTCATGCCACGAATAATACAAGCTCAAAGAAATGAAAATTGGGAATTTTTTATCCATCCCATCCTGTGCAAATTCTACCTCTCAAATAAAATTAATCCATGGAATTAAGTTGAAGCACACCAGTAATTTTATCCAGCAACTTTGCCTTGACAAAAGAAATTTTGCAATACATAGAAAACCCATGGAACAAAGAAATCCTACCATCTAAAGTACCAATTCTACATATTGAGCATACAAGGAAAGAATCCTTTGTGCATTCAATGCATAAATACATAGGTATCCCTTTGAACATTGTTGAAAAAAAGAAGACAAATATCAATGTGACGATGTGGGATACCTTATTTATTCTGTCTTAGAGGGATCTATTACAAGAAGCTTTGAAGTATCTTCTGCAATCTAAACCAGTTATGCGGAAGTCAAATTCTATGTTAACCTATTCCAACCAAAGGATGAACAAGTCAGTTTTTAAAGCCTCCACCCTTCTACATGTATTTGATTGTGGGAAATCACCTAGTACATAAATATATGATAGATTTAGGTGTTAGTACTTTTATGATGCCTAATAAAATAACAAACATTTTAGGAATTGAGTACAACCCAACATCTAGGGGAGTCCTACAAATTGATAGCTTAAATGTCAAAATATTAGGAGTTATAAAATATATTGAGTTGACCCTTCATGTTTTTCCTAACCTAATAATTACTCAAAATATCTCACCCATTGACTTGCCTCCTTTTTTCCATCTTCTTATCAAGAGATTTCACAACCAAATTGAGTGGGTATTTGTCTTCAAATTGGTCTCACATGCTATTAAGAACCAGATATGGTAAAATATTTACCATGAAAGATAATCAAATGGCCTACTACCATGTTGAATCTTATGACCCTACACCTCTCAATTCCAATTGCATAATCCAAAAAGAGGAATAAAATGAATTGTTGTCAATACAAAATTCTACTCCTCCATGTTCAGTACCTGAACTTTTATTATATGAATGAGTGAAGGATCATTATGAATTTGAACCTTATGAAACAACTATAGAAACTATTTTGGGAACTTACTACATTCATGAAGAAGAGTTTTCAACCCCCATGTCATATAAATAATAAGATGATGCTTCTATTTTATGGAAGATGTTTTCTGATGTCTTTAGAAGCATAAATGGGGCTAGGGTGGGTGTAGTTCTAGTTTCTACAGTAGGAAAGAAATTCTTCTTTTACCATAGGTTGCAGTTTACACGCTCTAAGAATGTAGTTGAATATGAATGTTTAATTCATGGGTTGTTATTGGAGGAGAAAAGACATACTAAGGCCTTGCAAGTTTTTGGAGATAATGAGTTGGTTCTTCATTAGGTCATAGGAAGGTACATTGACAAGAATAAGCTTATTAAATCATAGAGACATATATCATGCGATCTCATGGAAAAATTTGATGCCATCAACTTAAAAGTAGTGCCAAGAAAGTTAAATGCAGAAGAAGATCATATGGTGGCTATTGGATCACAATTATCTCCATCTGAGAACCTTATCCAAGGTAAATAAAATTATCTTAAGATGGTGCTAAGTGTGAGGTATGATGAATTAATTTATTAGCCATGTCAAATATTAATCATTAAACTATATTAAACATTATACAAAAAAATATAAAATTAAAATAACATAGAATACAATATTTAACGTGGAAAAATCCATGAGGGGTAAAAAAACACAGTGAAACTTCTCAGTAAGATTTCCATTTATCTGAGAAACAATTACAGCCCAGTAAAATCTCGGATCCCCTCACTTCTCTTTAGTAAAACAATTCACCCACATGAATTCCTTATTTTCATAATAAAAAATTTGACCTCGAGGGTCTATTTAAATAGTTCAAATGGGTGTGACTTCTCGTGAAGCACCCAAAACTATTAATTAATTGATTTATAAAATCAATTTAATGATAAACATGTAGTTTATATTAAATAATCTAATATATATTAAATATTATAAATTATTATTTTAAAAATATGGTTTATATAAGAACACTTAATATTAAATGTTATAACAACCCCCTTAATATTAAGTGGGGAACATATGCCAGAGTTACATGTTTATATAACAGGATTTATAAATTCATAAACCATAGTTAAGGTTTAGGCTAACATATCACTTTAGAAGGATTTATACACCTTCATCAAGCTCAACTTACCTTTTAGTACAAAAGGATTTGGAATCTATAAATCAGAAGTTATGATTTAGGCTAAGCATGATTTGTGAGACTATATCTACCATTTTCTCATGGAAAATCTATACCAACATCTCTAGGAGCTGATGACCTCCTTTAAAATAAATGTAACACACGAGACTGTACACAGTAAACTTAGAGTTATAATTTTACTAAGATAATAAACAAATATTTTACACTACTTTAAATTGGAGCAGAAGTATAGAGGATATGAAGAAAACACATGATTGGTAATTAGTATGTGACATTGTCACACATACTCCCCCTTAATGGTAACTATGAAAGGTCAAGCATTGCACAACACTTTCAAAAATTTACAACACACAATGGCTTCATAAACATATCTGCAACTTGATCTTCAGTCAGACAATATTGGAGATCTATATCACTACAGAGCACCTTTTCTCAGATGAACTGCATATGAATCTTTATATTCTTTATTCTTTGATGTTGACATAAATTCTTAGCAAGAGAAATCAAAATATGAATATCAAACAAAAGAGGAGTACTTCATTTAACTTCCATGTGCATATTTTCCAACAACCACTTTAGCCACATGCTTCTTTTGATGCTTCCATCACACTTCTATATTCTGTTGTAGTAGAAAAGATGGAAAATGTCATCTACTTTTTACTCCTTCAAGAAATGACACATGTACCAAACTTCAACACATATCCAATTGCATATTTTTTATCTATCATAACACCAGCATGGTTAGAATCACAATATCCATATAAACATGCATTATCATAATAAACATAATATAAATCATTATTGTTTTTACTTTTAACCATCTATAAATCTTACAGTGATAGGGGAAAAAACAAGTTGTACAACAACTTAAATGATAATATGCTTAAATAATTAACCATGTCATATTACTAATAAATTGAATTTTTGAAACAAAAATTTCAATATTTCAATATTGAAAATTTATTAGATGCAATCAGTATTAGACGTCTCCAATACAGACACAAAGGAATCCCCAAATTTTATTTAATATGCATATAATATAGTTTTTAGTAATCACATATTGATTTAGAGTTTAGAAATGTTTTTATCAATATATATATATATATATATATATATATATATATATATATATATTATCTTCTTTAATCCTTTATATTTGGAGATAAGACTGATTTTAAACCAAGGCTTCAAATTTAGACAACACATATGGTTTGTTTTAAATATAAGCACTATAATACCATCATCCATTAACATTTCTCACAAGTACACAAAGGTGAGGTTTTGTTCACATAAGGCACTAAGCACATGAGCATGAAGCAAGGTTCTGGGGGTGAAACCCCCAACGAGGTCTACGGAAATGCCCTTAATGCACTCCGCACAATTTATAACTTACTCCTCCTTTAAAATTGATTAAAAAAAACAAACTCTTTGTGATAAAAAATAAAAATCTTCAATTAATCATATTTTCCTCAATTATTAATGAATAAACATTCATTTTTAGAAAAAAATGAGAATAAAAAATATTATTTTTAGATTCTCTCTTTAAAAAATATATTCTTCAATAAAATTTACAAGGATCCTAGCTCCTTGTTAGAACTGAGAGGCTCGATTGAGTTAAGATTGAGCTATGGGTTGCAATTCATTTCTAGGATCGGGTAAGTTTTGTTTTTGACACCCAAAATCCAAATATTTTAGAAATCCATCACATCTGAGTTATTTAAAGAGTTGGCACATCTATCAAGACAACCCATAGGCTTGGCCTAAGCCACAACAATCTTTGAATGTCATACGCATTTTGAATTCATAGAAATATCTTCATGGAACCAATGTGGGACTAAGTCCTAGGTATCATTTAGGAGGGTTCATTGCAGATGAATAATATAAAATTAGTCTCCATCTAAAAAACTACCAGTTAAGAGGGCGTGGAGAGATGGTTGGGTTGCTTGATTTAGGTGTGGTCAGATTGTAGTTCAAATCCCCAAGGGATAAATTTTATTCATTCCTTCCTGTTGTCGAGCTCCCCTTTAGTCATGTCCACTATGAATTTAGTGGAGAGAAAGGGTTCCCAATGTCCATCGAGGAAGACCAAATGTAAACGCCTTTTTTATGGCTGAAAATGCAAGAAGTTAACAACTAGAAAAAAGAGAAATGCATGTGTCATCAAAATACTTGATCCCTTATAAATTTTCTTTTAATCTAGTGAGACGTCATTCATAATAAAATTAATATAAGATCTATTACAAAAAAAATCATATTTCAATCTAGTATTGTAGAAATATCACACGGAAAGTCTTGAATGGGTTACAAATTTACAATTATTTATTTATTCTTTATTGGAAAAAATACATAAAGTCATGTTTTTAGCGTAGCAAGCTCAACCCAAGTTTTTGGATCCCATTATAAATTTCATCGTACATCAGATCTCACAACAGTTTACTAAAATTTGTTAACTTATCATTTCTCTTAGATACCTATTTTTGTGTATGAAAGAATTTTTTTTTCAATATTCCATTTTCATACATTCTCAATATTCATTCCTTAGAAATGAATTAGAATATATGTATTTAATTGTATACATCTAGTCATACATTGAATTAGTGTAAACTGCACTTTCCACATCTATATAGAAATACAATCAGATGATGTTCATGTGGATCCATACATAACAAGAAATAATCTCATAGTAATAGATATAAAGAAATCTTGGCACAAGTCAATAATTAAATTCTTATCAATTTGATTTACCAATAAAGTAAAGGCAACATCAATGTAGGCCCTGAAGCACTAGTTGTAGAGTGATAAAGCATGTGTTTCTACAAAGTTTTTAATGAATTTTATTATATGCTATATCAACCCCAAGAGATTGAATTTTGTTGAACAATATCTTCTCATTCGATTGGTATGATCAAAATATTAGATCCTGTGCAACACCTTTGTTTCTTGACTTGACTGCTTGACACTAGGCACAAGGCTCGAGGGGTCAAAGATTATATAACAAAGCACATAGATTAAAGAGTTTAGGTATTTTTAATTTTAAACTATATGTTGTATGGACTAGCGGCCAATCCACCCTTCTACCATCCTTGCCTTCTCTATACGGGTTGTCCAAGACTTATCATAGCCTAACCAAAAGCAATCAAAGTTAGATTTAATGCCAATGGGGTAAGAGGTTAGAATAATTTTAGGTTGTTAAATTATTTAAATACATGTATAGTTTAAAACATATAAATAAACATCCAAAGCATATATATGTTAAAGCATGAAAGTTTAGGTTTATAAGAAAACATGTTTAATTATGTCTTCACCACAAATATATTCCCTTTCCAAGGGTCTTTATCCGGCCAATAATAAAATTAGAAGTGCTCTTTTTATAGAGGGTTGTCCCATCCTGGGATACCTTCCACTTTACCCTAAAATATTTATTTTCCTACACATTTAAACCATAGGAAAACACATATTTTAAATTTTGCAAACTATTAAACAAAGCCTACTTTGATACCATGTGAGTTCTGAGGTGCTAATTTATCAACCATGTCAAATATTAATCATTAAACTATATTAAACATTATAAAATTAAAATAACACAGAACACAATGTTTAACGTGGAAAACCCCTCGAGGGGTAAAAACCCATGGTGAAACTTCTCAATAAGATTTCCATTTATGTGAGAAACAATTACAACCCAATTAAATCTTTGATCCACTCACTTCTCTCCAGTAAAAATAATTCACCCACATGAATTCTTGATTTTCATAATAAAAAAATTGACCCAGAGGGTCTATTTAAATAGGTCAAATGGGTGTGAATTCTCGCGAAGGACCCCAAACTATTAATTAATTGATTTATAAAATCAATTTAACCTTAAACATGTAGTTTATATTAAATAATTTAAAATATATATAATATTTTAAATTATTTAATTTTAAACTATGGTTTATATAAGAACACTTAATGCTAAATGTTCTAAAAGTAAGACCATCAATTCCAGAAAATGAGGTCAGCTGGCAAGTTTTTAACAGAGGTCGGTAAATTGTTCAATTTATCCAAAAACATGTGGATTTTTCATCAAAATTACAATTTGAATTGCAAGAAAGCTATGGTGATCATATTATTCAACTGAGGACAAACACATTTCCTTCATTGGAGATGGTGCATCAGTTGGAATTAGAGGGAAAAGATGAAAGAACAATCAAAATGGCAAAGCAAGTTGAACTTGTAGAGCTGAGAAAATTTGCCATGATCAAGTTAGAGGAACATCAAAATTCAACTAAATAATGGTTTGAAAAGAAATCCAACACATAAGATTTCAAAACAGGAGATCTAGTTTTGAAATGGGATCCAAATAGATTTAAACCAAGGCGGAACTCTAAGTTTGATGCACTTTGGAGTGGGCCATATATCATCAAGTTGCATGTAAGTAGGCTAACTCTTTTGAGTTATCTAAGCTTGATGGGGAGATAATTTGAATTCTAGTAAATGGGATATATCTTAAACCTTCTCACTAATTTTTTCTATCACATCTTGTAAATAGTTGTTATTTGTTTTTTTTTCTTTCCTTGTTGTTATTGGCGGGTCCCTAATTTTATTGTGTGGTGATAATTGATCGAGTCCCTTTTCCTCAATACTTGTGGAGATATTTTGAATAAGTTATTTGTTACATAAGTGTCAGTTCCATTTGCATTCCACAAGTTAAAGGTTGCGAGGAAAAGTTTAGAGACTATGTCAGAATATAGTGTTCCATGGAATGAAGTGGGAAGTAAATTGAATATATGCAGATAAAGGAGAAGCCTGATCTCACAAAGAATTTTAATTTGAATGCTAACTCCAAGCCTAATGGACATATCAGGCTACTGATCAACCTATCTAACAAGAATATGTTCCCTGAAAGTCACCAAACTATTTTATAAAATAAAAACCATGTTATTTGGAATACTTCATTTAAGTTAAGGACTTAAGAGACTTTATTTGAAAATTCACGAAACAAAGGAACTTATTGTTTCGCAGAAGTTAGAAGTTAGTGTTCCGCGAAGTAAGCATAACCCATAGAACAAATAAAAATCATTGTGGGGGAATATGTTGTGGAAAAAGGAAAAAGATCATGCATCATTGTGATGGAAGAGAAGTGACCTGAAAAGTGTTGGAGAAGTTTGCAAAAAAAATCCACACAACTTAGGGAAACGTGTGAAACAAAAGAAATCCACATGTGAAAGGAACTCATGGAACAAAGGAGTCATTGTCCGCAAAACAAGGTAAATTAGAAAGCCATGGAACAAAGAGTTTGTGATACAAAGAAATTAGAAAAATCCACAAAACATGTTGAGTTGTGGAGCTCAATTACTTCATTTTAGCATGTAATTGGAACTTGCTGGAAAACACAGTAACCGACATCAGTTAAGGGTAGACCGGCATCAGTCAGGGAAGACTGACATTGGTTAAGGGAAAGTAGGAACCAGCTAACGGTTAGGCAGAACTAGCGTCAGTTACCTGTGCAACAAAGTTTTAATTAACTCTCGGGAATTATATCTATTTTTAGCATTAAAATAGATTTATTAATTGTAATTGCATGGCTAAGTGCCCTAAGTCTATAAATGACTATATATAAGCACAAAAGCTAGGGTTTATAAGTAATGATCAACAAGAATTATAAAGAACTTGAAAGAGGTTGGTGAGAGAGAATTCTTGGTGGTAGAGAAAAAGCTTGAAGGAAGAAAGTACTGAACATTTGAGAGGTGTGGAAGATTGTATATCTTGTCAAAGATTTGGATAATAGATTGGCTTGTTTCTTGGTGGACGTAGCCCACACTAGGTGAACCATGTTAAATGTGGTGTTGATTTATGTCTCTTGTTTTGTATATTTTTTCTGGTAGAATATCCGCTTTTATTTGCATTTATGCTTAGATCTGATATATTGTCTATATAACTGGTGTGCTAACCCCAATAAAACATGGATTCCATGATATAATGAAATGTCATGCAAGTTGGTAGGTTCCATGAAATGAAGAAAATTGACATATCAAAGGAACCCACTAAATGAAGGAGTGGTTGTTCGCGGAACAAGGTAAATTGGAAAGCTACACAACAAATATTCTTTGGTAGAAGGAAAAATGTCGCAGAACACATAAGACTCACAAAATGTAGCAAATATATAAAGGGGAAGGAAAGATGGAGCCACATGTGAAGGATAGTAGTTGTGGAGTCAAAAATTGTTTGTGGATCAAAGTGGATGTAACTATTAGAATTCCATGAAGCATTAACCAAAAGGATGTAGGTAATTATTTTTGGCTACTCCTCAGAGTATCATTGAGAACACTACTCCGGGGAAGGTAATACATCAATGTTTCCTGTTAAGAAGAAGAGTTAGTAAAGTGAAATATTGTGTGTATAACACAACACAATCTTTTATAGTCTAAATTATTTATTTCCTCAATTAAAATTGGGCAAGTTACAAAGATTACTCACATGCATATATATGAACAAAATATTTGATTTGCATCACTATTTGTGCACTATGATTTGCATTGATGACCTATGCTCTCCTTGATTTGTGTTGTTAGGCTGATAGGCCTAATTTATACTCAATACAAAATACTTTTAACATTTTTCACATTCTCTCATTGACACCTCCTACTTCTCTTTTCCATTCAGTGATTGACAACTCCCGCTGCCCTTTTTTATTGAATGATTGACAAGTGTCAACATTACACATTGCCAAAATTTTAATTATTGTTAAAATAAATAATAAAATATAGAAGAAACCATTATGAATGCATCACTTATTAATGGGAAATGTTATGTCCATCTTGGGCATGCACACAATCGATAAAAATAGAGGCAGCATTTGAAAGAGCGGGATGATACAAATTCTTTCCAAATTCTGCAAAAATCAAAACAAAATAAATGTGAAACATAATATGTAGGTTACAATAAAGCAGAAAATTTTGTCATTTCAAGAAGAGCTCATCTAGAAGCTCTCGATCTTCACTTAAATGGTGTTTTCCTCTAATTTTTTGTAAGTAAAAGTGTATTCATTCTTGAACTTTTAATGATCTAGAATCTTTTCTCATAAAATCTACTTGAATGCTTATTTGTTGCAGCAATCTTGTGATCTGGTTAAAGAAAGCATAAAATTCATCTGAAGTTAGATCAATATGGTCATTTTTAACTATACATGGTTGATTTGGCTTTGCATTCATCAATTGTAGTTTTAAACACAAAAATAATAGTAAATTTTCATCTCCTATCTACAAATTTTCATTTGTGAACTCAAAAAGATAAAATTTGAACCATGTTTTTCATTTTTCAATATTAACGGCTTAAAACGCTTATTTGTTCTACACAGGCTCATAAGAAAGGAATATTTTCATCCAATTCATCATTTTTCATCATTAATGATCATTTCGGTGATTCAGTACTCTTCAGTACCTACTTCAAAAATAATAAAGTCTAGCATGCAGAACTTAAATTTCGATAAATTTTAGTTTGTGCCCTCAAACGACTAAATTTTCATGTTCTTTTGTTCAAGTTAGAAGAAAATATAGGGTCATATTTGATTTTTAATAGTCTTACTGCCAGGGTTTGAAGTTCCTCTAAAACTTCATTGTTGATTACAATGTTTGCAGAAATAGTTAATTCAAGAAATTTTCGCTTATAAAATGGTTAGATTCAAGCACAAATCTTGTGATTCTTGTCTGTGTGGCCCAACAAAGAGCACAATGATAATTATAATGTACCTTACATGTTTAGGGGAAGTCGAAATTATTTGGTGAGACAATATTTTCTTCAGAGATACAAGCTATGTGTTGAAGAAACCTTTAAAGGTAAGCTCAAAAGGTTTGCTATCCAAAATTACCCCCCCAAGTTATTTTGGATTTAATAAGATTTAAAAATGTACTTAGCCATTTTTACAAGTCTGTGACAGTCAAACGGATGTCAAATTGCACTTCCCAAAATCCCTAGTCGTTGGCATTCAAAAAATCCATGTGGTCTGGCTTCATTAGCAGGCTTTATTAAGAAAATCTGACTAACGTTAAAATTCCCATCAAACTCAATGAAAACATCAGCAGGGCTACGTGGCAATAGCTTAGCGTTCCGGCTAGGTCAAACAGGGTCAAAGAAAATTGGCAACAATTCAATGGGCTAAAAGTTCTAAAAGCCATGAAACGAAGGAGCTCGGTCGAAGACTTAGGCGGGTTTTTCTTAAACCCACGGAACATTGGAAATCCACGATACAAAGGAAAGAAATGAGCTACATGGTGCCATTTTATTAGATCACATTTCATAAATATGAAAAATGTGAAGGCTCGTCCAATCAGATCCAAACACAAAGCAAAGACTGACAGGTTTTGACACTGTGCAAACGTGGAGCTTTCTCATTCACTCACATTTTGCAGTTGTCCGTGGAGATAAAATTAAATTATGACAACATCAAAGAATGGAGATTTCTCATTGGACAGAATTTCACAATTTTCAGAGGCTGGGGCTATTCAATGACTAACATGCAAGTGCGTAAAGCCTTCCCATTGGCTCGCATTTCACATTTTTTAGTCAAGGGGCAAATTGCGAAGAAATATGGTTGTTTTTTATTGGCTCACGGTTCTAAGGGTCTGACAGATCTAAAATGTGGGGTGTGGATTATTTTTATTGGTCCACATGTCACAGAGATTGAAAAAGTTAAAGGACAACCTAACATCCTGAAGGAACGTGACAAAGTTTTATTGGTTGTATTTTCATAAAGGCAACCCATAAAAGGTAAAAAAGAGAGAACAGATGGCGAACAGAGAAGTAAAGCCTAATATTGTGACCCAATGGGAGGTAGACACTTGGCAAAAGGAAAATTAGGTACATGTGACAGAGGCCAATCCCTACACTAATTAAAGGTTGTCATGTGTCAATTTCATGTGCCTCTCAACTGGTAAATCTTCAAATGGCCATATCTTTTGATCTCGAGCTCCAAATCAGACAAAATTTATACCATTGGAAAGCTCTCATCGAGCCCTTCAATTTTAAATCATCAAAATATGATTTTGGTGGAATTTATTAGGTTAAAATGTAAAACACAGATTTCAAAAGAAGAAGAGGACTTTTTGGGCACACAAACGATCAAATCCGGTAGCTCAACCACCAGAATTGATGAAGCATGGCTTCATTTGCTTCTACAAGATGAAGTAGACTAATTAATGGCTTTGTAAGGTGTGCATGTGCTTTGCAAAGTATTTTAATGTAGATTTTTGGTGGTTGGAGCCTAGAAAAATCATGCCCCTTCTCTTTTCCCTCTTCTCTTTCTTCCTTCTCTTTCATTCGAGCTATATATTGTAAAATCTTTCATTTTGAAAGGAGGACATTCAAAAACTATGATGAAACTATATAAAATTTGTTCCAAAGCATTTGTGAGCCATTGAACCTCCATTTTGGGCTTAGCAATGTGTTCTTGTGCCTTCCTTTACAACTGTACTGGTCTGTGCATACTTTTATTGCAATAAAGCTTATTTTGTGACACATTTATCGGTCCTTGCTCATTTTAGATGAAACCTTTGCCTCTCTTTTACTTATTGTATTATGTTGTGCATGTATTTCTCGAAAAAATTTCATTATGTTTTGTTTCAAGTGATAATATATGGTAAATGAAGTTGGGGTCTATGTCACTTATGTCTGGCCTTTCCCTTTTTCATTTCTTTCTCTTTCTCCCTCACTAGATTGTCTCTAACCTCCTTTTTCTAGTGTATCACCTCTTTTAGTGTAGGTTTATTTTCATGTACTCTCTCTTACTGGTCCCTAAGTAATATTAGGATAAGATTAGATAGTTCTTCCTACATTAAGAGTATATTGTGGCAAGTATTTTATGAGTAAGAACCATCTTTCTCTGGAGGGTTATCTCAATCCCACAATTCCCACATCTTTAGAGGTAACCCAATGTTAGCAAAAAGTAGAGATTTGTTTTGTCAAATCTCAGGGTGCTACTTTTTTGCACTAGTAGGAATCTCTTAGAAAATTGATCAGAGCAGCGAAATCCATTGCCAACCATTGTTATTATGATTTTTTTTCAAGGAAAAACAAGAACATGGATTTGAGGCCCGGTTACTGTTTTCCACCAAACCGTGTTGCTTCACGACATGTTTTGAGTAATTATAATTTATGAAGAAACAATGTCTCGATTCAATCATAGTTAATTTCCATTTTATTTTGTCATTTATTTCAATCAAATTTCTGCATCATAATGTTGTTTTTTTCCACGATTATTCTATTCAATCATTTTTTTATTATTTTATTTTGTTTGTTTTTCTTGTTGTTTATCAAAAAAAGGTCATAGAATGATTAATTCTATCAAATTAATTATAATGTAGTCAATAATTGAGTTGATGTTGAGATGGGTTTTATTTTCATGTTTGTACTTTTTAGAAGCAATATTTGTGTTGGATTCAAATAGTTTAATTCATGTTGAGGTTGATTTTATTTTCAAGATTACATTGTTTAGAAGAATATGTATTGTAGTCAAAAAATTGAATTGATGTTAAGACTTTGTAAAGGAATCTCTTAAAATTTTGATGAGAGCAACAAAACCCATTGCAAATCACTGTCATTACAATTTTTTCATTGCAAAGAAAAACAAGATGGATTTATGGCCTCGTTCCAGCCAGCATGTTTTGATTCATCATAATTTCTGGAGAAATGATCATCTAATATAGATTCAATCATCCTTAATTTCCCTTTTGGTTTTCATCTATTTCATTCAAATTTTTGGAAAATTATAATTTGGTCTTGTAAGCTAGTGAAAATTTAAAAATTACAACTTGCAAAAAGCAAAATATGGGTACCTTTAACTATGGTTACTTTGGTGTAAGGATAAATTCAAGAGGATAAATGAAACTCTTTTATCTTTATCGGAAGAATGAAGAGATGTCATGTTTAGTGTGTTTTTTTCAATATTTTAATTTTTTGTTTTGTTAATATATTTTGTAAAATAATTCACATAAATTCTATATATTTCCAGAATTCGCATAGATGTATATAGAGACATTTACAATGGCACATTATGAAAATTCACTTTTAATTAGGTTGATAGGCCTACTCTATACTCAATACAAAACACTTTTGACATTTGTCACATTCTCTCGTTGACACCTCCTGCTGCTCTTTTTCATTCAAAGATTGACAATTCCCACTGCCCTCTATTAAATGATTGACAAGTTTCAAAATTACAAATTTCCATAATTTCAATCATTGTTAAAATAAATAATAAAATATAGAAGAAACCATTATGCATGCATTTCTTTGTGACAAGTAATGTTATGGCCATCTTGTGCATGCACACAGTTGGTAAAAAAAGAGGCATCATTTTAAAGAGCACAATCAGTAATTTTTTTACTTTTTTTTTAAGTGTTTAGTGGAAGGAAGAAGAGCACAAATTGTTTCTGTTGGGGCTTCAAAATCTTAGGAAGGTAGAGAAATTTGAATAAAAAGAAGTGTTGTTCTATCCTCTTTGATTTATCTGCTGCTACTGTAAGTTCTCTAATGATTGTTTTTTTTCTGTGTTTTGATTTTTCTTCCATACTCGTGTAGGTACCACCTCGTATTTTGATTCTTCTTCCATATTTTTTGTAGGAATCAAGTTTTACATAGGATGCATTTCCTGTAAGCTTTAATATTTTATTGGATGTGTTTTCTGATCCTAATGGTCTATGTTCAAAATGTGTAAGCTCAATTTTAATACTTTTCCCATCCTTAGATTTGTTTTTTGAACTTCTTGGGTAGCCTGTGTGACCCTTGGAAGTTACTTCTGATCTAGACCCTTCATCTTTTTGAACTGGACTATGATCCAGATCCAGATCCTTCACATTTTTATCATTTTCAACCATTTCACTTATCATTTGTTTTACATCTTCCATGGTTTGATTTCCAGCCATAAATTAATCTACAAATGACAATAGAACATATCTCAAACTTTAAGTCAATTTATTACGAGCATACAAACAATCAATTATTTATTAGGGGTTCAGTTGGAGCTCAAAATTGCATTCTTCCTAGATTAGGATGAACTGGGAATTTGAGGCAACATGGGATTATCTCCAAGTTGTGGGAATTTCTCTTTGAGACAAACCTCTAGAGAAGGCTGAATTCCTCCACCTATTTCTACTGCTAAAACTAATCCTATGAAGGGAAATGCATCTACCTATCACTAATCTATGATTCCAAGGGACCATAGTAAGAAGGAGATGCATGAAAATGATAACCAAAACTAAGGGGATGTGATAGCACCATAAAAGAGGGGGATGAACACACCTAGCTTGAGAAAAAATGAAGGAAAAAATGCATTGAGAGGACAGAGAAATGTACCACAGTTTGAAACGCATTCACACACCTGTTCTCATGGAGCATAACAAAAAAAAACTTGTAAGATATATTAAATATGCACAACATATAAATAATACAAATGAAGGAAAGAAGATGCAGTAAAAATTGAGCTAGGGCATAGAATAACCACAAAACACAACTTTAATTGCTTCTAAGTGATGCACAATCGATTACAAAAATGAAAGAGGAAATCATCTAAATGCAAAGGCTTAGATTTGATGCTTACAACTCAAAATGCTAAAGAGCATAGCCCTAAACAATGTTCTTAGCAAACTAAGGGGGTCTAACCCTTTACAATGAGCAATGTTCTACAATATATAGAAGAATAAGGATAGAGGAGGAAGGAGAAGGAGAAGGAGGGAAACCTGGATTCATATTTTTAACCACCAATAGTAAACAATAAATGCCTGTAAATCCACCTACAAGGCTGTCAGATCTACCTCCTTATGCTCTTTTAGCTTGTGGAAGAAGGAAAGAGACAAAATCTAAAGAAATTTGGGTGGTTAGGTCGACTGGATGTGCATTAATGTATAAAATGTGTTTTCGTATTTTCCACCTACAAAATTCCTCCAAAATCTAATTTTTAATATCCTAGATTATATCCCACTTCAGCAGGTTTCCAACAAGACCAAACACACGGCAATCCGAGCTCTGCAGTAGAAGTTGTGATGGTCTAAAGATCTGTAGTGAAAACTAAACACACAAGACACATGGCATGCTATGATCGGCTGAAAGCTTTGGCTAACTGTTTTATATTTTTTCCATATGTTAGGTTCTCATTTGATGTGAGGATTCAGTGTGTAGCTGGCATGTTATTCTAGGTTGTGTGTTATACACTTCAACTAATGAGTTGACATGTGGCACATAATAGTAAGTGCAATGGATTGCACTAGGAACGTATGCATGAGAAAGAGGCGTAAAAGGAATAATGCAAAGGTCTGTGAGAGCGTGCACAAGAGAGTGCATGAGCTATGGGAAGAAAAGGTGTACATCTACAAAGTTATGCAAGTATACAAGGAAGAAGTAAAGGCAAGTGAGATAAGGACGCGTGAAAGAAATTGGGTGAGGGAGGTGTGTGAAAGGGTGTGCTTAACTGTTGGAAAGAAAAGGGACATATCTGTAAGGGTATGCAAGTGGGTGCAGAAACTTGATTAAATGAGCATGTGGTAACAAGAAGGAAGAGGCACCCAGATAAAACATGAACGCATAGAAGATGAGCATAAATTTATGATGTGCAAAGGAAGATTGCAAAAGGGGAATAAGTGCACATGAGAAGGTATGTGATACTTAGGGAATATGGGGAGAGGAAAAAGCACAAGGGAAAGACGGAAAGTGCACATGTGAAGAATTGCAACCAAGCAAAAGTGCCAAGTTATAAAACCAAGAGCGCGTAAAACCTGAAAACTTGATGTCAGAGCCAAAATGGAACTGCAAGTTGCCTAAATAACCAAGGTGGTTATTTTGGCAACATGTTCTTAGTGGTTGGTCCTTAAAGATGTGAATGGATATTATTAAATGAATTTATATAATTTGTTTTGATCTTGTGAGAAATATTGTCCCCTGACTTTTGAATTTTGATAGTAAAGATGAGTTTTTCTGTGATCCTTACATGTTCAACTTTTATTCTTTCAAAGAAAATTGTTTACTGAGTCGTGAATTTTCAATTTGATCTTCACTTGTAGTGTCTCCTCCCGCTGTTTTTTCATATTATCCTCACAGAGGTGAGAAGTTGTCTTTTCATAGTTTTTTACGTAACACCTCTTTTTACCTTATCAGAATTAGGGATTTTTTTTTTACTAAATCATTTATTACAGTCAATGCCTTCAATGAATTTAATCACATAGTAATTAAATTCCAACATATGAGAGTTATGAAATCCCTTAATTTGTCATACGCTGAAATGAGTAACGTCATTTACAACACCCTGTTGAAATTATTTCATCATTAATTAATTATTTTGATGCCTTCAATGACTAATAGCTTACAACATATTAATTGAGCAATAATTAATGTTTAGAATCCAACTAGACAAGCTATGATAACCATGTGCAACTACAAGGGTTCAAATCCTACTCGATCCCCTCAAATACTCATTATTAGCCAATATACCTGGTATATCATCTAGTTAAATATTTTAAAGGTTCAAATAACTATGTGTATCTTCGCAGTGTAGCCTCATGGGCATGACACAAAAGAAATGGTGATGGACAATACAATTATTCCTTTGCAATACTATGGCCATAGTTTTGGGGCATCACGCTAGCTAACATGGTTTCGTGACTGCACATAAGCCACATGAAACCTATTCGTACATTCACTGCAAAATCATCTCCATCATAGTGTCGGGATTCTTGTATGTTCTTAAGTGATTAAGTTCATTTTTCATCAACTTACATAAACACCAATGTCCATTATTAGTTACTAGCTTGATTTAGTTTACTAGGAAAAATATGTACATTTGTACCCTATTCAAGTGAACACGAAGTATCCTTGTATTTTGTTTGTATTGTCGTAGTTTGATCATATGACAGTGACACTTAACCATGTGTTTACAAGTTGCTACTATTGAAACACAACAGCCTGTTTGTATCAAATACTTATTATTTCAACCTAGTTACTTAGGTCAACAGATACGCCTTATTTTATCTTATTCAGTTGCATTCATGCAGCAATTAACATAAACATAAATATGAGCAATCAATGAGAACCATAACTTATTGTATATCATGTTGCAATGAATGAACAAGAGTAATACATCCTAAATACATCCAAGCAAATTCTTGAAACAATCAACATTGCCTGATCTAATTACAGCAACCAACTATATTAATTGCTACCATCCTCATCTGGCATATTTCCTATCTCTGATATAAAAGGAGATGTAATTGAAGCAAGGTTATTTTTTTTGTTTGAGTACCAAACCTCAATAGGCCTCAAGGGAATATGTTTAAACATTTTTCATATAGGATGCTATCAATTTAAGAAATGAAAATTCAACACTTCAAGGCAACAATCTCTTTCAAGACATTATTCAATAAGGGTGACTACTCAATATTAACATTTGGATTCTCAGGTAAAGGTTCAACATTTGGATTCATATTAATTTCTTCATCCATATTAACATTATCATTCAATTCAATATCAATATTCACTGCAAAATCATTATTCTCTACATTTTCATTATGTATTTCATCCTCATTTTCTAAAACATTAGGTGTATTTGATATAGCAAATGTACCTTGCCCTACATGAATTTTTGCATCCTCATCACTTTTTTATCCTCAACTCTTCCAATAGATCTGGTATCTTTTTTTTGACTTTCTTCTTATCCTTACGTTGTATTTTTTCAACCATGATTGAAACAATATATATAGTGGGGTAGGAGACAAGATGAACTACTTGAAATTTGTGAATAATGTACATGAATCTGCATACCAAATAGTTAGAGGGCAGAAATCCCATAAAAGAGGTGAAAAGAACGTTGGGGGACCATAAAATATGTAAATAGCATAACATATATGTGTTATAACTTGTAAACGCATATGCGTTATGTTATTCCCCTTTTTCCAAGGCATGCCTCTAGGCTTGGATCCAGTTTGGATCCCCAAGCCTAACGCATAGACCTGCACAAACACATCAAACAACGTGTTTTTTTAGAAAAATACTAAAGTTACTATTCCACCATGATGAATCACATTAAAACACTCGATTCATTTAATACAAATATGACCGTGACATAGAGAAAACTTTCTTCTTTCTAAAAATATAATTTTTCAAATTTTATGACTAATATAAGGTTTTCATATTATTTATTTTCTAACTATGCCTTTTTGTAGCTATTTTTTTAAGTTTAAACATGTCTATCTTTTGTCGTGTATCTTTTTTTGGCTCATTGAAACTGAATTTTTTTTATACTAGCCCAAACTAGACCTAATTCTATACATATTTTTAAAAAAATCTAATTTTCGATTTTTTTGAGGTAGTTAGGGGGGGCACGATCGGAGCTTCATTTTTTTTAGAATTTAAATCTTTTGTACTAGACAAATCATAAAAAAAATACTTGCTAAAAAACATTAAAAAAATGGAGCCCAAACTAGATGCTCCTAGCTATCTTTCTACCAAATTATTTTCAAACATATTAAATAGTGCTCAAAAAATGGTGGGGGGCATGAAACTCACTCTACTATGTTTTTTTAACAAAATCATGAGCACATGTTGGTATTTTAGTTATTTGACCCACTTAAACTTAACCGTTTTCAATAAAATTTAGTAGCTTAAAAACTAGACTCAAAATGCTATGATTCATGTTCTTATAAATCTTCCAATTTTAAGTGTAACTATTTCAAATAACTCGTACAAGTTAAAGATTTTTATTTTTAAAAAAAAAAATGTCCACTTAAGACCCCCTTTTGGCCCCCCAACTTGGTCCACTTACCCATGTCTAACATCCTTGCGGATTTTAAACTTCAATATTTATTTGTCCAAATTCTATTACCACTTCTCCAAGAGAGTGTTATCTTCGAGACATATCCATCATTCGATTATTTGTGACATACTCTTAAGTTACGCTAAATTAAACTATTATCTATAGGCAAGCTTAAGTATCATGAACATAATTGATCTTCTACGTGCTTTCAAATTAAATCAAATTTCAAGTCATCTGCTAAACTTACTAAAGCTAAATCTACTGTCAACACTGTATCTAATCTTGAAAAGCTTCAATGGTATTCACCTAAGTGTACATTTACTAAATTTCCTTGTGGTCCACATATTATATTACAACAACTCATCGAGAGCGATATCATTACACTTCCTCCTCTGCTCAATCTAGACCCATCTCTTCCTAAAGGTCACAATTACAATAAAAATTTCAAATGTGACTATCATCAATGCATTAGACATTCTACAGATTGATGTTTCAAACTTCAAAATCTTATTCAAGATCTTATCAATAATAATGCAATCGATATTCCTAAGCCTATGACATCTACGCTAGTTAATGAAAATCAAAAGCTCAAGATCTTTAAGAATCCTCTTCCAAAAAATGACAAGCAAACAAGTGAGTCTTCAGCTAATCATACATATTGCGCAGTGCCTCCTCTTGCATTGGGGGATCTTGATTTTCTAGTTTATCATGTTGAGGCATCTCCACTGATCATTTCTTTCTCTGATCATGACTTTCATGACACATTCTCTTCTGATCGCTTGCATATTACTGCTTCTATTGGATCTATTCCTATCAATAAAACTATATCTGATCCATTATTTCACGTAAGCACATGTTTTATTACACTTCTTGTCGTCATCGGTTATCCACTCTCACAAATTTCATTTCAAGTTCCTAAATCATATGGTTATGTCGAGCTTCCAGTTACCGTCGGTCCTCAAACTATGCTTTTACATTTTCTTATGGCGCCTTTAGTCAAAGAGTGTGACATGCTCTTAGGTATTCCTTGGATTCATTTAACTCATGCTATCATCTTCATGAACCACTTGTGTCTAAATTTCATTCACAATAGGAAAATCATCACTATCAATGATGTTTTGCCATGCACACCATGGACACAACCTCCTATTGAGGTTTTCATTGCACTCACTAGAGAATCTAGGTCCCCATGACCTCTCGAATCAAAAGCACAATTTTCTCCTAACTCACCTGTTTGCGTACGACCTACTCAGTCTCACAGATCTACTATTCCATATCATCAGTCTAGGTCTATCACTCAGACAACTCCTACACATAGGTATACATCACCACCTCATTTTCAATCACATAGGTGTTCATCTCCTCTGCAGTTTCCTTCTCACAGGTTTCCATTGCCTCCATAGTCTCCTTCACATTGATGTTCATCACCTCCACATTCTCCTTCACATAGCTTTCCATCACCATCCAGATCTCAAGAACATACAACTCATTCATCGATACATCATTTGTCTCATACATTTCTGTTCTTAGAGCATGGTCACATGCTTTTATCTTTGCAAGAATCGGGTGGATGAACCTCTTCTTTCAGTTTTATCAGATAACACACTCACGAGTGAACACGTGGGGTGCATCATGCTTATCCTTCCCCCCTTTAGCATTACCAGGTGTCTCGAATTTCTACTTCTTCACTCTACACCTTGCATCTAGTCTTTGACACGTGTCTTGCACATATTGATACATTTGTATCGTCATTACCCGATGATGCACTCTTGTGTTACAGTTCACAGTTGACTATTGAGGGCTCACTACATTCATGAACCTCACATCATCACATTACACACTACACACTCGGTGCATTCAAAACACATCTCTCTCGCACACATTCAACAAAAACACTACCCTATGATGTAATCTAGTTCCACTATTCATACTTGACTGTTATGGGTCTCAATCTGAAATGAACCTCACCAAATTCATGCACTATCTATGCTTTACGTTTTTTTAGATCATATCTATCTATTTCACTGGATTCTTAGTAGATTAATGAAACATATAAGGGTAAATAAGCCAAGGAGGAATACTTGTTGTAATGTTGGTTGAAGGTTGTGCATGCGAATCTGATTTCCTATCCAAACTAATAATGTGAGATTCCTTTTGGCTAGGAGGAACTAAATGAAATGCAAAGGAAGACCACAAAACATAGTTAATAACAAAAGGTTAGTGGATTGCCTAGCATGACCTAGATCTAGGAAGTGTGATACTTCCTCGATGGTTGTCAATCCATTGATACATATAATTCAATATAAAGTAAATGAACATGCAACTAAAAGGATATAATGTTAGTGTTCTGATTTAGGTATCTCAAATTACTATCAATGTTAATCCAATTAGATGCTTTAATAATTAAACTAATAAAGGTCCTGGGTAGGTGGTCTGGAGATCACAGGTAGGGCCTGGGTAATACTTGGTGAAGTTTGGGATTGATTTTGGGAATTAGGAGGCTTGCTGGTCTAAGGCAGTCTACCAGATATAGAGACTAACACCAGTCAGTGTGTGACTGATGATGGTTTAGGTATGACCGATACTGGTTTAAGATGACCGATATTGGTTCCTATAGGAGTGGCTGAATGTCAGAAACATGTGTCTAGGCTCTCTTTGTGTTTGTAAAGAGACTTAGGAAGGTCTATGGTGAGGTTATAGGTAGAGTACTAGGTTTTGGAAAGGTTCTATGAGGTTTTTGGGGTATTAAGGTTAGTTTAGTGAAAGTCTGACAGGAGACATAATAATCGACGTCATTCGGGTTACCGATGTCGGTGAAGGGGAAACCGATGATGGTCAATGCAACCGATGTTGATAGGGGAAATTTGGTGAAAGTTGATAAAAGGTAATCTTGGGCTTCTCCGTGATTGCACAGAGAGTGAAGGAGGGATGATTGGGTTCGTAATAATATGAGGAAGACTCGGGAAGGTATAAAGGATAGGTATGGAAATTCAGAAGGTTGGGGGTGGCTCGATAAGTAGATGGGAAGGAAGGTGGGGATGGAGGAATACACAGAAAAATAATATCTAATAACAAAAAGACAAAGAACCTATTAGATAAGTATAAAAATGATGCAAAATCAAATGTACTTGTATTTGCAAGCCTAGTTGGGTGAAGGACGGTGATGGTCAATCTGTGAAGAACTTGGTATTCAGTTTCGCGGAAGTACTTCCTAGAGTGTTACCGTGAATGCCAATAACTTCGGATCAGTTTCAGGTACTTGTTTGGGCCTCTGGCTGAATGTATTATGACGTGTTGATGTTGAGAAAACTTTGGTTCGTGCTTGAATGCAGATAGCTCTCTCCAAAACTCAAAGTGACCAACCTAGGAAAAAGGATGTAAACTTGTATATATGGTAATCGATGACGGTCAAGGTGACTGGCGTCGGTTGTGGATTAACCGACATTGGTTAGGGTGGGAAATCCTAGGTTTACTAAAAATAGCAGATCTTAACTATTTTTAGCGTGGTTTGCTTGTCATTCTGGTTCTCAAGTGATGATTAGCACTTAGATAAGCGGGGGTCTCGTTGGAGAAGGAATAGGAATTTAATTTTAGGGTTAGACTAAGTCCCAGTTGGTTAAGATAAGTAGATACTAAGTCTTAGTTAATTAATAGGGTAAGAATAAGTCCATGGTGAGGTGTCTAGGTGATGTGGCTGGGTGAGGTGTAAATTAACCTAATTAAAGTAATTAAATTAATAAATAATGTGAGGATGGACATTAATAAAATTGTAAGTAATTAAATTAACATGAATGTGGGGTAAAGGGGTCGTGGTTAGGTGAATATGTTATATTAGTTGATTGAAACAGGACTAAGGGGAGTGTGACCCAAATTTGGTGTCTACACTATCTAGTGCATAATTCAAATCATTTCCTAATGATGCACTCTTGTCCTATCGTTAATTCTTGACTAATGAGGGGGAATTTATAAATGAACCTCATCTCATACATACTCATTTACATTCACTTGGGGGGCACACGGATCCTATCACACTTACTTTACATTCCATTCCATTCACACTCATGAAATACTACATGTCTTGGGTTCATATTGGTCTTGCTTACTTATTCTTGTATGTGCACTTTTCTTACTATGCTAGACAAATACTTTGCATGTCCTTATCTTTATCATATACACATGCACATTCACTTTCCTTCTAGTTGTGATTGCAAACTTTACACAGATATTACACACAACATGAATGCTTAGCAATGTACCTCTTACCAGTCCCACAGCAGGCTCCTGGGGGCATCCACTTTCATACACATCATAGGTGTTATGGTTTCATTTTATACTACTTCCTATTCATACTAGTACACTGCATCTTATAAAATTATTGTTAGGAATTAATAGAATCTAATGCGGAATAATTCCTCATAATTGCAATAATAAGAAGTATGAATAGAAATTATAGAAATGAAATATGCAAAACACGAAGACAATATTTAACGTGGTTCACCCAGTGTGGGCTACATCCACAAAGAACACTTTCTTAGATTTTATTACAAGCCAACAGTCTTCACAATTACAATAACCCGATCTTATTTGGAGCTACGCTCAACAAACCCTCTCAAATTCGCACTTGAATTCACACACACTATTCACCTTCACAAAAAATACTCATATCAATCCTATTGTATGTCCATCTATATATAAGTACATCAATAGGTAGCCAAAGAGGCGGTTTTACAAAACAATGGGTACCGAAAATCCATGGGCCCAAAACTAGCCCATAACGGTTACCCATTACCCATGGGTTAATAAACCACCCATGAAAATTTACTTCGGGGGCTTCACCCCCGAACCCCCTTGACCCGCTCACCAGTGAGCAGGTCCACCGTAAAAATATCTGAGTGTAACACATGGAAGGTGTCCAAACTCTAACATGAAAACAAGCTCCACAAACATAACAATTATACACACTTTGACATACTTTTTATATTTCTAACATGTTAATGGGTGCTTTATGTGCAACATTTATCTTGCAAAAACTATTTTCCACCATGGTTGTCTGTTACTTTGTTTTCCATTGTTTGTCATTGTTTACGGGCTTTTCCCTATGTATTGTTTGTTCTCTGATTTCACTTTATGCTTTTGGCCACTTCGGCCTCGATTATCTTGTGACATTGTGAGTGATGTCCCATGTTTGCAACCCACTTTTCATGGTTTATACTATATTTTTTTCTTGTTAGATTACACATTTTCTTCTTGCTTGCTAGTTCAATCTTGTTTGCACTAAAAAAAATTCCAGCCACTTTGTTTGTGTGTTCCTTGGTTTCTACCAAGCACACTACCTCCCCCATACATGGCTTCAATTTTATCATAGTGTCTAGTCCTCGTTTGGGCCGCATCCTCCTTGCGATGTCACATACATCCCAAATGATGGGGGGCATCATTGGGTGAATCAGTCACCCCATGCAACAATCCACAGTCATAGTAAAGCATAGTTCAATACCATTATAACATAGTCTTCAGTCTCGGAAATGACCCAAAATCTGACTTGGGTCCTCAGCACATTAGAGACACCAACACCCAGACATAGATAGTAGTGCCTGAGCGCCCTTAACCATTCCTAGGCACCTATGACCGGGTGGAAGTTACACAATTTTTCTCAGTTTGGCACAGTTTACAGTAGTTTACAAAATAAATTTTATAGGTCAAGCATAGTCCTTTAGCACTCGACATGCTTGCATTCTACCATCTTTTCTATTTTCACATTCGATCGAACTGGATTGGATTTGAACACACCATCTGCAGTGGTGTTTATACTTTGGGAAGTAGTCAAAGGTTGGAGAATAACACTAGACCTTTCTCCCTACACTTCTTCCGCACTTGGCATGAGAGCTCCAAAAAAAATTGCAATTGGCGCAACTGACGTGAGATCACCCAAAAAAATTAGTTTTGGCGTGAGATCTCCCAAAAAACTCATTCTTCTTCAACATTTTCAAGATCATTTCTACTCTTTTCACTCATCATGGATAAGGTGCACATGTTCCTTTTCTCATTTTACATGCTTTCTACACACTTTTTACTTGTTTGGATCAAATTTTCATATACACATATTTGACAACTCATTTGTTCTTCTCTTTTGCAGGTTTTTCCTTATGGGAAGAAGGAGTCACATCATCAAGAATCAAATGCCATCAACAATAATTACAATGTGACATTACACATGCGATCTCACCCCTAGGGTCATTTTCACTTCCTCTTCTCTAGCTTTCATGCTTCATATTTTATCACTTCACACTTTTTCTTGTCTCATTGGCATGCTTTTTTCCATTGATCTACATGGTTATTAGGTACGCATCTCTTATCTACTTTATTTTATCGATTATTCACTCAACAACATAAAGTGGAGGAAAATGTAGACACTAAATCATGCACTTTGGGTATATTTCTAGGTCCTAATCACATACCACTATTCATATGAGTCCTAAGTGAGAAAAGTATTAATTGACCACTATTTTTGGCATCTTTGCTGCTTTATGGTTTCCTCCTTGGTCTCACATACCTTTCCCAGTCCGAATTTTGATACTTCAGTTTTTCTGAGTCTGGACACTAGCGCCTAGCCATGACGTTAACGCCTAGGTGTCCCCATCCCCTCTGGATACCCCGACCTCTTTGTATCTTGCTTACATCTTTTGGATTTTTTCTAGTTGTTGGGCATCTTATTTTCTTGGTGGTTGGCCTTTTAGTGGTTAATTACGAAATTCAAATAAGGGAATCATATAAATAAAAAGGTATGTGATCATAATAAGGTACCAAGCACTAAGCATCTATTATCATCACCTAAGGTTACATCCAAAGGCATTACAAGAGCATCAAAGCATCCATCTACTACCCACACAAGGGATAAGAGACTGCATTATTCTGTATACACTTCATAGGATGGGAAGTTCATTTTTGCATGCACACATCTATCTACATTTTCTACATCTAGCTATTACTCGCTATCAAGTGCAACTTGCACAAGAGCCACCTAGGGCATGATTCTACACACACACACAAAACTACATGGAGTCTGAAATGTAGTGCAGCAACCAAATCCTAAGTTCACTCATTCGGGTGACCACAGAGGTTAGTCTGACTCCCCATTTGCATTTTTTTCCTTTTAGGATTTCATATGTTTTGGGGTTTTGTAGATTCTTTTACTCTTTGAAGGTTTTAGGCAGATTTAGCGATCAAATAATAAAGTACAAGTGACTAAAGGTGACATCGAACAAATATCTCATGACCCTATGAAATTGAGTTTCTGAGGTTCTGAGTAGTCACAGGCACTCAGAGGAGGTCTGCATCACCCCAGGCACCCTTGACCCTACACAAGCGCCCTAATCCTGACATTTCTGATAATTATACCTTTTTATAGGCTCGTTTGTGACACTCTACTTTCTTGTTTCATCATTTTTCCAGCTCGTCATAGCTTCATATTTATTGCTAATCAACTATCTTATCCTCTCTCTTGAACTTAGGGTTTCAAATTTATTAGCTTACTTGTTTGTGTCAAATCTGTACTTTATTGCATATCTAAATTCTTGTTGTTGCATATTTAAGATTTAACATCTATTTATTTTCCAATATTTATTAAATCACTACAGAAAAGGGCTGGAGCAATCTCATCATTGAAGGTGATTCTCAAATTATCATTAATGTGATAAATAAAGGAAACATGGAGCACTGGAACTTATATCGCATCGTGGACAACTATATTTCTATGCTTAATCACAGGTGCATCCTCCACACTCATAGAATCAAAAAAAAATTATGGATAAATTATTCAATTTGGGGGTCGAAGCTGCTGACAATAATGAAAAACTCATCATTCTTCATCTTGATGAATTAATGAAACAGATGGGTGATTTATTGCGACTGGATGAGCCTATCACATCTGCACAAGTGGTAGATGTGGTTCATGCCCAACACTCCTAGTCATTATGATTTGCACCCCCTCATTTTTCCTCCCATGCAGCGAAATAAATGCCATATCTTTCGGTCATGGGTGAGAATATCTCTTACGCATGTGAATTGTTTTTTTAACCCCCTTTCTCGCAAGTCTTTTGATCAAAAGCTTCACTTCTTTGATAAGATTATGGAAAAAGGAAAAACCAGAGCTGTTGAGGCCATGCATGCCAAAGATGGAAAAGGCAAAGCCATGAGACAAGCAATATTGTGAAGGAAATGAAGGATTCTTTGTTGCACAATTATTCCATTGACGATGTTCACTACTCCTTTCTTGGGCTAGTGAACAACATCAAGCTTCGCCAATTGCTTAATGCAGGATGCTTCTTGGAAAAAGGCACCAGAGTCATCGCTAAGGAGGCCATGGAATTTTTGCAACAAGCTCTTATTGAGGGAGTCAAAGACTTGAAGCTGCTCTGGTGGATGGCGACAAATTTGCTTAGGGCTCAACTATCAATTAGGCTCAAGGAAACTATTGCAGTGGAAGAGGTGGTTAAAGTAATGATTGATACTGGTCAGTCCACTACCAGACTTGATACTTTGAAGGTTTATCAAATAATTGAGATTCAGACGGTGCTCTTTGGTGCTAGCAACTCATATGTGATTCACGAAGACATGGAACAACTGGGTTTTGACATGGGTTTGCGCTTGGATCAAATATGGAAATTGACCAAAGCCTTGGCTATGGAGAGTATGTTGTAAGGTAAAAAATTGGACGTCATTTGTTCTATGTTGAATATCCCTACTAAGAAATTTGAAGAGTCGAAGCTCACAAAATCCATTGCTACACTAGTGTTTGAGGAGGATGTGAGAGATGTTGCAATGCCAACTGTTATGGTGACTAGCTCCTCTGATGATGAGGGAAAATAAATTTAAGTGTGATCTTAATATGTATATGGTTTTATTTTAAACTCTATCGGACTTTCCATCCTCTGATGGATTTTGTAATTGGATTTTAACTTGATCATCTAGGTTTTTGTTTTATATAATACAAATAGTGAGGCATGGAGCCTTTTTTGATTGATCAAATTTTTTATTCATATTTACTATTTTTATTTTTACTTATTTTTAAAATTTAATTATTTTTTATTTTTTATTTTAAATTTTTATTATTTATTAATTTCTATTATTTAATTTTAATTACATAAGATTATAAAACTTCTAAATTTTTAATATTTAATTTAATTTTAAATTTTCTTGAATTTTTATTGATTTCCATTAATTTTTATTAATTTATAATATTATATTATAATTTAAATTATTATATTATTAATTATATATAATTTATATTAAATTTATTATATTTTATACTTTATATATTATAATATTAATAATAATTTTATATTATAATAAAATTATTATAAATTACACTATAATATTAAAATCTATTAATGGCGTGATTATATCACCAAAGGTCGTATTGCTAGTTTACAATACTCTTTGATTTCTACTAAGCCAATCCTTGAATTTGTGCTCCTTTGTAGCTTTTGAAACTTATCTTTCTTGACTTTTTGAACTTTAATGCAAATAATCTTTATTTGCACAATGTAACATTGTGAGTGAAATCCTTTAACTTAAAAAATCACTCATATACTTCTCCTTGCATACGTAAGCATGTTTCCTGACGCATGCGCCCATACTTAACCATAATTAGGCGGCAACAAATATAATGTGGTTCTTTAGGTAATTAACTTTACTTTTTAAAACTCCTTTATAAATGTGTTAAGTTAACTATTGATGTTCCTTGTTTTAGAACTATTTTAACTTTTTGAGTCACAGGGATGATTGTTTTAGAAGAAACCAACGGACATTAGGTATTGATTAGTTTCCTTAGAATATTCAATCATTCTAATTTATTTGTTATTCGTGCGGGCGATTGGAAATGTAATTGTCAGCTATTGGGCCCGTGAAAACAGCAGTGTAACTGCATTTAATCTTGTAAAATACCCTTTCGTTTTTCTTCGCCAACCTCCTCTTGGTCGTCGCAAGCGTAATATATAGATGAGGACCATCCTTTTTTCTTCGGCATGATTTTGCACTAGTCACAAATTTAATCCAAACGATCAAGAACACCCTCATGTCTGCTACAAATAATAGGAAATTATTATAGATAATTGTTCTGAAATAAAGAAATATATCCGTAGATATTAACGCGTAGAGAGAATTTTACAAAGCATAGAATTACAGAAAGAAGAAATGGATGCACGATGGTGAGAGACGTAGGCATAGAATTAGAGGGTATCGCAAACAGTAGGAGCAAAGGACAAAGTATTTTTGGCGAGGTCGTAGAGTATATGGAAATTCTGCTGTTGGAAATTCCCAAATATAGAAAGTCCAGAGCTGGGCAACATTGCAAGGCAGATTACACCACTGGTATCGGCAATCAAATAATTCTCAGTGGGCAAAACATAATCGGCTCCTTTGAAGTGGAATGTGACGGTAGGAAATTTGGCAGAAGCAGCTGCAGAGGTATAACAGAGGTCCAAGCCGATAGAGGAGCCATCCGCTTGTTGAAGATTAAGGGAAGACACCAATTCCTTTTTCAGAACATCATAACCGCTCTGCTCTAAATATGTGATGGTTGTTCCCGAGTCGATGACGATTCCGCCCGACCCATCAGATTGAAAATCGAAGGTGCTCTGCGGGATGTCTAACAACTTGGACCCAACGCTTATTCCTTCCAATGATAGATAATAAAACGTTTTCTGCGCTCTGTTTTGAACCAGAGGAGTGGAGCTCACGCTCTTGCTGCTCAGCCCTGCGCCTGTTCCCACCAATAATGGACTGGTTTTTGAAGGGGGTTCGTTTATCGACATGAGACAATAAGAGAATTTGTTTCCTACAGAGTTGTCAATCTGCGAGATGAACGACAAGGGACCCCTTCTGAAGCCTATGAGCCCCCCTCCTTGTGAGAACCCGCTTCCTTCGTTGTCTTCCCCGCACCCAAACACAATCTGGGGGAGTTTTTGGGAAGAAAGGGTGAACGTCTCAGTGGAAAGGATTCCCTGAGTGGAAGAGTAATCTCCATAAGTATAGAGATACTGACACTCGGATTTAGAGCAGAGAGAGGAGGGAAGAGCCTGACACATGGAACTCGAACAAGGAACTTTTCTATACGTAGAGGAGTGGGAGGGATCGAAGATTGGGGTGGGCTGTTTATAGCACTCAACACAGGGCTTACACTGCGTCCATGTCAAGTCACTGCCTGTATCCAGAATTGCAGAGTATGACAAGGCAGGTGTGCCCAGCGACACCTTCAACAGAAACTCTCCTGTTCCTGCGCTCACTGGACCCTCCGCATCCTCCGCCAACTTATTACTACCAGTCCTGGTCAGCTCATCTAGTTTCTGTAGCCTCTCATGGCTGCGCTCGATTGCTCGCTTCAGGCGCTCGGCGGACGTCATATTATTGGTGGGAGATAACAATGAATCTCTGTGGACAAGCTCCACTCTCAATCCCTTTTCTTGCTCACCCACTTTTACACCAACAATTCCCTTCACAGAAAGCTCGGGAACATGGACTCTACATTCTATTCCATCCATCACAAGCAATAACAGCGTCATGAATTTACAGGCGGAAACGCATGTAGCGAATTGAGCCGCCATATAAAATTTGTTTGCTTTCTAAATGAGCACAAGAAGACTACCACCTGTAAACACACGAACTGTATTTTTATAGCTAAATTACAGATGCTCTCTTACTTGCACATTCACGTAACTAGAGATATTCATTCATATCAAGATTCCGCTGTACTATTATTTGTCCAAAAATAATTGTATGCGTACACAGTTGAGGCGAAGGATTGTACTTGTAGGGTCGATGCTTATTCCATGATAACAAAACTGCACTGTGCCAAATTAAATCTTAATTAGTTCGGGCTTTAGTCAATTGTGTCCCTGTAACGTGTAACGAGAGGTACACCTACAAATCTCGTTATTTTTATGATTTTTTATTTCGGGATGACCTTAAATTTGACAACCATTTAGACGTGTTTCGTGATTATAACACGAAAATATTTGAAACAACCGTCACATACGACTAATGAACATCACCGAAAAATTGTGTGACAGGTGGCCGTCTAATTAAATCCTTGCGTGTTTGGGAAAAAGCCGAAAATATATAAAGAGTAGGGTTACTTACACGTCATGGGTTAAGGTGGCGAGTCAGATATGAAGTGGGAGTGAAGGCCAAGTATGTGGAGTGTCGTGTCAAACCTAGAGCTGGGCTCCAATAATGTTGGAGATTTGTAAGCGACAAAGCCAAATGAATTACTTTGACAAAGAAAACGAGACTTGTGTTTTTGGTGAGAGTTCGCAAGTTAGACGAAAGGGCCACTCAAGTATTGGTGGGCGTGATCCTCAGATCCTGCGTACTTTGGGGGAGGGTGGGCCCGGGACGTGATATGCGAATCTTGTTGCATCTACGGTCCTAATTAACTGCGCCTTTCTTTGTCTTTTTGTTTGAATGTTTGTTGGGAGGGATGTAACGGTTGAAGCTTTGATTCCCTTCGTCTCTTGTATTTTACTTGACAACTTTATACCTTTATTATTGTTAATGAAATGCCGACAATTATTTGCGTAAGATTCCTTTTATGACAAATTCGTTTCACACTTATACGAGATTTGTCATATTATTGGGGTCCTTAACTATAGTTGGGATGTTAGAAATTATTCCGAGTTCGATATCTCATGGCCCTTTACGTGTTTTTGGCCGTTAAATATTTTGCATAATTTACAAATAATCATATAATTTATTCATTTATAAATAAGATTCCTTTTCATCAATAAAATATAATCATTATTTTTTTATATAAATACTAGTGAAATGCATATATCTATTAAATACTATTAAAACAAATATATAATTTTTTCATATTTTGTTAATGGTAATGTATTCTATATTTCGAAAGATATTATTAAAAAATTATCGTTATTTAAAAAATGGTTAATGAGTACAAGTAGCCATCAAATTTAAACCATGACAGCCACCATTATTCTTCGCATGCCTATATCATTATTCCTCGTTCCTAAGTGCACAAAACATGTCGAAAAATATATTGAAAAATAAAAAATCACCAATGTTTCTAAACAATATTAAAATCCAAAACAAAATCAGTACAAGTATAATTGTTAGGTTTCATGCCACTAATGCACAAGAGAACAGTTCTGTTTTCATCCTATGCATTTACAAACAATTAATATACATAATTAAGAGTAAAATCAAATCCCATACGAATTCCAATAATTTTTATAGGATACCATGAATCTCTGGTGGCAAGCTCCACTCTCAATCCCGGTTTCTTGCTCACACCACTTTACACACCACAATCCCGTCACAGAAAGGCGCGGAACTGGCTCTACATTCTAGTCCATCCATCACAAAGCAATAACGCGTCATGAATTTACAGCGGGAAACGCATTAGCGAATGGGAGCCGCCATATAAAATTTTTTTTTGCTTTCTAAATGAGCACAAGAAGACTACCACCTGTAAACACACGAACTGTATTTTTATAGCTAAATTACAGATGCTCTCTTACTTGCACATTCACGTAACTAGAGATATTCATTCATATCAAGATTCCGCTGTACTATTATTTGTCCAAAAATAATTGTATGCGTACACAGTTGAGGCGAAGGATTGTACTTGTAGGGTCGATGCTTATTCCATGATAACAACACTGCACTGTGCCAAATTAAATCTTAATTAGTTCGGGCTTTAGTCAATTGTGTCCCTGTAACGTGTAACGAGAGGTACACCTACAAATCTCGTTATTTTTATGATTTTTTATTTCGGGATGACCTTAAATTTGACAACCATTTAGACGTGTTTCGTGATTATAACACGAAAATATTTGAAACAACCGTCACATACGACTAATGAACATCACCGAAAAATTGTGTGACAGGTGGCCGTCTAATTAAATCCTTGCGTGTTTGGGAAAAAGCCGAAAATATATAAAGAGTAGGGTTACTTACACGTCATGGGTTAAGGTGGCGAGTCAGATATGAAGTGGGAGTGAAGGCCAAGTATGTGGAGTGTCGTGTCAAACCTAGAGCTGGGCTCCAATAATGTTGGAGATTTGTAAGCGACAAAGCCAAATGAATTACTTTGACAAAGAAAACGAGACTTGTGTTTTTGGTGAGAGGTTCGCAAGTTAGACGAAAGGGCCACTCAAGTATTGGTGGGCGTGATCCTCAGATCCTGCGTACTTTGGGGGAGGGTGGGCCCGGGACGTGATATGCGAATCTTGTTGCATCTACGGTCCTAATTAACTGCGCCTTTCTTTGTCTTTTTGTTTGAATGTTTGTTGGGAGGGATGTAACGGTTGAAGCTTTGATTCCCTTCGTCTCTTGTATTTTACTTGACAACTTTATACCTTTATTATTGTTAATGAAATGCCGACAATTATTTGCGTAAGATTCCTTTTATGACAAATTCGTTTCACACTTATACGAGATTTGTCATATTATTGGGGTCCTTAACTATAGTTGGGATGTTAGAAATTATTCCGAGTTCGATATCTCATGGCCCTTTACGTGTTTTTGGCCGTTAAATATTTTGCATAATTTACAAATAATCATATAATTTATTTATTTATAAATAAGATTCCTTTTCATCAATAAAATATAATCATTATTTTTTTATATAAATACTAGTGAAATGCATATATCTATTAAATACTATTAAAACAAATATATAATTTTTTCATATTTTGTTAATGGTAATGTATTCTATATTTCGAAAGATATTATTAAAAAATTATCGTTATTTAAAAAATGGTTAATGAGTACAAGTAGCCATCAAATTTAAACCATGACAGCCACCATTATTCTTCGCATGCCTATATCATTATTCCTCGTTCCTAAGTGCACAAAACATGTCGAAAAATATATTGAAAAATAAAAAATCACCAATGTTTCTAAACAATATTAAAATCCAAAACAAAATCAGTTACAATGTATAAGTTGTTAGGTTTCATGCACTAAATTGCACAAGAGAAATATTTTCTTCATCCTATGCATTACAACAATTAATATAACATAATTAAGAGTAAAATCAAAATCCCATACGAATTTCCAATATTTTTATAGGATATGTGAATTGTTGTTCATTTCCTTCCCTGAATTTAACAATTCTATCCACTTCTCCATTTCACTCTTCTATCTACTTCATTTGACATTTTTATCTTCAATCATTGTTGACCTTAAGCCTCAACGATATCATGAGGGTTAAGTGGTTCGTTCCCTTATAATGGATATGCTAGAGGAATGAAGTTCAAAATAAACCAATACACTTACTATAACACAAAATCATAATAGCATGCATTATTAGAACAATCACTTTTTTTTGTATTTATTCTCGAAAAATAGATTACAATTCATAATTTAGTTCTTCTCACACACTCTTCTCTAATCTAACATCTAGTCCCTATTCATCTTTTTATCTCCTTATCTATCTCTATATCTTCCTTTACACATATTTCTTCTTATCTCTTTTATCATGTGTTATATCCTACTTCTATAACAAGCAATCCTAATAAATATGTATACCAAACAGTTACCCAAAAGTCACTTCTTTTGATCATGACCTTGTGTCTTCAATTATGGTCTTTGTCTTCGTTGTGCAGCTTTTCCTTTGTTTTAACTTTTGTGGCTTTTTCAGTCTTCGAAAACTTTTGTAGTGTTTGGCAAATTCTCAATGAGCCACGACTTCTTCGATATCTTGGCAGATCCTTAGTGATCTGCATATTTCTTCAATGTTCTACAACTCTAACTTTTGTTATAACTTCTCTTAATGACTGGTGGATCTTTTTAGCATCTTGCGGTATTTTTTTACCTTTATGTGGTATTGTTGAGTAGGAAAAATGCCCAAGTATGAAGAGCACGCGGAGGATTGGGGAGCGCAAGGGAGGAATGCACAGGAAGGGTTGGAACAACGCACAGGAGGTTCACGCCCAAATACAAAGTATTTAGGACTTAGCGAGTTTTGCTTATCATGGGCTAAAAATAGGAAAAGCAAGATGGAGTGTTGACTAAGCAAAGAGATAAAACATGAAAAATTGGCGGGAAAGTAAAGGCTATTTTTGGAGAATGAACATGAACATCAAACACATGCATGGAGGCTATTACTAGGATTAAAACAAGTCTTATTTAGAGGATAATCTATTATTAGCTGTTATGTAAAAGCATGCATGTATAATACACATGGCTATTTTTTAGGACGCCTATGATTAGGAAAGTACATGGGTAGTGAAAGGAAAATCTCCACCCCTATAAATACTTGATGAATGACTTGTTGTGAAGGACCATGTATGTTTTTGGGTTATGTTTCTCTCTAGGGGTTGACGCTTGAGTGTATGGGCTTGCGCGTGGTTATGTAATGACTGGTTTTGTATTCAGTTTCTAGTATGTAATGCTTTTGATACAATGGATTATTGTGGTTAGATTATGATTGTTGACATGTCTAAATATGGTGATCTAAATTTGTAATTAATCTTGGTTATTGTTTAATTTGTTATGATTCCTTATTACATATGTTTCTAAAGTGAGCTTATGCAATGGTTAAGTATGCTTGATTAAGTACTTGGTCAATCGTCATTATGAATATCTATGCTAACATATTGATAATAAAATACAAAGGAGGGGACCTGGCAGTTGCGCATGCTTTGGGTGAGCATTCAGTTTAGACTGGATGAGGTATCAGTGCACATAACATTTGAGCGAATAAACAAGACTACATTTTGGTTCCGTTGTCGGGACTTCTTTTCAAATTGACTGTCAAGATGTTGTATGCAGATGGAGTATCAATTAGCTCTGGAGAGCATTCAAAGCTAGGTGGGAGACAAAAAATATAAGTTTGACATAGGTATAGTACTAGACCCGATTTCAATGCACGGAAGTGGGTGGAAGACAATCTTTATCATGAACTTTATGAGACGTTCTTCAGATTTTTCCCAGCATAATTGTACTAGTGCTTGGCAGCGTACATGTCAAACAAAGCTTGGCATCCTCGACCACGAATTTGGACAAAAGAAGATTATCAGACTCTTTTTTATGCATATGTGGAGTGGAATAGATTTGTAGATTGTTGGTGGGATGGAGTGTAACATAATTATACATTGGAGTATGTAATTACCATGTATTGTTGCCTTGAGGAAGCAAAGTTTAAGTTCTTGTGCAAGCCCAGAAGATCATACTCGTGTGTGGTGCCTTTGACAATCAAGATTTTGATCATAAAACTAGATTTGGAGAGATTCCCTATGGCTAGCTAAACCCCCATCATGCGCAGGGGTAGGAGAAAGTGTGGGGAAGGATGGCGGTAGGCCCAGGAAGAAGATAGAAAGAGAGAGGAAAGATGGCTTAGGTTTAATGAAGCACACGAGAGGGACATGGCACGAGCGTGGGACATTGAAGAGTCACTCGAGTTAAGGGGAATGATGGATCACAAAGGTTTTGAAGCTCTCATGGAAGACAAGGAGCCACAACATCATGTCCTCCCAACTTTACGAAAGTGCAGTAGAGAGTCCCTTTCGGCTTCAGATGAGATTGTGTTGGAGGAAAGAATGAGGATCATGTGCGTGCATCTAATCCCACCTAGCCAGTTAGCCTTTGTGCATGGTGTTCCAGATCTAGAGGTAGTTGTTGAAAGGCCATCTAGTGGAGGTAAGCAAGCAAATATGGGTAGATATCATTTCATGTTGAATTAAGAAGTGCATCGGACTATGAATACACCCATGAAAACATAGTAGGTGCCATTGTTTGGGAGTACTCTAACAAGGTTATTTTTAGGAGAATCATTAAGATAGGGTATTGGCACTCAAACTATTGGGAGCACCTCGCTAGGAGCTGCAACAACGTAGACAATAGATGTCCAGTTTAGTACTACAACTGGGCCGCAGCCTAGAGCACGGGGCGCGGGAGGATCAAGAGGATTAGGTCAACCACCGCACTAAGGGAACCATGGTGGAGGTTTATGATCTGGATCGGGTGGATAGGGACCACAATCACCACCACATCATCCTTAGTAGACACCATCAAACCAACCTCTACAACCACAACAGACACCTCAAATCTATTATGAGATATCTCTCCACTTACCAGAGTATAGAGGTATAGAAGATGCATCAGAGCATGTACATAAGTGTGAATTACTATGGCACACTAAGGGAATCACAACTACAGATAGGAAGGCAAGTCAATTTTCCACTACACTTTATGGGCGTGTGCATAGCCGGTATAGGATGTATGATCAACATCAGACTACGGTGGATTATAATGCTTTACACACTACATTTTTGGTTGAGTTTCACATTCTGTAGTTCAAGCAACAAAGCATCAACACACTCAAGGATATCAAGAAGGGTTTGTAAATTTTTTTGAGAGAGTATGACACACATTTTAAGACTTTGTTATCTAAATCGTCTCATGACATTCATCCAAGTCAACCTGCATAATGTCTCGTTGGAGGATTGTTGACATCATTTCGAAGAGCTTTATCTCATAAGACATATATGGATCCACATGAGGCCTTGGAAGAAGCTCTACATGCTGAGGCTATTAGAAGTTTTGATACTTGAGTGAGCCCATTCTTGGAGGCACAGATATATGCGATATTGAAACAATTAGAGAAGATCTCTGTCAATTCAACACATGAGACGTGTAGTGGTATATGGTGCACTGATTGTGAAGTTGAAACACATACTTAGGATGGTTTCCCACGCATGTCAGTGTGCACATTATTATTAGATTGTGATATTTTCCACAAGGACCATGATGTTCATAATTTTCCTCTTTTGAAGCGCCCAACCATGAAGAGTGTATCTATGTACTGCAATATCTGTAATGTGTACACTCATGATACAAAGGATTGTCAGTTGATAGATCATATTCATGAGGCATGCGAGATTAGGTTGCAATAGACTACAGTGGAAAGTGGCTCTCAGGCACAAAACAATCGACCTTCTGAAGAACACAACAATGAAGGAGGTGGATTCCATGGTGGATATAGAAGCAAAGCTCGCAGTGTCAAAAGTAGATTTTCCTATGGGACCTGTTATACTTGTGGGTCCCCAACTCATTACTATCATGATTGTCCCCAGAATATAGTCTTCTCATGGTGTGGGAAACAACACAAGTTAGAGGAGTTTCTAGACTTGTATGAGAACATGAGCAAGAATAAGAATAATGACAAAGGTGTGGGAAGTATTAAAGTACAACACTCGAAATTTGATCAGTGGATACCTAGCAAGATGACTAATACTGAGTTACAAACCATTTTGGTTACTACACGTGCTGAAGTAGTATGAGCGTGTGAGTATCTCAAGGCCAAACCACTCATTAGGAAAGAAGATGTGATATATGCTAAGTATCCATATGTTGCACATCAAAAGAAGGTTTATCAAAATACCATGGGATTCATTAGAGACATGTAGGGTGAAATACAATGCTTAAAGGAACAAATGCACACGAGACAACAAGAGAAGAATGTTGAGCTCCCACAGAAGGATGTGGATGATTTCAAGGAGGTATGCAAGCTGTTGTGCTAAGAGAATATTATCCCCTTGCTAGGAGAGTGGGTATGTGAAAAATTACCGCGTGTTGGCATTGAGCACAAGTGTTAGATAGTACATGTGAATTTTCCACCACATAACCATGAGTATGATAAGGAGATTACTTTGGGTGAAGTTTTTGATGGTTTCTTGGTGAGATACAAGTGCTGAGGTAAATGAGTAACTCTGGATGCATGAAATCAAATGGGAAGAACATCCTTGCAGCCGTCTTAAAATGTGATGTATATGGAGAATAAGACTAGGGCCATGCTTATTGAGGTTTTGAAGAGTGCTTCAATCAATATACAGGGAACCAAGTTTATTGAAGACTTTGAGGTGTTGGAATTAGCTGAAGTAGACAACTTTACAACATTGCTTAGGTGACCTTGGTGGTATGCAAATAATATTTATTTGCACTTTAATAAAGGATACATCACTTTTGAGAACAAATATGAGCGCGTTATCATACCCCTAGATGATGGTAAAGCTACACCATATGTTTAGCCCTTAAGTGAGGAAGAATTGAATAGGATTTATGCATGCACAATGCATGATCCTGAAAATGTTGAACCATCAAAGGAAGCAATAATATAGTGGGAAGACGCACAGTCCATAAGCATTACTACAATAATTTCTTGTGATAACTTGGATCATGACACGTACGAGATGGTCTGATGTGAGATGAAAGGAAAAATTACCAAAATTATTAGACCGTGTATGGTGAGGCATTTAGGCTCAACTCTGGTACCATAGTATACTAGTGACGAAAATCCTGATACATTCTTGTGTGCCATGGAAAATTAGTGGAAGAATAAAGGGGATAGAAGAAACATGCTGGTCTATACCTTTCACGGGACAACAATGTGCTGATGGGAAACATATAGAGATAACCTGTTGGAATTATGAGAAGTGAAAATAACCTTTTCCATAAGGTTTACTCAGAGTACTATACCTACACACATATGTGAATATCATGGGAAGACTCTTGCTTTGGTACACATCCATAACTATGAGATACTATTAGCGTAAGACCAAGAGGCCTTACTGTCATCACTTTAGGTACATAAGTTCTACTCCACACTATGTGGATGTGCGTGCACATGGTACGTACAAGATGAGATAAATAGGGAGACTATAAACTAACATGAGATGACTATAGGTATTATCCAAACCTTTGATTATTTTTATAATAAACCACATGTACATAAATCTCTATAGATCATGAAGTAGATCACATTGGGGGATAACACAAAAGAAGAAGAGCTCGTGCTTGATCTATTTGACGAGCCTGACCCTGAGAAGCGAGAAGATATATTGGAGTCAACAGAAATGTAGCTAGGATGTGCCTGGAAGGAAAACGAAAAGGGAAAGCTGGTATATATGATCAATGATGAAGAGGTTGAGAACCTAGAAGTTATCCATATAGACGGTGCACGTGAAGTAATGGACATGGCAGATGAGAAATCCCGTGCATACCATGTGCCCATGAAAATGATAAAGGTAAACATTGGTACTAAATATGAGCCAAAGGAAGCCATAATTGGGGATTACTGGTTAGAGCAAGAAGTGGCCAAGATCATTGGGCTCTTTTGTAACTTCCAGGATTTGTTCCCAAGGGGATATCACGAGTTGAAGGGAGTGCACCCCTCTTTAGGTGAGATAAAAATTAAGTTGAAAGATGGCACACATCTGGTTAGGAAGCGGACCTACAGGATGAATCCTAACTTGCATGTGAATGTGAAGGAGGATATTGATAAAATGGTTCAGTATAGGATTATTGAGCCTATAAAGGAATCTGAGTGGGTTAGCCCCATGGTTATAAGCATTAAGAAGGATGGAAGGATCAAGATTTGTGTGGATTATGGGGAACCCAATGTTGCATGTTTTTGAGATCCTTTTCCCACCCCATTCACAGAGGAAATCCTTGAATGATTTATTAGGCGTGAGATATATTCATTTACAGATGGGTTCTCATGTTATTACCAGGTATGCATTGCAAAATAATATTTAGAGAAGACAAATTTCACCACTAAATGGGGAAGTTTTTCATATACAGTTATGCCATTTGGACTGAAGAATGTGCCAATAGTGTTTTCACGCATTGTTGTGCAGGATTTTCATGCCTACATGTATATGTGGATGATTGAACTACCTATTGGTTTAGTCAAGGATCACCGTGATAACTTAAGGCTCATGTTTGAGAGGTGTAGGTAGTTAAACATATCTCTTAAGATTAAAAAGTGTAGCTTTACTACACCCTTTGGAACGTTTCTTGAGCACATCATTTGCAAGGAAGGATTATTGGTAGACCCAACCAAGATAGTTGTAATTTTGGGTTTAGAGGAGCCTACGAACCAGAGTGAAGTGCATAGATTCTTGGGGCATATGGGATATTACAAAAAAAATTAACGGTTATGCAAAGATTTTCGCGCCACTGGAGGAAATTCTTAAGGATGAAGGAAAGTTCCATTGGGGTGATGCGCAACAACATGCATTTGAGACTTTGAAGGAAATATTAACTACCGTACCAATTTTACACTTTCCTTCTTGGGGTAACCCCTTTCACATTCATGTTGATGCCTCTGGTATGACCATTGGCACAATATTAATGTAACCTAGGGAAGGAAATGTGGATCATCCTATATGATTTGCAATCAGGAATTTGACGCCTGTAGAGCATAATTACACTACCATTGAATGTGAAGCCTTGTCTATGATCTATGAACTGCATAAATTTAGACAGCACTTGTTGGCTACCTCGTTTATCATTTATACAAATTATATGGAATTGAAATATTTAGTCAACAATCCCGTTTTGCAAGGGCGCATCTACAGGTGGATACTTATCTTTCAAGAGTTTGATTTTATAGTGCCCAAAGTATAGCTGACACTTTATCAGCTATACTTTGGATACTTATATTTTTGAGGTGGATACATACTTTTAGTGTGGGGTGAACCAGGTATAAGTGCACAAAAAAGAGACCTATTGGTTTTAATATTTATAAGCAGATTAGAAGACTTAGGAAAGTTGATATAGTTGCATTTGTGAAAGTGTAAAGTTAAGGATGCTCTCTGAAAGATTCATACAAGAAAAAGGTGTTATAGCTACTAAGAATGATGGTGCTCATGAATAATTTCTTAGGATGAAGAACACACAAGGAAGAAGCCATGCAGTGTAATGTGAGGTAGGTAGCAATAGGATGGAATACTTAGTGAAAAGTGTAGAGGAAATATGTGTAGTAGCACAGGAAAGTGTACATGAGGATTCATGTGGCTTGGAAGTAGTATATGTGCCAAAAGGTTATGCCTGCTGCGTGTGAAAGAAAGTAGAGAAAATTGGAAAAAATGTAATTAAAGTTGCAGTACGGTGGTAGTTGGCGAGCAATTAATTTGGGATATTTTTGGAAAATATATAAATAAGATGCCGAAGAAGGTTTATTCTTCACCTTTCCTTGTGAATAATTTGAGGTTTAATCAGTGTGAAGTATGTGAACTAATATGAGAGTGCAAAGAAGTGTGGAGAAAATTGAAAAACCCATATTGCAGAGGGACACAACCTGTTATGGAGCTCTTTTTCTGGAAGTTTAAGGCTAAGAGGTGTGAAGGTTTGGATTTGTGAAGGGTTTTAGATTAGGGTTTTCAGAAGCACGGGTTCAAACTAGGGCACAAGTTGACAAAGGATAAGTAGCAAGGAAGTGATCATGTAGAGAATTTGAAAGCTATTAAAACACCTAGGGCACAGGAAGATTTAGATCAAGAGGGAAAAAAGGAGAAATGACACTCAAATGAGCATCCATTATGAAAAAAGGGCAAGGGAAAGAAGAAGGACCCAAAGGTCAAGGTTGAGGAAACACCTGAGGATATTTTTTCTTAGATGCAATATCCAAAAAGAGTTATCACGAGACACGTTTGGGAGTCCCATGTTTGAAAGTGCAAAGTAAGTGCTTACAATCATCGCTCTAGTGTAAATGAGAGACAAATAGAGAGTGAGTTGGTGCAGAATACCAAATAGATGATTGTTAATGATAAACCAATTTATGATGATAAAGGGTACAAGAATTTGTAAGGTGCAGGATTATTACAGATATATGAGTTTCTATACTTTGGAAAACTAGAGCGCCTATACCATTTGTGGATGTCATGAGTACATGAGGACTTCTTCTAATTTTTAGGGAGACGAGTGCACATTATCATGCCAATGATTGGAAGGATGAAAAGGTTACGCAACTTAGGAAATGATATTTCCACCGACTTAGATGATGAAGTAGGAGTGGATGCCATGATGGTGGAAATGAATTATCAAAATGGAGGGCATGTCATGGATGTCTGTAAAATCACTGACCTTGTTGTCAGGATTCCCGCACATCTTCTCACCAAGGTTAACGCACATGAGAGGTGGGGCCACGTGAATAAGAAGTGGCTCCACATTGCAAAGAAGACGGTAGAAGGAACAATGTACAACCTTTCTGATTTCATTATAGAAGGAATTAATGAGGAAGTGGAAAAGGGCACCAGAATTTCAGGGATCAAGATCCTCATATCAATTTTTTTCATGGAGATTGGAGTTTTAAATGGCCCTAAGGAAAAAATGTGTAAGTACCCATTGGAGAACAAGTCCATTTCCAAACTATTCATAGATTATACTTGCGATGGGGTCATATGTGCATATAAACTGAGGGTGGAGATGTGGTATAGGAGAATGCGTTAGGAATTTGAGAATGAGTGGCACATCCCTAGTAACTTGCCCACAATTTTTGGATGGAAAGGCAGACTTCATAGTTTATCAGCACTTCTGAATCATAAGGTTCTAACTGAAGAATGGCAAGAAGAGTTTGTGGTGTAAGTTTCCGTATGCATTCACACCACACTACTTTCAAGAATCATTGAATCAATTTTTAGATGCATGTAAGTTGAGGTTCGATGTTGATAACGTGGAATGTGACTACCACACGCTATAAAAGACTTATGTGTATCCATGTAGGGCATCCTACATTAAAAACTTGATATCAGATGATATCACCATCAACTCCATGACTTTGGAAGTTGGGAATGAGGAGGCAACGAAGGTATACATATACTTAAAGCCCAACTTAGTCATCAAAAAATATGGTGAAGATGAGTTGAAGGTTCCAGATCCACCAAAGGGAAAATAAACGGTTGGAATAATTAAAGGGTGCAAGGTCACTCCTCTAAGGTCTGAAGGGAAAGGAAATACTAAGGATTAGGAGGAAGAGGAAGAGAGAGAGAGAGAGAGAGAGAGAGAGAGAGAGAGAGAGAGAGAGAGAGAGAGAGAGAGAGAGAGAGAGAGAGAGAGAGAGGATAACACTGCACTTGACCATGGGGCTAGAGGAAGCTTCAAAAGGATGTGCAAAGAGTGAAATAGTGGAGTAGGGACCTTTGAACCTGTGAAGTCACCAACAACCTCACCACCTAAGTAAAGCACAAAGAATAAGATGAAGAGGATACAAAGGCTAGTGTGAAGGGGTGATACCGATGAGGAGGATGTGGTAAAAGAGATTAACCAAGAGAGGAAAGTTGGAGAACAAGAGGCTCCAGTTCATGACTTGGAGAAAGAAGGACATAAAGAAGAGAGCACCACACACAATGTAGAAATGCACACGGTCCATGAGGTGTGTGCAGACCATCTAGAGCATGAAGAAGAGGAAGATAAGTGAGATAAGATGCTAAAAAGTGATGAAGTGTTGGGCAGAACCAGTGTGCACACTTAGAATGAGAAACATGTACCCACTGGGATGTGCACTAGTAGACATAAGAGAAAGTATGAGGTCACACACACACCTTAATTTAAATGTATTGATGATCAGAAAGAGGTGATACACACATGATTCTAGAGAACTATGGTGAAAGAGAAGTTATATGGATGGGATGTCATCAATGAACAAGGGGCATCCATGCATACAAGAAATATGATGTCTTGGAGCATGCAAACACACATGGATGAGCCCAATTTTGAAATTTTAGGTCATGCATTTTCCATTGGAAAATTAAAGAAGACGTTAAAGAAGTTGTTGAAGGTGAGGCCAACAAAGATTACACATGAGAAAGCTAGAAACACTCTCAAAATGATGGTGGCAGAAGTGGCATGTAGAAATATGAACAAGGCATCCACCATTTGGAACTTAGTGGAAGATAAAAGGGTTAAGGCGCAAGAAGTCTAGTAGCTCACTAAAGAGAAAGAGAAAGATGAAAATCACATGAATGTTTTCTTGGACATGTTAGTCCACATCGTAGATGAGATTTTGGAGGCACACCTAGCATTTGAAGATAGGGCCAAGGATACATATCCCTTGGTGCTGCATTACTTGCAAGATTTGGTGCATATGTTGCTACAAGAAAATTCAAGTGTGTAGGGGCCAACAAAAGAAGATAAAGCAACAAAGAAGAAAAAAAATAATAAGATCATAACACAGAAAATTAGGGAATATGAAGGCATGTTGCAAAAACTAAAGGATACTTTGAGGAAGGAGGGATGGGCATTTGACCATTATCAAGACCTTGAACCCATTCTCAAAGAATATAACACTCAGGAAGAGGAATATTTGGCAAGTGTGTAGGATGTGAAGAAGGAGGGGAAGCTTAGTTGAGAAGAAATCCTGGTTGAGATTGTGCAGAAGCGGGATTCGTTGAAGATAGTGAATGAAAAATACAAAAAAAGGCTTAAAGAGATGAGGTCCCTGGTCATGCGGAAGATGGATGGCTTGGAAGGGTTCCTCTCAAGTATATATATAGTAATAAGGGATTTGAAGCATAAGGAGATGATGGAGGGAGCTGGCTAATACAAGAGATAGTTACGAAATGTCTAGTAGAGTGGGGTGATATGGAGTGAACCCTCAATAAGGAGTTCTCAGAGCTTTTACATCCAATTGAGGATTAAGGGCTCAATGCATGTTGAAGATTCTTCCTTCCTTTCTTCCTTATTATTTGCATTCATATTATTTATTCTTTGGATGATTCCTTATTCATTCCTTCCTTGGAAGGATAAGTCAAATAAACCCCATTGTCGAGGATGAGTAATGCACCAAGTGTGAGGTAATGTTGATTAGAAAAAATGCCTAAGTATGAGGAGCACTTAGAGGATTGGGGTGTACAATGGAGGTGTAGAGTCATGCACAAGAAGGGTTTAAACAACGCATAGGAGGCTCACACCCATATATACAGAATTCAAGACTTAACTGATTTTGCTGATCATGGGCTAAAAATAGGAAAATTGAGATGGAGTGCTGACTAAGAAAAGAGATAAAGCATGAATACTTGGCGAGAAATGAAATGTTGTTTTTGGAGAATGAAAATGTAGATCAAACACACACATGGATGATATTAATAATATTAAAGAAAGTCTTATTTGTAAGATAATCTATTATTAGCTGTTATGTAAAAGCATGCATATATAGTACACATGGCTATTTTTGGGCACGCCTATGATTAGGAGAGTGCATAGGTGGTGAATGGAAAGTCCCCACCCCTATAAATACTTGATGAATGGCTTGTTGTGAAGGACCATGTATGTTTCTAGGTTATGCTACTCTCTAGGGGTTGACACTTGAGTGCTTGGGCTTGGGCTTGGTTTTGTAATGACTGGTTTTGTATTCAGTTTCTAGTATGTAATGATTTTTATATAATGGATTATTGTGATTGGATTATTATTGTTGACATGTCTAAATATGGTGATGTAAAGGTGCAATTAATCTTTGTGATTGTTTAATCTATTATGATTCCTTATTATATGTGTTTCCAAAGTGAGCTTATGAAATGCTTAAGTATGCTTGATTGAGTACTTGGTAAATTAACATTATGAATATGTGCACTAACATATTGACAAGAAAATACAAATGAGGGACTTGGTAGCTATGCACACTTTGGGTGAGTATTCAGTTTAGACTAGATGAGGTGCTAGTGCGCATAACATTTGAGCAAATAAACAAGACTACATTAGAGATCCTCACAGATTTTCCTCTATCTAACCCTTAATTTACAATCCAATTAAGAACCCTATCAATGTCATCCTTGTACTTCAAAATGTTGTCTTTTCCTTGAGACAACCAAGTGATGAAGAACCCTATCAAAAACTACTAAACAACCTCTATCTTATACTTCTTGATTTCTTAGCCGTTGTGAACAATCCTTCTACGAAACTTTTATGAATACTATACACAAACTTTTGTTTTATTGTGGGAACACCAAGGCATCAACCTACCAGAACTTAAACATTTGACATAAGGAAATGTTCCTTTTCTTCACTCACTTGACTAGGTTTACAGGGAGTGATGGGTTCTAATGAATGTTTTGGTACAATTATTTACATAATGGTACATATACTCATGGTGTAGAAATAGGGAAGTACTTATCTTATTTTTTAGTTATCTATCCTTTAAATTCATTCTGAGTGGACAAGTGCTCTTGGATAACTTCTTGCCATATTTGCAGCTTTGTGGTCTCCTAAATGAGTTGAGTGAGCTCGGTTGGGGCTAGGGTATCCTTGATTCCTACATATTTATGTTTGGCCCATGATAGTTATTTTTTCAAATGTGTAATAGCTCTATCCATGCTTATGCTACATTCCTAACAATATTTTCTACTCATTCGAGTTGTTTATTTCAATACTTGGGCACAAAATCTACCAAATTTTGTCTTCCTCATCCATCTAAATATTTGAGGATGTCAAATGTTGTGGATTATTTATTGAGATCTTCATCCATGTTGTCCAATTTTGATTTCTACTATTGTGTGAGTCCCGAATACCCCATAACATATGTGTAATACAATGTTGCATTAGATATCTCTGTTTCCAAGGATGTGAAAGTTTTTCTAGCTTGTCTCTTCATTCCTTGTTATCAATAGCATGTTTTTAGACCTCCATGACTTTATAATTCTCCACTACTTCCATATGGATTTATTTGTATCAAACATCATCCATTGGAGTCTTTGATTACTCAATATAGTAATGTGCACTGGAAATTCATCCAGAAATATGTGGAAGCTCACCCGAAGCGCACACATCTATTTGGTTCCTCCTTTTTTTGTTTAGCAAAATGTTAGCATATATGTTCAATAACCATAACAACCATTCATACAAGAAGATACATCATAGCATGAAAATTCAACAACACATATAATAAGGAAACTAGTCTTCGTTTATAGGAATTACCAACAACTATTTGAAATCCCCATTAAAACCATTACCTAGATAATAGAACCATTAAACAATCATAAGAAATTTTTCATTTTAATCACAATTTGTTGCATTAACATTGAATTGATTAAAATATACAACCATTACATACATGTTTGTGGACCATGCCACCACTCTCACACAATACTTCGTTAAACAAGTATAGAACCCACACTAACTCATTATCTCCATAACCCTACTAGCTAGCTATTACAATGAAGCATAACATATATTTATAGTGTGGGGAATTTACCTTTACCACCTAAATGCAAATTTCTAATAATATGCATTCTTTTTATAACTGGTACTAACAATAAATGAAGCTATAATTAGCTCAGACCTTACATTCTTTAATCCTAATCTTTTACCTTCACATCCCATTGCCTGCATCATGACTCTTATCTTTATTCTTGTCCATCAAAGTCATTGATTTTGTCTATTTCAGATATTTCATTGAGTGAAACTTCCATCTTTTGTTTTTCTATTTTTATCCCTATCTGAAAATTGGCTAGTCGTCAATTTACCTGCATGCACGTCCTTGTGCATTTTTTTTGTTTCTTCATGGTGCACGATACCTTTGCAAAACTCTCATTGTTTCTGACTTCCTCTTTTTATCTGCATTCCCTTTACCCAAAACTCATTCACCCAACTCTATATCCGTGCATGGCTATACTTGCCATTTCCTTATCACAAATATTGCCCCACAACCGTAGGGGATATTATCCATCCTCTGGCAATACTATGTACCCATGAATGTCCTCCAAAACAGAACATTCAATTAAAGAATATGAGGAACTCCCCAATGAATAAAAAGAATAATATAATTCACATGCACACAATTAATCCATATGTAGCATTTACTTGGAAATACACTTCATAGATAATCAGTAAATTCGTTCTAGGAACTCTGTTTTCAATGGTTCTTATCATTTATCCCACCCTTCTTAATTCTCCTACCCGACAACGCTTAGTCTACTTGCTTAAGATCTTTAGTTAAGACGCGACTTAACCTTTCTATCATTTGATTGAAAGGTATTATATTCTTGTCGCCAAACATTCATACTATCTCAAAGGTGATAACATATGACTTTAAATCACCCTTATATCCCATTGAACAACGATTAAGGACTACGTTTGATTTTTATTATTACAACTCAAGGTATGAATAGCTTAATCATCTAATTCCCTGTTCACAAAGAGAAAAATCCTCTAATCTATGTTCAAAACGCGAAAAGAGTCCACTAAAAATTCCTATTAAGAGAGGGATTGCTTAAAGGTAATACTCTTACACAATTTAACCGAGATCAACTAATACCCTCTATCCACTAAACCGACATAAAACTCTAATGATTATTACCACCCTAATATTAGTGGGTAATTATTCTTCACCTAAAAAATATTTTTTAAGTTTTGATCCACCGCGTTCTCCTCTTAGTATTAAGCTAATTATATTTGGCTGGCAATGTTCTTACATTAATCCCTCCCTACGAACTTTCATAACGATCTCTATCCTTAATTTATATTTCGTTGTGGAGTAGTTAATGCCCTCACCTTTAAGGATGAATCAAGGTCTTGTAATCAGGCCTTTCGAACACACTGCTTCGACATCTAACATACTCTGTTCTAAGTATGGACACTATAAGACTCTAACATTTTTTGAAACTTTATCTATTAACGTAATTGTTCACTTATCTGTGAACTTTACATCTCTATGATGATCATTTGATTGCGGACACAGTAATCCACTTCTTTCATTCAATTTTTTTATTTATATTTGAATATATGGTTAGCAAAATCATAGCTTATTTCCTAATATGTATGCCCTTGTATAACTCATACTATTTCTTATCTACAAAAATTTTCTATTATCTACACCAACTATGCTCTAATCTTTTTACACTATGCTGTAAAGAACGGAGGAAATCCTTGCACCTGTTAAATGGTAGTCTTATCATATACCATCCCGTTCTTGATCGATGCTGAGCATGTGGTATATAGAATAGTTTACAACCATTTTTTACGTTATGAGAGGTAGTAATCTATGTACGTGGTCCTATATATTGTTTATCTAGTCTCATACATTTCAGGTAAGTATGTAATCTCTACCTCCTCTGTTTCTCTCAATTCCTAAATTTTAGGTAGCACCACAATTGAACTAAGTATAGGCGGATATAATCATTATATCTCTCTCACAATATTCATATTGTTATATGTATGAATAATCCATAGACTCATCTTCTAACCAATTACTACGAACCCACTGTTAGCTTGAGTAGCTATATCTGTTCCTCATAAAAAATATCGACCTTGAATAGCACAAATACCTTAGTGCTACTTACCATATCGGAGATTATAAAGAGTGTCCGTACCGGCTACTATCTTCTATTCTTCTCTCCTATTGCTGTCTGGTATAAATATCAGTGTACTTATTATAGGCAGCGATAATGGCCTTAATGAAATTAAAACTTCATACATTTGCTCCTAGGACTAAGTTACCATTAAGTGCCGTCTCTACTTAACCCTAATCGTCAAAAGCTTACTAATGAAATACGACTCTCCTATTAGATACAGTGTTATTTGATTCATGCTAACGAGATCTATTTGACTTTTAGATAGGACATTATCATTTACAATCATCATTTTCACCGCTTTTATAGGTATTTCCAATAATTTTCCAATTTCCTAATAACACACCCACTTACACAGGAAGCTTACACAATGGACGTAACCTATCAGACATCTCTTCACCCTTCAAAGATAACATATTTTCTATTATATATGATTTATCCATATCTCTACTTGCACGGGACCGCTTGTCATATTCGCCACAACACCTGTAGCATTTTTATGTATTCTAGGTAATCATGTGACTTAATGGTTCGTTGCGGGAGTTATAGTCTAGAATGTCTTCACGTCTTTATTGCCTTAACGACATCCAACATTATTCGTGTGCCCTTATGTTCTCCAACTTGAGTACCACATTCTTGTTCTACATCTCTATTCATACGTTTGCACTTCGTACTCTTCCTCAATTACATTTCACTCTACCGCGTTGTTTATAAGCCCCTTTCTCTACAACCACCCTTCTAATTAGATCTCTTCTTTTCTCATCTCATCCATCCCTATTTCTGTATTTTTTTCTTGCTCTCTACTTTATCCAACATCCATTGGCCTAAATCTCTATCTAGGCTGAAACATTTGATTGATCGTGCCTTAGTCTCCTACCTCTCCAAAATCTGAAATGTTCCATGTATGTGAAATTGACAACTTCCTCATATCTGAAGACTGTTATCCGGATGGTGTCATAGAGCATTGATTCAATATTTTCCATTTTGCTCTATGACAAAAAATTTAACAGTCTTCACTTACTCACCGTGCACACTCTTTGAACTCTATCTTTCTTATCATGATTTTGTGCACAACGGCGCTCACCACTTCCTTGTCAAAATTTTACTGGTCAAGTATTTTGAATCTCCTTCCCTCTTCTAACGATCCAAACACTCATCATTAAATGATTTTGTGCCAATCCTCATAGCTTTTCTTTTCTTTCACAACCTTGCAGAAGAGAGAGTGGTTTCTCTTCCTCTCCTCCTCGCTTATCCTCCCTCATCATCTCACCTTTTTTTCTCTCCGGATGCTCTTCTCCTTCTCCCTGTTTCCCTTCTCCTTCTTATTCATTACTTTCTTTAATCTTGTCCCTTTGTATGTTATGCCAGCTCTCTTATCTTGCTTCTGTGCCATGTACATCTATCCATTTCCAACTATATTCTCTATATATTTTTCTTTCCCCCTCTACTTATTATTGGTTGTTCCTCAAGTATTTATGTAGGCTTCCTACTTTTATTGTGCCCCACTACTTTATACTTATCCTTGATTTACTATCCACCCTACACTTTTATCAAAATGAACAAGAAATTAGTGTACCGTTGAGCATTTCTTTCCCGGTTACAAGAAGGAAGGAGCAGATTATATGAACAAACATTACCTTGAGGAAGGCTTTAAATGGGACATATAGGTGTATAGGACCATATATGAGTCGCACCATATCGGTGTCACTTGCATATGGGGGACACACACCAAGCCAGAAGATATGTAAAGAGGATCAAAACGACAAAAAGTTTCGCAGTGTTCACGCTGAAAATGACTCATTTCTTAAAATCGACCCAAATTCTCTACCATTCCACCTCACCAGATTTTATTATGTATTTTGAAAATATCTCCAGTGTGATATGCGAGTTCAAATGACTCATCGACCCAAGGGTAGTCAAGGAATTCAAATTGCTTTAGATCCAAAAGTGATTGTGGTAGTGTAAATTCCGTATAATATTTAATAGAAAGGGTTATTGGTTTGAGGACATGAGATAATCCACACGCAACTATGTTGCTAGTGAAATAAAAAACCGCCCCTGTCTTACTTCGTGTGGTATTCGAACTATGTGATAGCTTCTTTAACCTAAGAGTATATGTAACTTTAAATTATGAAAAATTACTTCTTTCAAATTTGGTGTTAGCTTTGGTTTGGACGCCGAGAATTTTAAGAATATTATTTCCCTAAAATGATAATAAAATATATTGGAAAAAAAATTATTGGGATGAAGCCGTATGAAAAGTTAGTGACGTGATATTTACTCAAAAACGTGTTTTCTATTGTAATTAATTGTTGCAAAATAAAAAAAATATTCTTGAGAACTATTTATCACTTATATTATACAATTAGAAATAAATACGGTCGCTCTTTTATGACATTTAAACTCTAATTTGGCTGACATCAATAAATATCTTCTGAGGTAACAACCTTGAAATGTTAATAATTTCCACTCTAGGTAGTATTTGTTCATTATTTATGATATCCAGGCATTCCCATCATTTCAGTCCAATGTCTCCTCATATCAATAGAATTTCATATTGAAAATTTTTATATTTCAATTTTTTAGTCTGGTTTATACTATTTCATTTTATTATGATTCTTTCACTATTTTCGGATCCTTTCCATATCTTATATTCTAACTTTTTAATTATTCTTAATATCCTTCTGCACTATATTATTTATTATTCTATATTCCCAAATAATTATTTTTATTAAGGTCATATTCGGTGAATTGATTGAATATAATTTTTTTAGTAATTGTTTATTAAATTAGTGCTTATTTAATTATTAAATTCTATATTATACCCTAATAATGTTTCTGAATTTCTAGCCTGTGAATAGCATATAATATTAGGAACTTATATGATAAATTAAAATACTATATAGTGTGGATGTGTTATTGTCTTCTTAATTGTTTATTTTGTTAATTATTTAAGGACAGTTAATTTTATTTTACTCATTTTAATCATTATTTCAAATATATAATTCTCTATTGTAGATATCGATTATATTTTCTCAATCTAGTCTGATTTTAATTCTTTCTTGATTTTATCATGTTTTTATTAATTTTAGGAATTTGTTGATTATTATAAATTTCTCATATTGGAACAACTTGCTACTTACCAAGTATTTCCTGTTTTCAAATAAATCCTCTTCTACTACGTGGTGTGAACACTTGGATAATCATTATTATGTTCTTATTAGTAAGTGAATCTTCCTAAATTCCTTTTATCATTATTTTTCATGCTAATAATTATAGTAATTATAATAGTTAGTTGTTAATATTTATTAATGTTAAATTATATTTGAAGAACATGTATATCTATTATAATTATTCTCTTTTAAATATTCTTTTTTAATGAGATTCTATACTCTTTATTTAACACAATTATATGTTTTTCATTCTTTAGCGTATGTGTATTATTGTTTCTATCGTTGTAGATATATGGATGCTTAGAGAAAAATACTATATTTTATTGTTACTCTTTCGTATAATTTTTATTTCGATTTCTCGTATTTCTTATTAATTTTAGTTTATTTTAAATCCATTGTTATTTTACGTATTAATTTAAGGGACCTAGTGTTAATTTTTATGTTAACTGTCAATTTAATATATTGATCAGAGTCCATATTAAATATTAAATATCTTTTGATCATTTTGAGTTGTGTTTTATAATTCTTTATAGTATTTTAACTCTTTACATTTCTTTTTTGTATAGTTAATTTGCTATTACTTTTTATAAATTCTCTTTAATGATCTTAAAGTTAATGAAAGTTATAATTTCCTCCTCGAATATTTTTTTGTTTAGAAACATTTGTGCTTTCATATATATGTGTTCCATTGCTAACGTGTCACATGATTGATTCTCCCCAATCTGAAGAACTGCTATCTTCTCTCAAATATGAGAGGAATTGATATATCTATTTTTCCTTGCTAAAATTTCCGTTTGGCTTCAAAAGAATTTAATACTTCTTACTCAGTGTTTATACATGACATTGATTCTGGGTTACTCAAATAACTTCATTCTCGCTTCGTGATGTGTGGATTCAAAATTCCCTCTCTTATTCAAAATTAAATCATTACCCTAATTTCGGCCAAGAATTCATTAACTCTAACTACCACTTATAATTAAATTATAAGACTTTGTACGGTGATTTAGATGAGTCTAATATAATACAGAACTGTATTTAAATAAGTTGATCCTACATTTAAGAATACATCAGAATATCTACTTTGTACATCCTCAAAATTTCTTATATTTTATGCTACATCTATTTTTGATATTATCTCTCTTATATTATATTCAATATTTTATAAAAACATCATTGAAGTGAGCCACTTATTTATTTAAAGTATTGTTAATTAATTTCTGGTTTGATTTTTCATGTCGATTTATTAATTCTTCACCCTCCTAATTTTAAAATATTGTTAGTTTTTGTGTAGACTCTTTGAAAGATTTAATTCAATTAAAAAATTAAATATAAGTTGTTTATTAATTTCATTGTTGAACTGTGTTTCTTATATGTAGGAGAAATCACCTTTGCATTTTTATCAATAAATTACTTTATAAATTTTATCCTTTCACATTGTTGCAGATAAGTCTGTTCTATTTTTATTAATTTAATCCTTTCGTACTTATGATTATGACGCAACTATTTACTTTAATGGAACATTTCCATGCTCAATTTATCCTCTAATATGTGTAAATTTTTATATTGAGTTGTTAAGATGTATTAAGTTCTGTTATATGTTTATAGAAGTTTTGAATAATAAGTGTGTTCATGTTAATTTATAATTATATGATTATTGTAAGCATATATTATAAATTGGATTGGATATACTATCCATAAGAATAATGTATTATTATTGATGTGAAAATCTTTTTACTATTACATTATATTGAATTTCATTAAGATGTAATTGAAATGAACATACAAGTTGTGTATTGTGTTAAGATAAATTTTATTATTTTTCAGATGTATCTCAAATAAATGTTATCAATATCTTACGAACATTCGTTAACTTATTTTCTTCGCGAAAACTATGTTAAAAAACGATACTCTGTTTTAGTCAAACTTATTGAATTTTTACTCATTTATATAATAATAAGATACTACTATTAATTACATTACCATTAATTTTAATTTATACTTATTACTTGAAACATAGTTATTAATTAAGTAATGATTATGCTCTATACAATTACTGTAGTTATCATATTTGTATCATTCATTATATTCGCTGTGTATTACAATCTTCTAAAATACATTTATGAAATTTATATTAATTTTTACAATGTGTTTCTATTATTAATTTTTTATTGACTATCTCAACTTATGTTATTAATTTAATTTCTCTTTTTGATGGTATATAGATATTCATTTAAGTCTGTTTAACTAATATTAAAAATTCTTTATCATATGTAGACAACCAAAGTCATTTTTTATGGTTTTTTGTGAATTAATATATCATTCTTTTGCTAATTTTATTAATTTTGTTTAATTTTTGAACCAAGTTTCTTTCTGTTAATTTTATAATATTGTGTCTTAATATAAACATTTTTATAGTAAGTGTTACCAATCCTTTTTTTATAATATATGAAATATATTTTTTCATATATACAATATTCTTTATTAGAGTGAAGATGTATCGAAGAAGTATTTTGGAAATATAATATGTAAATTTTACCTATCGGTTGTTTTAACTCGTTAATTCTAATCCATTTCGTTAAATATCTACCATATTAACTAACTAAAATGATAATATTATTTCATAATTAACTTTTATCCCATTTTATGTTATAAATGTTTTATGCCTTAAATAAAACTATCGATATTCAGATTCACTTCCCTTTGTATAGATATATAATTATATTATGGAGTACTTTTATTAATAAGTAAGTGGATATTGAGAAAAAATATGAATCCGAAAATCATCGAAGTTGCCTATTTTGACGCGAGTCGATATTGCAAATGCGTCTATGTGCGTTTAAATTGTGCTATTTGACCTGAAATTATATTCGAATTGGTTCGTACCCTATTTCTATTTTCAGTTAATTCAAAAGACGTTTTTTAGTACCTCTACTCTTCAAAAGATTAGTCATTTAATAACCAACCAACCATCATTATGTATGATAGTCAATTGTCGAACTGTAATTTTTCTCTACTCGAATATGCATTTTATATAAAGTGTATTGCACACATCATGAATAATGAGTCTTCGGCTATATATTTCAAAATTTTGTTCACTGCAGGTACTTTTTTGGTTTTTTATATTTATGTTTTTTGTGATATATGATTAATGTTTTAGAATTGTGAAAATAGGACTCATTAACAAAACAGCAATCCCCAATATATATCTTTGTACCTTACTTGACGAATTGGAAGGATTTGGAATGACCAATTTTATTTATTTTACAATTTATTATGGAAATTTGAGCACACTTTTGGAATGTAAATAGTATATTTTAGCAAATCCCATTTTTTCCTATTTCTATAGATATTTTTTTATACTAGTTTACTATAACAGGAAATATTATTCATATCATGGCATATAATTACGAGCAGTGATACAATTTAGGTAATGCCATGAAGAGTGAGCATCTTCCGGTGTGTAGATTTGTTATGTAAAATATTCTGAGTGGTAGTTTTGTGTTGAACATGTTTTTTTAGTCGTATTGTGAATTCTTTAGTTCATAATAGTAGGGTGTGTGGTTGCAATTTGGGTGCATTGATTTATTGATTTTGGTTATGTTGAGGATAAAGAGATTGTTTGTGAGAAGATATTATAGATAAGTATTGTTGGTGATTTTTTCTTATTCAAAACACATCAAATTTTGAGTTAGAGAGGTGTGCGCCGACCTAAAGTGATGAGGGATTGAATTTGTGAAGGATTTGGCCAAAGGTTATATGTGGAAAAATGGATATACAAATACAAACAATAGTAATATAGCGAGCATAACAAGCCTGGAATCAGAGTGTAATGGAATCATTTTCTACAGAATTGCAAGTTTGCACTGGAGTGAGTCATTTCTATCATTTTCTTCAAAAATTTGTTTTTAAACTTATTAATTTGGAATTAATGTTTTTGATATCTTAATAAATTTAATGATGTTTATGATCTGTAATATTAATTAATGCAATATTGATTTTTTTGGGGAACATTAAAATGGGTGGGGAAAACCTATGAAATTGATTGGATTCCAATCTATTATCCGTAATTCAATAAAAGGTTAACATAACTATGAGAGGAGTGGATGCGAAAATAACTGGGCTGAGAGAAGCATCTATTAAATATTATTAATAGACTATATCTCGCTGAGTGTCATCAGGAATATCAGTAAGTGAATTAAAAGACCGGATAATTCTTTAGCTGCTATGAAAAGTGGATAGCATGAGAATTAAAGATCAAGGGCAAATGAACAAGGAAGTGAAGAAAAAATATTGCCTATGAAAATGAATAGACAATCTCTAACCTAGAGTGTTAAATGGATGTCATGCACGATATGAAGACAGCATGAGTTCACACCGATAGCAAATTATAAGGTATTGTGAACTCTGAATTGTAAGACGACATATAGAACTTATATAAGAATTAAAGTCCAAAGTTAATCTTAAAACATATTGATTGAACTAGAAACTGTTTCACGAATGCCAAACCTTTGTTACAAGTACCTTCGAGAAATCAAGGATTACTGAATTAGTTACCTCCTGGAACTTCAAACTTCTATTCCATATTGGTGAAATATTCCATTGCTGTTCAATGCCCATTATTTCCAGTGCTTGAGATGTTAATCATTCTAATGAAGACAAGACCCATTTGCGCAAAATACTGATTCACCTTTGGATAATAAGAGGCAAGTACTTCCAACTTATTTTAGCTGCAAAAAAACATTCTTTACATTTTATGGATCCACTGCTGCAACATCTGCAAACAACCACGACAAAAGTATCTTCCTTGATGATCTTCATTGTTTTTCCTTGTAGAGAAGTGATCCACTAGATTAATCCATCATGCAATTCAGCTAAATGCCTTTTATCAACCTGCACATGTTATCAATCTATCACACACCATCAATTATCTTTTGAAGGAACACCATCAAGCGGCGCATATGAAATAGAATGAAACCTCAGAATGTCTTTCCTTTCCTCTTTTCAGACCAAGAGGGTAAGTGTAGCCAAAAGAGAAGGAATAATTTACTATGTCTCCCACCCATCCACACACACTAGATTTCTAGCCTATTACTTTAGCGCGCAAAAGTTCTTCAACAGAAAAAAGAAATTCTCCTGTCATTTATGTGATCTTTAGCAGTTGCTATTATTAGAGTTGCATTATCTCTACCAATTTAGTGTATTTGATAGTCACATTATTACTCATGATTTTGTCACCCACCTATACCCTCTTCTCACTAATTTCTTCTCCATGAGACAGTATCTCACAACCACATGTGAAACTAGACTTGACATGATTTGTTGAGTGAAAATACTCTTTGTAATTCTCATGTACATTTGATATAAAGAGATGATTATCTATGTGACTATATTTTCAATCATCAATCCTTCCAGTATTTGACTTAAGAAAGCCACTAGACACTCCATTCCTTGTCTCATTCTCTTATGTAAGACAAATAAACACGACATCCTCAGCTCCAATGCATCAGAGGATGAAATCATTTACAAATCAAGTATGATAAGTTGGGTGTGTGTAAAATCCTGCTTGATTTTAAAAGAATTTATATATCCTTAGTTAGTCCACTTAAGATTGTATCTTTTTGAGCAATGAAGGGATAGGCCTGACCAATCCTCATAAGTAGAAATAACATCTCTAACAAAGTGATTTTCCTAGGAATGACTACAAGCCTTCTTGGTGCACAAAAAAAGAGACGAGAATGGTGTGAGATGCGTTTTGGATCAATGAAAATTTCCATCCTGGGACACACATGGCCCAAATATTACCCTGTGAACAAAAAAATCTGTACTTTTTAGTTTGAGACACACCCCAAATTCTCAGTCAAATTCTTCAAAGACTTTCTCCTAGATGCTGTTGTTATCTGCGATTTGCCTTTGAGAAGGCAATATTTCATCCAAGGTCAAACTAAGATGAACTCATTTGATATATCCCTCTAAGACAATTCCTTACTCTCCTAGGGGAATTTTGTGGCTTACATTATAAACCAAAATTGCATTCTTTGGTAGCATATGTCCACATTTGCGTTTTAAATGTTGTTTTGAATTGATCCTCTTCCTTGACCATGATCTGGTTGAAAAACCACAATAACCATTCTAGCATAGAGGAAACCTTTTCCACACCACCTTTCGGAATAATCGTTCCATTAGAAGGAAAAGGATATCGATCCATTCAATTATTCCTATCAAGTCTTTTAGAAATCAAGGAAAAAGCCGATTTCACCATTCTTATAAAAAGGTTGACTTAAATAAAAGGATATCAATAATTTTCTAGAAATGACAGTAATTTGTAGCCCCTGTGTAATTCATACAATTATGAACCACCGATGTTTCCTACTATTAAGGACATTTAACAAGGCGGGTTTTTAAAAACTACTACTTGCAATCTCCTCTTCTGACAATTTAACAACATTATTGACTGTTTTTGGAATGACTTGATAAGCTATGTGAAAGCTATGTCAAGCTTCATTAACATTCATCTGATGAATAGCCAAGGATCCCACCTTTATGAAATTTATAATAAGTATGCGATTCTTTTTATAACTGGTACTAACAATAAATGAAGCTATAATTAGCTCAGACCTTACATTCTTTAATCCTATTTTTAGCCTTCTCAATTCATTGTATTTTCCCTTGCCTTGCATATGCTTTCTTATCTTTTTCTTGTCCATCAAGTCATCTTGATTTTGTCTATTTCTAGATATTTCTTGAGTGAAACTCCATCTTTTGTTTTTCTATTTTTATCCCTATCTGGAAAATTGGCTAAGTCCTCAATGTTACCTGCATGCACGTGGCCTTGTGCATTTTTTTGTTTCTTCATGGTGCACGTACCTTTGCAAACTCTCATGTTCTTACTTCCTCTTTTTATCTGCATGCCCTTTCACCCAACTCATCACCCAACTCATATATCCCGTGCATGGCTAGTACTTGGCCATTTCCTTATACAAATATTGCCCCACAGTAGGGATATTATCCATCCTTGGCAATACTTGTACCATAGAATGTCCTCCAAAGAATGAAATAATAAAGAATATGAGGGTAACTCCCCAATGAATAAAAGAATAATATTATTCCACATGCACACACTTAATCAATCTTGTGGTGATTGGAGTAGTTCTAGGAACTCTGTGTTCAAGGTATTTTCTAGATCTTCCCACCCTTCAAGCTCCGTAGTAGTTATATCTGATACCGATCCGGTAATATTTGGCACTTTCTCAGGGGTCAATTATTCACCCTTATCCTTTAGTTCCCTAATTATTATAATAAGGCATAATGTAATTCCCTCCAAAGAATCCATCATGTGCATAACCAAGGGGCACAAATCCTTGAGTCTTGCTTAAGTGTTTCTCTCACAACTTAAAGCAAATCCCTCTTCCACACCACTTCTACCATGATTTATTTTTGTACAACCTTATTACATTCTTAGTGGCATGCACTTGCTTTAGTTCAACATCATCTTGAGTGGTGTGCTCACTAAGGATGGAATCAAGGTCTTGACAGTTGTGAAATGTGTAACCTTCTCTCTTCATGGCTTCCTTAATCATTGTGCTCAATACCTCATATTCTACTATTATGCACACGACTACTTCTTTATTTTTTTATTGATGTACAACCAACTCTTCCTTTGATGTCCCCTACACATACTTCTTCTCATACAACATCATACACACTATGTATTTTAAGTAGTGTAATTTAAATGGATACTCATCGTAGGTGCTATCCACCAGGTTGGGGTGTGTGGTTTTGATGGCACTTATGATCTGGGTGGCCTTGTTATAGGCATACTTTGTGTGCCTCTTTGTTTTCTCAATTTTTTTTGTGAGCCATTGGACCTCCTATTCTATTTTCTTATTGTCTTCCAATAAAACTCTTATTCTGCCCCACTTACTTAAGTTCTTGTGCGTGACCTTGAATGAAATTTTATTCAACACATTATTGGCCTGCTCATCTATCAGCTCTATGGGGTCGATAATAGTGATGAATATGCCTAGAACCTTCTTCATTTTTCTTGTCATAAGCCTTATTATTAATTTCAAATTCATTCTGCTCCATGTGGGTTTTCATGCTTAACGAGATCATATTTTTAGTGCACATATTTTCCCCTTATGGATCAATCAATTCCCAACCACCCACACACACACACACACACACACACACACACACACACATATTATATATATATTCTCGACACTATGCTCTGGAACCTTGCAACAACACCTTCATTTTATCATCTATGTAATTCATTTGAGGTGGCCGTAGAATCACCTCCTTCCTTCTTCCACCATTGTGCCTTCCCCTGGGCACATCTTGCTCAATGTTCATCTACGTGCTACTCCCATCTACACGTTCAGCTCCCAAGCCTTCCTATGATGGCCCCCCATCACTTTTCTTCTTCTCTTCTCCCTTGGGGCCTCCATCATGAACATCCTGCACTTCCTCAACAATGTTCATGGTCTCATCCTTATATTTGTCCTTTGCATATGTCGGATCTTCATCATGCACAACCTCCTTCACTGAATTCTCTTCATTTCTCTCCTTCACATGAACCAAATTTTGCCACTTATTCTTCTTCTTCTTGAGGAGGGGTACCCTCATACATTCTCTCGGAGGTCCCTACCTTCTAATTTCCCTTTGGAGGCTATGGGAGGTGAAGGTACATTCCATCAATATACTTTCCATTCCTCATTTTGGGCCTCAAGTATAGGTAGACTCTTGTTGTGCCCTATCCCATTACATGGCACATAGATTGACAAGATAGAATGTGAGGGGTACAAGAATGAGGAGAGGGAACACGAGGAAGGTAAATGACCAGAGGTGACATATATGGGGCCAAGGTCACAAGAGGGACCACATGAGTGATGAGGATGGAGGAAACTAAAAGGGGATGAGTGGCCATGGTGGTGATTGATGTTCCTTGACCTCACCAAGGAGAATGGGAATCAATGTTGACAATGGTGGTGGGTGAAATGTAAAAAGGGGTGGAGATTTTCCTCCACTTTTGAAAAAAATTAATCTTCACCTTCTTGATGGGAACTTTACCTTTATCCTTAGGTTCCTGAGAAGGACCCACTTCTGACGTGAGAATTATCTTCATATTTGGGAAATTGGGATCCTTTGGTAGAATGTTCATTAAAAATATTCAATGATTTATTCAAATAAAAATTTGGGCTACATATTCCTTAATAGACATTACTTCCTTAATTGACAAATTAATTGGGGGAAAACCTAATTTTTCCACTTGTGTTTGTTCATATATGATATCCAAGGCATTCCCATCATCATCCATGCCTCCCATAATATCTATAATGTTATTCCTGGTTACTTCATCTAGATTCATTCGACTCCAATCTTTACTCTTTATTTCTACCTCGCCCTTGTTATCAATCCAAACATATTTGAGCTTAGGAAAGTGAAATTGTAGAGTTCTAAGTCTTGTTAGTACTTCCCAATAATCGAATCTAAGCCTTGGATGAAAAGGTTTGATATTAATTATTATTTTCCTTGATTACCGAATAACACGTGTATCATCTAATTGATATCGAGAAATGAATTCCAGCCTCATGATTTATTTTTTGGAACTTGTGAAGATCAATCAATTTCCTTACCAAGTCCTTCAAAATCCACTTTTCACTTGGAAACCTTGACAATAGGTACGAAGAATCCTAGAATCCTCTAACTCAAATTTAGGTGAAAGTTGGTAATTAGAGAAAGACACATACCTAATGAGATACAACATTCTAGGATGCATCAGTGCACTAGTACTTGGAGAGGCATTTGTCCAATTGTAGATGATGCTATAGAAAAAGGTATTATTCACCCTTCAGAAATGACTCAAGATTCTATTTAGGGACGATTGAGGGTAGAATTCATAGACAGGAACTAAAATTCTAGTTCATTGTGTGTTTAATCTAGGACATATCCTCATTCTTGTTAGTGCATAATTAAAATACGATGCCATATAAAACTTCCCTATTATATACACTTCCTTCAATTTTTCATGTAAGGTGTCACTGATGAATTCTCCCCACCTGAAGAACTGCTTATTCTTCCTCAAGATAGAGAGGAATTGATATATCTATTCTTAAAATTCCTTAGCTTCAAGAAGAATGAATACTCTACTCAGGAGTGTTATAATGACATTGATTTCTGGTATAAAATCACCCCTTGGCAAAGCCTTTAAAAACATGCCAACCATAGACTTGGGTTTTAGGAGATAAATTTTATTTACATGCTTGATACATGTTATTTCTTTCTCATCCCAAACCTTTTGGGCCTACTTGAGATCAATATCAATATACTCATTGAGGTTCAATATATTAAAGAGTTCTGTTGGAGCTCAAAATTACACCCGTCCCAAATTAGGAGGAATTGGGCCTTTGAGGTAACATGGGACTGTCTCCAAGTTGTGGGACCTTGCACTTGAGGTAGACCTCCAGAGAAGGCTGAATTCCTCTACTAATTTATATTACTACAACTACTCCTAGGAATTCTATCATTCCAAGGGACTAGGGTGAGAAGGATATGTATAAAAGGGAAATAATGTAATGAAGCGAGGTGATAACACCAGAAAGAAAGGGATGAACACTCTCAGATGAGTGAAAAATAAGAGAAAATTCACACAAGGAGGGAAGAAGTATGTGTCAGAGTCTAAAGCAACTTTCAGACACTCACTTTCATGGAGAACAATCGAAAAGAAACCTGCAAGGGACATAAAATATACACAACATACCAAAAATACAATAGAAAAGTAAGAAGATGCAACAAAGTACAAGTTAGCGCAGAGAATAGCCACAAAACAAGAATTTTATTACTTTCAAATGATGCACAATCTATTACAATAGTGGAAAGAGGTAAATATCCACATGTAATGAACCAAATCTAAGGTTTACAACTCAAAATGTAAAGGAACACTACTCTGAATAATTCTCTAAAAAACTAAGAGGGTCCAACCTTTTTAAAATGAGAATTATTCAACAAAATATAGAAGAAGGAGAGAAGAGGAGGGAAAAAGAGGGAAACTCGGGTTTTAACTTTCGACCACCAATAACAAGAAATAAATGCTTGTTAATGTGCCTAAAACACCGTCAGATCAACCTCCCCTTGTTGGGTAACTTTTAAAAGAAGGAAAGAGAAAAAATATGACCAAATCTAGGTGGTTGAGTCGATTGGATGTGTGCATTAATGACTGAAATCATGTTTCCCTATTTTCACCTACCAAGTCCCACCAAAATATGATTTTGAAAACCATAGAGTGTAGTCCATGTCAATAATTTTCTAACAAGACTAGGTGCACATGAATATGAGCTCTGTAGCAGAATTTTGGTGATTTGAATTTTGTAGTGTAATACAAACATGCAAGCCAAGTGTCACGATCTGATCGATGGAAGGATTTGGATGACAATTTATTTATTTTTATTTTTTTCACCATGTGTCATGCATTCATTTTCCATAAGGATTTGACACACATATAGCATGCTTTGATAAGTTTCCTGTTGAGCACTTCAGTTGAAAAATTCCTGGGAGTGACACGTGGCTCTTGATAACTGGCTTAAAGGGTTGCAACTTGGGTGCATGTGTGGGAGAAAGAGGTGGGAGAAGGAAGAATGAAGAGGTTTATAAGCACACATGAAGGGGTGTGCAAAGGATGGGAAGAAGGGTGCATATATGTAAAGGTATGAAAATACACAAAGAAGAAGGAGAAGTGTGCATGACAAGGGTGCATGAAAGCAAATGAACAAAGGAAAGATGTGAAAAGAGAATGAGGGAACTTGGGAAGATGCACAAGACTTAGGAAGGAAAGGCATGCACATAAGGTATGCCTGGGACAATGATTTGTAAGGATTTAACATTATTAGAGATAATGGTTTCACGAATGCCAAACCTTGTTACAATACCTTCGAGAAAGTCAAGGATTACTGAATTAGTTACCTCCTGGAGACTGTCAACTTCTATCCATATGGTGAAGTAGTCCATTGCTGTCAATGCCCACTTATTTCCAGTGCTTGAAGGATGATTAATCATTCTAATGAAGTCAAGACCCAATTGCGCAAAATACTGATTCACTTGGATAAGTAAGAGGGCAAGTACTTCCAACTTATTTTTAGCTGCAAAGAAAGAACATTCTTTACATTTTATGATCCACTTGTGCACATCTGCAAACAACGCACGACAAAAGTATCTTGCCTTGATGATCTTCATTGTTTTTTCCTTGGTAGAGAAGTGTCCACTAGATAATCCATCATGAAATTCAGCTAATGCTTTATCAACCTGCACATTGTTAATACAATCTATCACACACCATCAATGTATCTTTTGAAGAGAACACCATCAATCGGCGCATATGAAATAGAATGAAACCTCAGATGTCTTTTCCTTTCCTTGTTCAGACCAAGAGGGTATGTGCCAAAAGAGAGGAATATTTACATGTCTCCCATCCATCCACACACACTAAGATTTTCTGCCTATTTAACTTTAGCGCGCAAAGGTTCTTCATACAGAAAAAAAGAATTCTCTTGATCATTTTGTGCATCTTTAGCAAGTTGCTTATAGAGTGCATTATCTCTAACCAATTTAGTGTATTTGATAGTCACATTATACTCCATGATTTTGGTCACCCACCTAACCCTTTTCTCACTAATTTCTTCTCCCATGACGAAGTATCTCACACCACAGTGTGAAACTAGAACCTTGACATGATTTGTGGTGAAAATACTCTTTAATTTCTTCAATGTACATGATGGTAAAGAGATGATTATCTATGTGACTATATATCAATTCATAATCCTTCAGTATTTGACTTAAGAAAGCCACTAGACACTCCATTCCTTGTTCATTCTCTTATGTTAAGACAAATAAAACACTGACATCAGCTCCATATGCATAGAGGATGAAATCATTAGCATAATCAAGTATGATAAGTGTTGGGGTGTGTGTAAAATCCTGCTTGATTTTTTAAAAGATTTATTTTCCTTCAGTTGTCCACTTGAAGATTGTATCTTTTTTGAGCATGAAGGTGATAGGCCTGACCAATCCTATAAAGTTAGAAATACATCTCCTAACAAAGTTGATTTTTCCTAGGAATGACTACAAGGCCTTCTTGTGCACAAGAAAAGAGAGAGCGAGAATGGATGAGATGCGTTTTGGATCAATGGAAATTCCATCCTTTGACACCACATGGCCCAAAATATTACCCTGTGCAACAAAAAAATTGTACTTTTTAGGTTTGAGACACACCCCAAATTCTCAGTAAATCTCAAAGACTTTCTCTAGATGCATGTTGTGATCTGCGATTTGCTTTGAGAAGGCAATTATTTCATCCAAGTAAACTAAGATGAACTCATTGATATATCCCTCTAAGACAATGTCCTTTACTCTCTAGAATTTTGTGCTTACATTTGATAAACCAAAATGCATTCTTTGGTAGGCATATGTTCCACATTTGGTTTTAAATGTTGTTTTGAATTGATCCTCTTCCTTGACCATGATCTGGTTGAAACCACAATAACCATCTAGCATAGAGAACCTTTTCACACCAGCCATTGTCGGAATAATCTGTTCCATAGAAGGAAAAGGATATCGATCCTTCAATTATTCCTTATTCAAGTCTTTGAAATCAATGAAAAAGGCCGATTTCACCATTCTTATAAACAAGGTTGTACTTAAATTAAAAGGATATCAATAATTTTCTTAGGAATGACAGAATTAGTAGCCCCTGTGTCAATCATACAATTATGAACACGATGTTTTCCTACTATTAAGGACATATAAAAGGGCGGGGTTTTAAAAAACTTACTCACTTGCATCTCCTCTTCTTGACATATGTTAACAACAATTTGAGGTTTTTGGATGACTTGATAAGCGTATGAAAGCTATGTCAGAGCTTCATGTAACAGGTCATGCTGAGATGGAATAGCCAAGGCATCCCACCTTATGAAATTTACATTTATATTCTTCATATAATACATAAGGTTGAATGGAAAGCCCATTGAATTGTGTATTTGAGGCATAACATTCTCTTTCCTTGACTATTCAGGCACTAAAGTTGGCACCTTGAGCTGCGCAGAGGCTTGACCTACAAAATGAAAAGCACACATAGCTTCAAATAAAACATTGCACGAAACCTCGTCTGTGGTAATGTGCATGCCAATTTTTTTGGCTTGATCAAAACCATCCTTCTGCTTGAGAAGTGAATCATTCTGACTGTCAGAAGTACTAGGTTGCACATTGGTTTCCAACAACCTTTTCTTGTGCCTTATGTTATCAACAACATGTGCACACAAACTATTTGAGTTGTCCATAACTTGATTCATTGTGTAGAAGTCATAAACACAAAATAATATAAGATTTGTTTTAGGAATGGCTTCTGTAAGTTCCTCATTATGAGGTTTGTGTGTGCTAGTGGAAGGCTCATAACTTGAAGCACTTTGAATCATGAAAACTTTTGTGCATAAGGAATTTACGTAGTTGTATTGAATATGTGGTAAATTTCAAGGAAAAGACCACTCTATCTATTGAGCCATGTTATTCTAAATTAAAACTAGTGCTTTGCTTGAGCTTGGTGTAGGAAGGGATTACGTAAGAGAAAATGTCTAAATAGGGAGGTGTGCATTGTAATCCTGTCATCTATCATTCTACTGATTTTTCCCATATCTTTGATTTGGATATTGATTTTTGAAGGGTTGATGGATTTGATTGAACACTTAGTTAGAATTAATTTTGAAGGCTTGCACCTGCTATTTTTGTAAAGATATGAATTTATTTGACAAGTTTCTAATCAAGGATTTCATTTCTTCATCCTTTTTTTATGATCAGGAGAGTAGAATGTGGAGGAAATGGGTTGGGAATTTTGATAAGAAATTGGAACAATGGAAATTTGGGTTGCTTGAGGTAGTTTAGGAAACAAGGGTGTAGTCAGTCTAGGGGCTATCTTACTAGCTTAGATTAAGCAATTTTTCTGCTCTAATGGCTATAAGATAGGAATCAGGGAGCTACACAACACCCATAGATTCTATCATTACTACAATGTTAGAATTAAAAGCTCTTAATAAGTAGAGAAAAGCACCTTGAGGGGTTAGTCTTAAGAGGGCTAGAATTTTGTCCCAAGTTTTCTGAAATATGAAGGTGAACTTAGCCATAAGCTCATTGGGAGCTCTCTTGATGGTTGTGAGTTGTTCTTGTGAGGAGATATTGTCTGATTTCTCCTCAAACTGATTTCAAAGTGTAGTACCAAGTCCATCTCAGTCTATAATATAGGCAGGTCTTAATATTCTATACCACTAAAATGCTTTTCCTTTGAGTGAGAAAACTAGTAGCCTTAAAGTTACATCTTTTATAACTAGATGAACTGAACAGACATTTACAATGCTTTGAATTTTCTTAGAAGGGGTATTTTGATTCTCACCAGTGAAAAATGGAATACTCTTGAGTGCATCCTGGTATATCATATTGTGCAAGAAGATCCAAAGGATTACCACCATTTAAGCTGAAAAATGGCATATTTCTCAGTTGTACCATGGATAGAAAGGGTTTGAATACCTTGGTAGAGTGCGCGAAAGGTCTTCCAAGAGGTGGAGTGAAATGTGCCATGTGCACAAAAGATGGCGATGTGCCCATGACTCTACTACTTATTATTCTTAGAGATAGTTGGAGATATTCAAAGGATTCTTCAACTGATGTGCTTTTTCTAGTATGTATCCTTCTCATGAAATATGTGTGTAGGATGCTGAAATCAATATATATATATATATATATATATATATATATATATATATATACACACATATAAGTGTTGGGAGTCATCCTGTGTGTTAAAATAAGCCTATAAATGATGGATATCAATAAAAACACATCAAACTTACTGAAATGAAGATGTATATCTCTTTAAACTGGTCCCACCGAGTGTGCCAAAAACTATTGGAGATCAAAATTTTCCATATTAGGATGAATTGGGGATTCTAGGAAACATTTGACTATCTCTAAGTTGTGGGACCTTGCGCTTGATAAATACCTCTAAAGAAGGAAAAATTCCTCTGCTAATTTCTATTGCTACATCTATTCATAGGAAGGGAAATGTAACTATCTAACTGTACTCTATCGATCAAAGGGACCAGGGGGAGAAGACAATGCATACAAGGGAAATCCTATACTAAAGGGAGGTGATAACACTAGAAATAAGGGGATGAACAATCTCATATGAGTGAAAATAAGGTAAAGTGCACATAGGGAGGACATACATACGTGCCAGAGTTTGAAAAAACACTCACACTCTCACTTTCATGGAGCACAATAGAAAAGAAACTTGCAAGGGGCATGAAATATACACACCATACCAAAAATGCAACAGAAAATCAAGAAGATACAACAAAATACAAGCCCAGGTAGAGAATAGCCACAAAACAATACTTTTATTACTTCCAAATGATGCACCATCTATACTAATGGTGGAAAGAAGAAAGTATCCACATGCAATGAACCATTTATGAGGAATGCAACTCAAAATGCAAAGTAACACTACTCCGATTAATGCTCTAGAAAACTAAGAGGGTCCAACCTTTTCAAAATGAACATCATTCAAAAAATATAGAAGGAGAGAAGAGGAGGGTAAAGAGAGGGAAAATCAGGTTTCAGCTTTTAACCACCAATAACAAGCAATAAATGCTTGAAAATGTTCATGTAGCACTATCAAATCCACCTCCCCATGTTTGGTAACTTATGGAAGAAGGAAAGAGACCAAATTCGACCAAATATGGGTGGTTGAGTCAACTATATGTGTGCATTAATGACTAAAATTACGTTTCCCTATTTTCACTTACCAAATCACTCAAAGAATTTATTTTGAAAACCATAGAGTGTAGCCCATGTTAGAAGCTTTCTAACAAGACCATGTGTGCATGAATATGAACTCAGTAGTAGAATCATGGTGATTTGAAGTTTACAGTATAATACAAACACGTAAGACACATGTCATGATCTGATCAGTGGAAGGATTTAGCCAACTATTTTTTTTTTTGTATTTTTTCACCACGTGTCATGCATTCATTTTCCATAAGGATTTGGTGCATAGATGGAACTCTCTAATAGGTTTCTTATTGTGCACTTCAGCTGACAAGTTCCCAAGAGTGACATGTGGCTCTTGATGACTAGCACAGAGGGATACAAGTTGGGAGCATACACGGGAGCACGTGGCGTGAGAGGGAAGAATACAAAGGTTTACGAGTGCACATGAAGGGGTGCACAAAGGATTGGAAGAAGGGTGCATATCTACAGAGGTATACAAATGTGTAAAGAAGAAGGAGAAGCGTGCATGAAAAGGATGCATGAAAGAAAATGCACAAAGGGAGCGCATAAAGGAAAGCTACAAAAGGAGAATGAGGCCATGTGGGGAGATGCATGTGATTCAAGAAGGAAAGGCATGTGCATAAGGAATTCCTAGTAAAATGAATTGTAAGACTAGTACACAGGTGCATGTAAAGAGTGCGCAACAACATGGGAAGGAAAGAGGAAGCAAAATGATTCCATGTAGAGGGGAAATGGAAGGAAATAGAAGAATGTAAGGGAGGAGGGAAAGAACGCATGTAAGTTACATAGAAGGAAGTTAAGGGAAGGGGAAGCCCAATGAAGAAGTAGGAAGGGCGCAAAAACGCGCACACGAAGAACTAAAACTATGCAAATGTGCCAAAGAAGACAACTAGAAGGTGCATACCACCTGAAGACTTGAACTAGAGCTAGAATGGAATTGTAAGTTGTCTAAATAACCAGGGTGGTTATTTTAGAAAACAAGCTCCTCAAAATATTTCATGTCCAAGTGGATTACCACTTCTCCATCCTAATTCTTCACAACCCTAAACTAAGTATTGTAATGATTGGTCACTACAAGGATGAATTTAATACATTTTTTGGAGATAAGGAATGTTATAGAGAGAGCCAAGCCACTATAATAGATGCATTGCATCCTTTTTTTCTTTGAGGGGTTATTGACTCTATTCCAAAATTCATCCATATCTATATGTCACAACTTTGTGTCCCTGATGTCAATATTATAATCAATGTTTGAAGGGGGAACAATCCCTTAATATTTGTACTTCATTTCCTTTTCACTTCTAGATGATTTTACTTTGGATTTTCCCTTCCCTTATTTATAAATTAAAGGATAATCTTAAAAAATCTGTCTGAAGACTCCTATGGATGCTCAAAAATAGAAACTAGAACTTCCACATTGATCTGCACACTTTAAATCCTGAAAAACCCCATGTATGATTTTCCTCCTTGATCAGGGGATCAATTTTAGTGTCAAATGTTCCCCGAACTTCCCTAAACCATGAAAATGCAGTAGATCATTCAGAGATATTTTTGATGACTATAAGAACGTGAAAAATAGACACTCTGAGCTCCAGATATGTCTAGTCAAATTTTGGTTAGTGAGTGGTCAAAGTTGGTAAAAATGGAAACTTAATTATCTTGGAATCTCACAAAATCACTTCTATTACGTATATCTTGTAATGATCTTTCCGACACATTTTGAATGGACCAAATCCGAGTCCGTATGCGAAAGATATGGTCAGTCAAAGTTTGGGTCAAACTTGTGGGAAAAAGTGATGAAAAGGTGAACCAATCACATGATGACACGTGTCACCACTCCATTTGAGCACGTGGACCTCCAATTTTGGCAGAAAAATTCTATGTGTAGTCATTCCACATGAAAATAAGATGGTTTATCCTTATTAAAAGTTTTGGATAAAATTATCTCTCGTAGACTATGTGATTGATTCCCATATAAGAATAAAAGATTTTCATTTGCTATTTATAGTGGATAATGCAATCAAAGGGATTTAAACCCTTGACCTGCGCCAAAAGAATTGGTATAATTATCAATCCTCCACCTTTGGATACGTGAAATAAAAGGAGCTCGTAGGCCTTTGTAGAAGACAAGTGATATGTATCTGAGAGGGAAAAATAGACCTACTTGCAGAAAACCTGATTTTTGAGGTACTTCCACTCAAAACCAGATCTCAAGTTATGTATGATTTTTTTTTAGAATTTCAAGATGATCATGATGTTATGATCATTTTCTCTATTTTGATATTTTTTGACAGAGTTATTTTTTGTTAAATTCACATGAAGGCGTAGAACTCAAGGGAGACACAATTGCAAGTGGATCAAAAAGGTGAAGGACAATGGCTAAGTTCCATTAATGTCCTGCAAAGGTTTGCTATCAAATATTTTCAAGTTTTTGATTCATTATTGTTTAATGTAAAGGTTATTTTATTTTTATTTTTAACATTATTAATGGATCGGTTCACTGCGAACCCGAGGACGTAGGAATTTTGAACCCCGTAAACAATTTGGGTGTTGTGTTCTAATTTTTATTTTCAGTTTTCTGATATTTGCCAACAATTTAAATTCAAAATATGAATATGGATGCAACTATAATCAATAATTGATAAAATTAGGAAGTTAAGTGAAATCGAGAAACTGTGATTTTTGGACGTTGATCAAACAGTGAAATTTTGAGTAAATTACAAATTTAATTTCAGTTTTAAAATCAGTCCTAAATCATATTTTAATCAATATTTTGGAGTATTAAGGCCTTTAAAGTTGATTAAAATTGAAGATCCTTTGCAACAGTTAAAAGTAAAAAAATAAAACACCCGTTTTCGGATCAAGTTTTGGTATTAGAGTAGTTAGATAGCCGGAATAACTTTTGATTGTGTGTGGAAACTTTTGGTTTTAGTTTTCAAAATTTTTTTCAGTTTTCGCAGACAATGTGAGGCTTACCTCTTTTGTTCAATGCAGTTTTGTGGAAGTAAAGTTGTGTTTGCAGGAACATGGAATCATGGGAAAGCTATCTAAGCAAGAGAAGCTTGATGAACTTGAAGCCATTAACCATCAGCTCCAGGAAGAAAACTCTTTCCTAAGAGCTAATTTTTATTCCTTAGAAGAGGAATAGTATGGTTAAAATCTAAACCAGAAACCTCTCTAAGCAAGGAGGAGAGGAGTAGGGTGAGCGAGCAGGGGGGATGAAGTGGCTAAAGGGTTTTAGTAAACCATGGTGAGATTCAAACCAGAGATGTAACACCAAGATCATAAACCTAACACTATGCCTCACAACATGCCTTCATCACTGATTTGACTATCCTCCACCCTTCTCTCATTGTAATATTGACCTTGAAGAAAGCATTGGTTTTTGGTACACTTGGCTTAGCTATATACACATCTAGTGAGGTACAAAAAATTCTTACCATGTGTGCATCATTCTCACTTGTTTCCTTAATCAAGAAATATAGGTCAAGGTAGTCTTCTACATTGTGTTCTCCTCTATAATAGTGCATACTAAAAATAACAGGAAATATATTTGATACTGGTCCAAAAATCCACACTTCTAGTAAGTTCTTGGTGGAAATATTTCCCCAACACATCTACATCCTCCTCGTCTACCTACATTTCCCTTGTATTCCTCCTTATTATCCCCCAAATTTTCCCCTTATCCTAAGGGATTGAGCCTCATGTATTTGGTCTATCACATGGAAATATTTTGTGTTGTGAGTGTGGGCATCAAAATTTTTGTCATAGATTGATACCTTTGTTTAGGTTACACAATGGAATAATGGGTAGTTCCTCACATCATGGCCTTCTCCTCATATTTCATAGGCCTTTATCATGGCATGCACACTTCGTTAGGGTAATTTTTTCTTGGTGTGACATTCAAATTCATAGTCAGTGCACCAAATGCTACTTCATGTTTCCCTAGCACTATTTATAGTCATTCGTTCTAACTATTTTTCCATAGACATTATTTGTTCCTCCATAAATGGGATTAACCCAATGTCAATTTTATCTACTACTTCAACATGCAATGATTCCTCTAACATCTTTCTTGGATCAGTAATTTTTTTGTGTGATAAGGTACACTTGAATGGCATGAGTAATCTATGTACAAAACATTGCATGTGTTATAGTGCATGGATCTCATACGAAATCTTAACTATTAGAGTTTTGAAATGTGCCTCATATATATGCAAAATCTTATTCAACTCTTAACATATATCCTTCAATGTGGAGATATTTTATTGTTCAAACTCTAGAATATCAAATTCCTTAAGGGAAGCCACCTTTAATTTGTCATAGTCGATTACCAATTGTTGAATAGCATGCTTTCAGTACCATGTATGTGCACAATATAATAAGGTAGTGGAAAATTGAATTTTCTTATACTCTAGGTTAGTGTTCCCTTTATCTTTCTATATGATCTCACACTTATGCACATTTCTGTAGAATTCTCCACTCCACAGTATTCTAGGATATGTAGGGGCATCTCATATATAATCTAATAAGTAAACCTATATTTCATGGGAGAGTAATTCTACCTTTTTGGAGTAATTTTTTCTTAAGCTCCTGATTTTTTTGCACTATTTTCACTTTCTGAAGTGACTGGAACACTATTTATATTGAAATCACACTTAAAAATCTCACTTGGTTGTGTTTCCACTAATTGTTGCTTTTCTACCACATTCCCAATTTTTCCATGCACACTCCTACAAAACTGACTTTCTTGTATAATATTGATCATGCTAAAATGGTGCATAATAGGTATATCCTGAGGGCATGTGAATGGAATATTGGTCAACTACTGAGTTGAAAAACTTGTTATAGTGTGTAAGGGAATGTGCCATCTAGGAATTATTTCCCCTTATCCTTCTATGACTCTTCTTCACAATAATTATCTATATACACTAGATTTTCAATGTCAACAAATCTTAGTGCATGAGCACACACATCAAGTTGGGAAAGAATTCCATCTACATCGTACTATACGTCATCATCCTCCAAAGCTAGTTTTTTTGCAACATATGTGTTGTCTCTCCTTGGATATTCATATTTATTATGAAATCCCTCCTTCCATTCACATTCAAATTGGTTATCAATGGAAGTTCTTGAGGTTGATTCATCCTCTTGACACATACCATTCTTAGTTATTTCCTTTCTTTGAGCTTATTTATGTACTACTACCACCTCAACATGTACTCATTCAAACTATCCATGTCATAGTGCAACATTTGCTTCCCTCCATCAACCTCTTGTGTTGCTCATGCATATAGGATTTTAGCTCTTTATATGGAAATTTTTGATGCCCAAGTCAACCATTAACCTGTTGATCTCCAAAGGAAACTATCTTATCTAGGATCCAAACAACTAAAGAAATAAGTGGTGCAAATGATGTATTCTATCACATGTATATGAATTTATCCCCTCCAAAACAAATCTACTGTGTGTGTCCACATTGTGTACTGTTGTGCAAGTATTCTAGTGTGCTCTAGAGTCTAGTTACACTTCTTCCCAAGATTCATAATCTTGTTCAATCAATAAGAAACTAACCAAACATATAGATTGGTATGTATCTTGTTGAAGAAAGTCTCATAAAGAATACCATAAAGGTGCCTCTATAACCAATTCCTTGGTGATAAGTATTGATAACCAGGGTGTTTTTATGCAAAGGTTTATTATACTCTATCGAACTAGTGCTCAATATTCTCCTAAGTGAGATAAAACATCATTCTCCAACCTTATCATAGCAACATAATTCAATGTCTCCTGGAAATGGAGCCAAAATGTTTCACACCTAATTTTCTCCTTTACACCAGGCTTGTACACATGAATATTTCTTGTTACTACACACTACAAGGTCTTGTAACACCCACATTTTGTCCTAACATACCAATCATGTTGGAGCGATCACATGGGGTGTGAGGAAGGAACCACTCCTAGTCGGTTTTGGCATGAATGATGAGTTGCCACCAAACTATACTTGGTGTTCTTTATGAATCCATTCACCTAGGAAGAGTGATATTATTTGAATCAATGCACAAAAACACATAACAATACTATTAATTCAATGACTTGTATCATACACAAAAAATGATCATGAACATTTTACATTTTATTGATATGTTGTTTAATGTGTTTCATTACACTGGGTACCATTATAATATTATCCTTGTACTCATAACTCAAAGACAATGCTTATACTAAAATCCAGGAGATCATCAATCACATACTCAAAATGATATAATACAACATCCACTGATGACTCATTTATCGACTGATGATCCTTCTCCAACGAACACAATCTTAAACACTTTAAGGGCTATTCATACCGATGGTGTCCTTCCCTTCATTATTTCAACATTAATTACATTTTCCCTTGAGCCATGTTTACAAAATTTTCCCTTAAATCAAGAGGGTGGTGTGCATCAATAAATGGTTCAATTCCCAACATTTCTACCTTACATGGAGGCTTTAACTCTGTGAGAATTATGCTCCATTAATGTGTTACCTCAATCTCATTATAGTGTGCCAATTGTTTCTTATAATTGAGTTGTATCTTCCTTGTCTAAGTATGCCAATGATTTTCAATTTGAAACATATGTGGCCTAACTTGGCATTTATCATTTCCTTAATTTCTTCTCAACCAAAATCCTTCATCATGTTCTTGCGTTTGGATCCTTTATGAATCTACCTTGATTAGTTCACATACATGAGTGGTATAGAAATCGTTGAAATACTATATGCACCACCTTATAGTCCTTTTTTAATATTTACAAGTGTGTTGATATGGAATACACCCTTCTTATCCAAACATGTTGCACTAATCAAAATTGGGTAGTAGAAAAATAGTGTGTGCACACACAATAAAAGTGCCTTATGCATAAATTATCCAAAATTATTATATTTTAGACAAAATTTGGGCTCAACAATATACCTTCTCACAATGTAAAATATTTGAGTCTATACACCTCTATAGTTATAGGAGAATTACAAAATGTAAGTCAAGAGCTTACATTTTTCCTTTAAGACGTTTAATAGTTGGGTTAATAATCACTATATTACTAGTAAATCAATAGCATAAAACATTTACAATGACACATTCCCATCTAGATTTCATATTCTCAAGTTTATCATATTCATAGGAAAAGAGGATCCTTCCCAGCACATTGACTTTGTTTGTAGACGTCTACAACTATATGTGCGCGATGATTAAATTTTGCTTAAGGCTTTTCCATATGGTGTCATTCGTTTTGCATTAGTATGGTTTCATAGTTTACCTGGTGGATCCATTAGTAGCTATTCAATATTACAAGACCTAGTGCTTCTGTATTTTTTTTTATCACATACCACCAATCCTATTTATTTTGAGCATTTGGAGGCAATTCACCAACACCTTGACGAGTCTATTAATACTTATTTTTCTCAATTTATATCATTTTTACACAAATCCACTTTCAATCCAAATTATAAACAACAACATCACATGTTTTTCCAAGGCTTGGTAACTCCTTTTCCCGTATCATTTCTTAATCGATCAAGTGAGTCTATTTCTCAATTTGTAGACAAAATAGTATCTTACAAAGAGGGTTTATTAGATTAACATCATAACTAGATAAGGCCCTTATGTTTGATACCTTTAAGGACTTGTCACATGAATGTCCACACATGCACGAGACTTGTACCTTAGACACCTTTTCTTCTACTTCTATGTCAACAACTATAAATCATTCAACTTATGAAGAAGAACAATTTTCACCTAAGAAAAATTTCCTTTGTGATCATCGATAAAATATCATCGTTGCAGGTTGTTCTCGTAAGTAATAGTCTAGTGGGAATCGCATATCAGTTTTTCTATACTACCTGTGTATTCGACATCAGTCTATAACCAATTGCATCGACATTGCCATCCATTTCAAGCCTTGTCGGAGTTGATTTTTCAGCTGTGCGTGCACATATACATCTACACAGATACTACACACCACACTGCAAAGTAATAGTCATCCTTGTATTACGTTCAGTGTTGTTGCATGAGAGATTTTTTATAGGTATATATCCACCCACCAATGTGTAGCCTGAATAATCAACACTGCAACTCAACAAAGATAGCATCGACTGTCGAACATCAAATCCAAAGTACATGAGCTCGTGACTCAGTGGATTACTGCATACACGATAACCTACATCGTGTGTGTTCATCAAGTCTTCTATCATGCATGCCATAACTCTACTTCTTTTCACCATCTCTCATATTTGTGGAGTAAAAGTGAGTCATTTATGTGTGAATTCATTAGCTTAGTTTATAGTTTTGTTAACAAAAAGAAAATGAATTTATAAAAAATTGATATTTGTTACTATTGAGTAAAATTAAGTTTAAGTTTCATTATATTTGAGTGTAGCGATTATTAGCACAAGTCTTGTTATTGAGTTAGTAAATAGTAGGTCTAGAGTTGTTACATATTGTTTTATTATTAAAGTAATTAAACATTATTTTTTAATTGATGTTTTTATCATCATTTGTTTAAAGTCAAGTTGAGTCATTTTATGCCGTTGAAAGCGTTAAAAATAAATGTCATCAAGCGAGTCCAATCAATGTCAAAATAGTCGGATAAGTTCTATCATTGTCAATTCTAATTTATGAGTCTTGTTGCTCAAATACATATTATTGTAAAAGTGTTAAAATTCAAAAAAAAAATTACCTTACAAATGCATTTTCAGTTGAACTTGACGTTTAATTTAGGTATGTAATTGATCGTCATGATCAAATCTGACTGAGTTAGAAGTTTTATTGATAGGAGGATGGAGGCATATGAGGTTGGAGGTTGATGAACAACCTCTCGTCAATCACCAATGATGGGGCCACACAAAGCTGTGGTGGAATTTTTTTGGTATATGTTTTTCTTTCCATTGTGGTTTTAGAGTTCTTGTTTTTAGTTGTGTCCATTGTGGTTCATTTCGGTGTTATTATTTTGTGTGAATAAATATAAATTTCACACTCTGGGGGGGACATAGTACCAATATTTCATTTCCATTATGCACCAAATCACCTAAAGTCAAGGGCAACTTACAATGGCAGTGGCCGTTTCCTATGCTATTCAAGATCAAGTGGCAACGATAAATAACAATGGCTATATTTGAGAACATTGTGTTCTTATGTGATGTAATGTGAAATTTATTCATATGTGAGATTTTCCTTATGTTACTTCCTAATGTAAAAATGTTGTAGAGAGCAAAAACACTAGTGTATGCAGTTCATGGATCTTGAAAACATTTGTGGAAATACAAAAAACCACATGAAATGAAAATTTAATGGAACCTATTCACATCCAGGTTCATGGTAAACCTGTAAAAAACCATGGAAGGTTTAGCAAATACCCCTTCATTTATATCAAGGTCATGAGCCACGAAGATGGGCATGCCACATAGAGGTGAGCATACTACACTTGAAAGTGTGAACGTTCTTCTACCATGTTTGCACTAAGGGGGGATTGTTAGGAAATGATTAGTATTCCATAGTTTTTGTGTGTGGTAAATGTAATATTAAAATTATGTTAGTAAGTTGTGTGAGTTATAACAACTCACGTAGATAGCTTATTATGAGATATAATAGGAAATATTTGTGGGGTTAATTGTTGTAGTGACCTCCTAGTTTATAGGAGTGCAACCACCTATTTATTTATATAGTATCTTTGTGTGAATTAAATATAAGAAACACTATTATTTTCAGTTTTTAATTTGAACCAAATAAAACAAAAATGTTTAATACAACATCAAAGAAAAGAATTTTGCAACTATCATTGCATCAATGGGAGTGAAACAAACCAATGTTGAATTTTCATGATCATACCCAATGTCTCACTCATATGCACATTATACAAAAGGAATATAATAAAGGAAAAAACACGGCACCTCAAGAGCATAAGAAAATTCATAATAAAGTGCATAATCACCATAAGAAAAAAGTAAGTTAAAATAAAGTACCTTCCTTTTCCAACGATAATATTTGGCAATCGCAACTATATCAAATCAAATAGTTCCTAATATTACATAGCATATACAAATAAAGCAACAATTTTTCCATTATCCCTAAGCAAGAGAAACTAAAGTAAGTAATTCCTATTACAATTGAGAAAGTTTAAATAGAGAAAGTAATGCCTCATATTTATAATCAATACTTTCACTTTAAAACCAAGCAATTAGAGTAAGGGCACATAGAGAAAGAAAAACAATGCAAATGGATGAAGTATCACACATGTTAGATGTTTTTATTACAAATAAATATTTGATTACACACCTAGTGAAGACTAAGAATGTACACTCCACATGCTCAAGAGTTAAGCATGGTTCCATATGAAACAATGACTACAAAATAATCTCAAATACGAATCATACCTAGAAAGTAATGGATTAACCTACTATACACACATACTTGAATCAATTATTAACCCCAACAAAATAACAATGTGGATAAAATTCAATTACACAAAACATATTTTCTAGACTTAATTTATCGTCGTAGATTCACATTCAAGCATAATTTATGTTATGAGTGTTCTTTTGGACATGTCAATATATTTATATGAATAGGACCAACAAAAAAAATTAAAAAATCATTATGCCTACTATGGAATAACTCTACACAATCCTAGGAAAATAATGGATAAATAAAATGAGAATAACCTTTAATGAGTGTAGACACCCCCAAATAACAACTACACATTGTAATTGCTAAAAATCTCATTAAACCCATTGTCATTCTCTAGAATTAATTTAATTAATTCTTTTACACCCTATCACCCCCTTAGCTAATTTTATTAACTAATTTAATATCAAATTAATTAAATAAATCCACACATATCCACATTCATATTTAAATAAATTAAATATCCTCAAATCCTATCCATCTCCTCAACTCAAGTTGACTAAAGTTAAAAATCATTATTATAATCAAAAGGATGTGTTCAAATTAACTCAAATCATGCATTTGAGTTAATTGAGGATATCTCCCAAGTCATGACAATCCAAAATCCATTCACATGTTTCCAAAATTCAATCATTCATGACACTTTTTGGGTAAATAAAATAAAGGATATGAAATTAAAATCCAAAAACGCGTGTAACCCCTTGCCAACTCAACAATGAATCATCCATGAAAATCTAGAACAAAAGCATACTCTTCAATCAATCTGGAAACTCAACTAAGCAAATCAGTCATGCTTAGTTATCTCCAAATCAACTCAATCTAAACTTAGTTTGAAGATTCAATTTCCCTAGCTATAAATCAATGGTCTTCCCTTTACAAATCATCCACCAAAATCTTGAGAGTTAATATTTTATTCTGTGTTATTGCTTGGTGAATCAATCACTCATTCATACCATTATTCTACCAAAATCATGTCAACTCAATCATCCTCATGCTCGTATCTCAAGATCTATCTATTATTCGGAGTCTCTTGGAGCATCAAAAATCAACAAAATATCACAAATCAAATGGATCCAACAAATAACATCATTAAACCCTGTTATTTCAGCCAGATCTAATCTAAGGTGGCTTTGGGATTTATAACAAAAGGTTTGCATTTGTTTTGTTTTAATTTTCCTCATTTATGTAATTCCCATGATTTACATTTTGGCATGCCCAATGGGGTTCCCACACATATTTTATCATTTTTAGACGGTTTCTCGCTAATCTAACTATGTTTGTGTTGTTTAAGACTTATTGTTAAAATTTCAAGGTTTTTGGTGAAAAAAACAGAGAGAATAAAAAAGACAGTCTCATTGTCATTTTTCTTCATTTCTATCCATCTACAGGTTACGTGTACTAGTGTTACATGTGATTTGCGCTAATGTGTCACTGCATGCATTAGCATAGTCTTTCACACGCTATAGTAACACTATTTTTTTACTTATTGTTTCTTGCGCATGCTTGTGTATCTCAGCACGTGCCATTGTAACTAGTCTATTAGCAGGAAAAGTCATTATTACGCAATAGTGTTTAATTAAGTGCGCTACTGTGGATAGTTACACTAGTGCATCTACTTGAGTGCACTACCATTAATGGTTATGCTAGCGCACCTAATTGCATATGCTAGCGTTATGTGTCTATATTTTTACAATCTTCTTCATTTTCGTACGTGTTAAATCATTCCAATCATTGCTTTAACACTATTTTCTAACTTTTTTTCTTGTAGGTTTTCATAAATTTACATTTAAATTATTATTTTGATTTAATATTTATATAATCTAATCTAGCCAAATAACTATGTATGTTATTTTCTCATGCCCTTTCGGGTGTTCTTGAGAATCATAAATGGTGAAGTTGGTTTTTTTTGTTTTATATCATGTTTTCGCTGTAGGAAAACTACTAATATATTGTGTGTAGGACCGCATCATATGAAGACTACCTTAAATATTCAACCAAACTTCTAAAATAGTATGTAGGTTACCTTGATCGAAGAAAAAAAAACAAACTTTATAAAATTGTATTATAGGTTTAGATAAGGGTTTATTCCCATCCACTTTAACTATGGGAAGTGTTGGGACATGGTCCTAAAAATCATTTTTATGAGTACTACAAGAACCCTAAAGTAATTGACACCTTGAGGGAACTGGCCAGCAAAATGAATACCCCACCTAATTTACTAGTACAACTCTGAGAATTAGAGCCAATGTTATCCTTAGTGATGGCCTCAGTTTGATTGATCAAACAAAGTAAAATCTAGCTTTATTAATCAATGGGGGTAAAGTAAAGCCGGCGACTAGAAATTTTCTAGTGTACTGCGCTCGTTCGGATAACACTTGGTATTTAGAGAGAGATCCACATATAGGAAGCTTGAATAACCAAACCAAATGCTTTTAAAGCTCTCCCTACTACCATTATTTTCATCCAATTTATTGAATCAAATTATTTTTTGTTCCACATTCTTCTCTCAAATCAACATCATATTATTTTCCAAATCAAACTTTCTTTTTGGACACCCATTCCAAATTGAATTCATCACATCTAAGCCTTACTCTTTGGATTCACTTTCTAAAGTTTAAGCGCATAATTCAATTTAAATCAAAGTCTAAGTCTTAAGTTTTGGATACCCATATCCTAATTTAATCAATTAATTTAAATCCAACTCTTATCCTTTGGTATTCACTTTATCAAGGTTAAGAAAAATCAAAATTCAATCACAATTATTTTCTTTGGGTACTTACTCTATCCAAGCTAAGAAAATCCACAAGTCAAGTTTCAAATTCTTAAGTTTTAGACATCCATATCCAAGTTTAAGAAATCAATCTCAATCTCAGAGTCTTATATTTTTACATTCACTTTGACAAAGTTTAAGAACAATAATTCTTATGAAAGTCTTAGACTTGGATATTCCTTTATTAATCTTAAGAGAACATCTATCTCAACATATCTAAGTCTTATACTTTGATATTCACTTGATCAAAGATTAAGAAAAATCAAAATTTTGTCACAACTCTTAACCTTAGGTATTCATTTTATCTGAGTTAAGCAAATGTTTTATCAACACCAAATACTTATCTTTTGGACATTCACTTTTTCCAAATTTTAAGTATATCACATCTCACTAATCAAAGAATTATATTTTGGACATTCACTTTGTCAAAAGTTAAGTAACATTCACCTTGTTCAAAACTAAGAAAACATCCAAATTAGTCATTACAATAGAATCTAAAACCCAAATCAATCCACGAACCACCTCTTCAATTTAGGTATTTACATTTAGTACAATTGTATGCTCATGAAAAATATCAAATGAGGTGTTATTATCAAAAATTCATGAGATGTCAAAACACATTTCTCATATGGATTCCCAAGTCAATGAGAAATCAACCAAACATCCAATCATACTCCCTAGTGAAGAAAGTACTCCACCTAAAGTGAAACGAAAATTTACACCTCTTGGAGAAAGTCTCTCTAGTGTATTTCATCAATTAGCAAGTGCTAATATGATAATATATCCAATCATGATACCCTTCGGAAAAGTTCAAAAAAAACCTAAGTGGTATAAAGAATCAGAATATTGTAAATACAACCACATCAAAGGTCACTCTATAAATCATTGTTCAAATCTCCGCCACTATATCCAAGACCTAATTGACAATGGAGATATCAAAATAGAAAAAAAATCAAATACCACAACTTCTAGTGAAGATTTTAACGTTTTCCAAGACTCTTTACATGATGAAACTCAACGACATTGCATTGACAAGGGCCAAGGATGTACAAACCAAAACTAATCAATTTATCCTCTGGATACTCCACCGTTATCTCAATCAGAAATTGAAAGTATTTTGGACAACTAAATTCAAATGTCCAATGAGAAATTGAAATAGTTTCATGGCCCCTTTCCAATGCATGGTACAAATTAAGAATCTACAAAAAAAGGTCAATCATTGAACAATGATCTTGGCTCCATCATTTCATCCCCTAATCTTACTTTTGACATCGCTAGTTGTGTTGTAATGATGCAACAAAAACAAGTTTGGATACTTCCTACAATTCAGCCTTACACGTCCATAATACCTCAAATAATCAATCTTGAATTTATTGATGTTTCACAACAATTATCCAATGCTAAGTCTTCAGTTTCTTCTCATGACATTGTCACATAGTTAGAGAAGACATCTCCACAAATTCCTCTCATGAATTTGACTAAAACATCACCTCCATTCAAAGACATTTTTTCTCGTACACTCCATGATGTGAGTGTTCCTAGGATTATTAACACACAACCATTTCAAGATTTAATCACAAATATTTCGTCAAACAATCTAATCTTATCATTTGGTCCTCGTGACCTTTTGGATATCAATATCACAAACACAAATTTCTTACACATTGAAGCCCTCCTCAATAATCATAATATTAAATATCATTTATAGACAAAGGAGAAACATTGAATATTTTCTTTATGCAACCTAAAATATTCCTTAGATTCCCATCTATGGATCAATCCTTTTCTCCTTTCATCATGCCATTCTCAGATGAAGACCGAATTGACGCAGATAAAATTAACAACGGTATTGGGGAATGTGAATTTCAACATATTCTCTACATAGAAAAATTACCTCTATCCTCACATAGGTTTTTTGATCTCATAAAAAAAATTCCAATCACATACCCATTGAATTGTACCTCATCTTCCCAAGTCTCATAAATAAAGAATCATCAAATCATAGATTTATTGAAATTTTTTCTATCTACTCCATTGAATTGGATCTCATCCATCCAAGTCTCATAAATTAGGACCAATCACCATTCATAAATATGGACCTCTTTCACAGTGATGAGTCCATTGTAAACCGCAACCTATGAGAAATAAAAATGAAAAAAAGAGAAAAAGATCTTGTATATCAAACACCTCATCACAATGTCATTTGAACATAAAAAAAAAAGTAAAAAACATCTTGTTTGTGGGTACTTTCCGCATTATGGGTGACCACTTGTACAAACGGTTTTAATCATTTCGTCCATTGAAAAATATATCTATCAAATTTCATTGTCATATTTTCACATTCTTCACCTATAAGAAGTAGGTTAATGTTGCTCATGTAGGGTGTTATGTATCTCATTCCTGTTCTATTTTCTACCATTTCATATATTTTTACATATAGTCTTGTCTAGAAGCTTACTAGAGGAAAATCCTCCTTTGGAACGGGCTCTCTCTCTCTCTCTCTAACAGAAAGCACTAAACTTCTTTACCTAGATATTTTGTTTGTCTAACTTAGTCTAAGGTGAAGATCCCTTATGTCCTACTAGTCACGTGGGGCTAAGATTTTGGGGAAAACCATATTTCTAAAATAAGCACAATACACAAACAAGGAAAAATTAATCAAAAATATAAAAAGAAATCAATACAACTTTTTTCCTTCAAAGTATTTAGTGTTGAGCCCAAGATTCTTATTGGTAGCATGAGACTAGGAAAAGAGAAAGGAACCATTACTCACCTATGTCTTGTCTTCGATGTTGAATCCTTACATCTTTATTGTGGTATGGGGGAGAATATAGGGGGTCATTTTAAAATATATCTACAAAATAAATACTTATGAATCCAAAGTGCTTAATCATGCAAAATACCAAAGGATCAGTTTAATTTCTCATGTTAAGAGAGACAACCATCCCTTACACTTGATCTTGTCAATCAGTAGGCCACCTAACAGTCTAATTCTAGTCATGATCTATGATGAGAAATCATCTAGGAATCAGTTAGATAATATTAATTGGAGATGAGTCACACTTTCCCAAATGGACCATTATTAACCTCGTTTCTATGCATCCATCATCTTTATTTGCACATCAATTTCTCATTTGTCTTACGTTCTTCTTAGATCTCGGTGTTGATCCCTCACATCTTGCTAGTTGTGTGGAGTCAAGATTGGAGTCAGACATCCTATCACTATATCATCTATAGTTTTCCAATGGAATGAAATGCTTACAATAATTTGAACATAGGTTCAGACAGTGCACTCTTTACCAAGATAAAAATATTAAAAAACCAAAACATAAAAACATAAAAAATAAAAATATTTAAAATAAAAAATCATATATTTCAAAAAATATGAAAACAATACAAAAATTCAAAATCGCAAAAAAATCAAAACATTCAAAAAATGTTTCAAAAAAAAAACTCTCAGCAAATATCAACACAACCAACGATATCAATTTTTTTTTTAACTATTATCCTATTGATTGTTTCAAACTATCCTACAATTATAAAATCCAATCAAACCCTAACATGTATCCTAACTTGGGGAAATTTTATGTTCCTCGCATGTATCCTTTCTCAGAAGTTGTTATCCAATCAATCTCAAATCATTTTTTAATGCAGATCCAACAAGAGTTTCATTAGAAGTTTCTTAACTTCACTCTTCAGTCCTATCCAATCCCCTTACATGTATCCTTTCTTGCAAGCATTCAAATTTTCTTAATCCTCACTATGGAACACATTAGGGGCATAGTTAGATGTTTTTATTTAAAGTTGTGTTGCATTTTTGTTGTTATTATTGACCAATTATAAGTAATTGTGTCAGAATATTGGTTTGTATATAAATTTGGTGTATCCGTCTTGATTACTGTGTATATTGGGTTTACTTTTCATTCATTTTTTTCTATTCTGTTGACTAATTGGAAGTATTTTGTTATCATTTTTCTTTATTAATAGCCATGGTTTCCATCATATTACTGTGTATATTGGGTTTGTTTTATCTGTTTGTATTACATTTTTAACCAATTAAAATTACTTTGAAAGAATCTTAGTTTATTCATAGCCATGGCGTATATAAATTATAGTGTATATTGGGTTTTTTCTTACATATTTGTGTGTGTGTGTGTGTGTGTGTGTTTTTACACACAAATGGGTTTATCATCATGGTTTTTCAATAATCATGGTGCTAACTCTAATGTGCAATAACAACATAGGTTGCTCTAAAATAAATCATTTTAATGGAAGCTAATCTATGAGCATGTCATCACTTTCATCTATTAACATCAAATCATAATAAAACATCATCATCTATACTATGTATACCATCATGTAAAATAAACATAAAATAACCAAAATAATAATAAAACCATCGTGCATCATCATATATACAATGTCTAATGTCCATATCCAATGTCTACATCTCAAAATTTCATCTACATATATATACATAAAATTATCATCAAGGGCATCCATATACAAAAATATGTGTCTTCATCATGAGGTATATACCAAAAATACAATGTTTGCATCTAAAAATATATAACCAATCTCGAAGTCCTCTGAGATCTTCCTATCCTTTTGGATCTACTACTTTCCCTTTGACTATAACCTGGGTCCCTCTAGTGCTCAGGAACGGTTGCCTCATATAAGGCTATGAATTATCCTACCTCCTACAATACAATGATCACATCATGTAACACATCTCCTAGCCCACCTTCCTCCACCATGTGAAAAGTGACATCTCTCTCCATTGTCATTTGTTTTACCTTTTTAGCAAGATGATATCTCTCCACAATTAGCTATTGTACCTTTGTAGCAGGATGATCTATCTTAGAAGTCACCGGTTGTATCTAATGTAGTTTTCTATGAAACATGATAAAAATAACATATCTCTCTCGTGTAACCATGTCTCTCTGATCCTATAATGATATCCCTGCGACCAATGGTATTAGAAGTGGTACTTGTGAAATCTAACCCCAAACATCCTCCTCACCCTCATCTCCCCAACCATCATCACCATCACCATCTCTATATCCTCCTAATAGAATCGGTGGCCTCAATGATGATAACATAATTTGTAAAAGCATCTATACTACAACTTGAATTGGTCCCTGACCTTGTACCATCGATGAAACCTGAACCTATACTGGAGCTGGATTTTATCCAACCTTTATTAGATCCTACAAGTGAACTGGTCCATGACCTTGTAAATGAGTCTGTGCCTATGTCTGGCCAAGTTTTCCTCCACCTCTACCCCCTCTCTGTTGCAATGCACCTATAGTTATTGCTAGTATACCTACATCTATAGTCACCTATGGAATAGTAAGATACAAGGGCATAATACATACATACCATGTGGTGTACTTTGTTGTCATCCCTAGATCCTAAATATGGGATTTTACATCCCAAGAATGTGGTATAACTTCTGCAAAACAAGCCCTCGTGACCCTCTATCTAATGCATGTTCCAAAATCAACTGTCTCTCACACAAATCGTGCGTACCATTGATCTCCTTCAGGTATATCCTGTGTCACTCATAATTGTCTCATGACCATGTCCATTCTATATCTCTCCATAATGTTCTCATGGTTCATGATCATGAAATGATCAAATTCCAGTGTAACCAACTTTATTCCATCTGAACTCCACTTGTATTGCATGTATAGTCTCCATGTGATCATGCACAACTGTAAATCATAAAATTCACGTCTATAAAATTCTATGTCACCCTAGTGTCCCCTGTGACCAACACCTGTTGTTTCCCATCCGAATTTTGATGGATCCTCTAGCTATTTGTCTCTCAAAAACCCCAATTTTTTGGCTAGTGGAAATATGGTCCCATAACCAAATCTGAAGTAATGTATTAAGAACAAGGCTCCTCTAACCTCTGTATACAAATAAATTTAAATAGTTATACATATGAGCTAGAATGCAAGGCCCTCATGGAAACAATTTCGTAGACTCCATCAACTCTGAAAGTATGCCAATCAACCGAAGATGGAAATGACTATCAATCTTATTAGGTAGTAAGTAGATGTTGATCAAAGCCACTAGGTATATTGGTAGCATAGTCATGGTATCGTCCTCCATGTACTCATATAGATGAACAACCTTGCCCTCCTTGTAAATGTCCTCTAATCCAAATAGTGACCATATGTGGGCCTTGATCCTTATTGCACCACCATATCACTATACAATTCTCCCCTATATCTAAACTCATAAAATATGGTACACGTTCTCCAATGTCACTTTCATCTCCCTTGTTAGAAATATGAAATTTTATCTCTCACTATGTTATCATTAGCCTAATATGGTCAATAAGTAGTGATCTAATATGATATCGGGAAGCTAATCTATATACGACAAGCTTTTCGCCTCCAATAGTGCATATAACCATCTACTCTCTTTGTGTGATACATATCTCAAATGCCTGAAGTCATCCGTGATGTTCCCACATGTCTATCATATATAATCTCTCCTAAAATACAAAAAACAATATGGTTATACCCTTAACCCATTCTCTTTTCTTCAATTTCAACCCCTAACTTTATTTAACATATTATTACTATGTTAGCACACTTACGCTTATTCTAGCACATCTACCTTAGCGCGTATACATCTACACTAGCGCATGTCATGCTAGTGTGTGTACTATGTCACACTCATGTGTCTACTTATTTTCTAGCACATTTCCCACATTAGCACATTTCTTGCTTCCTGCTTGTGCACCTACATGAATGTTATCGTGTACACTCCTACACTAGTGCACATCACAGGTCACATTAACACACCTAAGTGTGTGTGTTAGCATCATTTTTTAATTTTCTCCTAGGCCTAGAATGTAATAAATACACCAAAAATATTTTTTTTGAGCTACATACCACATCGTCCTCATCCACCACCCATCCAAACTCTCAAATGCTATCCACATGATGCCTAAATTGAGAATGACGAGCCATTTATCTCGAAACTCAGAGAAAAATATCACTCAAGGGGAAAGTAAAATGTAATATAAACTATGAACTATGATATTTTAAGCCCCTCCCCTCTTCTACTTGTAACCTTCTCCTAACCCTAATACCTCTATTTTGGGCTCCACGACTAGTTAACTAATTTTCTCATCCATTTCCTCACTTCCTTGTCTATGACTTCTCTCTCCTATCAAGTGGTTATCCACCGCTTTGTTACATTGACCACTCACTTTAGGGGGCACTCCCTCAATACTAATCCAGACTCGTTGGGGCATCCAAATGCTTCACTGGGGAAATTTGGTAGTCCTTTACCACTTTTTTTTATCATCCATTCACAATTTTACACGCGTCTACTATCTTTAAAGCGTTAGTACTCCATACTAACACTTAAAAGAGGGGAAAATGTAAACACACTCAAATAACCACTACACATTGTAACTATTCAAAATATTATTAAACCCATTGTCATTCTCTAGAATAAATTTAATTAATTTTATTACACCCTATCAGCCCTCTTAGCTAATTTAATATCAAATTAATTAAATAAATCCACACATATCCACATTCATATTTAAATAAATTAAATATCCTTAAATCCTATCTACCTCCTTAACTCAAGTTGACTAAAGGCCTGACTAAAGCTAAAAAATCATTATTATAATCAAGATGATGTGTTCAAATTAAATCAAATCATGCATTTGAGTTAACTAGAGATATGGCCCAAGTCACGACAATACAAAATCAATTCAAATTCTTCCAAAATCCAACCATTCACAAATTGTTTTGGGTGAATAAAATAAAATATATGAAATTAAAATCCAAAATCGTGTGTAACCCCTTGCCAACTCAACAATGACTTATCCATGTAAATCTAGAATGGCATTCTAACTCTTTAATCAATCTAGAAACTCAACTAAACAAATTATTCATGTTTAGTTGTCTCTAAATCAACTCAATCTAAAATTGGTGTTAGGATTGACTTTCCTCAGCGATAAATCAATGGTATTCCCTTTACAAATCATCTATCAAAAATATTGAGGATTCATATTTTTATTCAGTATAATTTCTTGGTGAATCAATCACTCATTTATATCATTATTATGCCAAAATAATGTCAAATCAATCATTCTCATGTGCGTATCTTGATCTATATTCCATTTGGAGTATCTTAGAGAAATAAAAAAATCTCACAAATCAAATGGATCCAACAAAGAGCATCACTAAACCTTTCTCTTTCAACTAGATCTAATCCGAGGTGCCTTTGGGATTTACAATGGAAGGTTTTCATTTGTTTTGTTTTAATTTTTGTCATTCATGTAATTTCCATGGTCTACAATGAGTATGATCATTTGATAATGTTCCCTTATGGAATGGAATACATAATAATTTTCAATGATAAAATCATTTCAGAACCAAATATTGAATATGTAATTGGATGACCAACTCATATTACACATCACACACTATAAAATTACTATTTATTGATTGGAATTGTCTTTCCTATTTCATCATTAGTTTTATTTCCCAATGATGTAGCACATTTCACGGGTTTGATGTTTATACACATCATTTATCAAACTTACTAATTATTTCTCTAGTGTAAATGGGGTTAGTGTATTTTCCTCCTAATTGGGTATCTTAAGGTGCTTGCTAAGATTGGGGTGTGATCAAGCTTAGTCACATGGGCTAGACCACATCATTTGAGATATGTCTCCATTATGCCATATTTCCCTTACCCTTTCCTCTTGTATTCCTTTTGATCACACATTATACCCACAATGTCTACTTGTCTCATGGCTTTCACTTGTTTCCGAATTTATATAACATATAGCCTCCCTACTCCCCCAACTATATAGAGAGTCGAGAGAGGGATGCCAACTAGAACTCTATATATATATTGGGATTGGCCAAAAATATATAGATAGGGGCCCTATATATGTCCATGCGCATTATTATCCCTTCTTTTTCTCATCATATACCTTCATCATTCCCTTCATTTATCTTCTGGATAAAATTCCTCATGTTTATACACCCCATGTCCTTAGGGTTCCCCTAAGGCCAACTCAATCACCCATGGGCATTGGTGCTAGGTTTGGTATTTACATAGTCGACATCATCATGTGTGGGTGTGTTAGGTTGTGGAGCCTATTTTTCATGTGTGAAAGTGTTGAAGACTGTACACTAAGAGTACTATACACTTTTCATGTATCCTCGCCGAGGTTCAGGGTCGCAGCCCCCGAAAAAAAAAAAAATAGGCATAAAATTTTTTGACCTCGAAAAATGCACCTGACATATCGGGAAACATGCTTTTCTCATATGGGTGATTTTTTGACCCATAAGTTTATGGGACGGGTTTTTCCCATGGTTTTGATACCCACGGTTTTGTAAAACTTCTTAAGCAGTTGTCTATGTATATGGTCTTATGCATATGATAGATGTACAAGCAAATGTATTGCAGATGTGTTTTGAATTCGGATGTGAATTCTGTAGAGTTTATTGAGCATAGCTCCAAACGGATCTGGGTATTGTATTGAGAGAGCGGTGGCTTGTAATAAAATCTGAGCAAGTGACTCTTGGTGGATGTAGCCCAAATTGGGTGAACCACGTTAAATATTGTCTCTTTGTGTTGTCTTATTTTATTCTGTAATTTTATTTGAGATCTGTAATAATTTTTGCATATTAGTTTCTACTGTTGCAATTCTGTGAGGGATTATTCCGCATATGTTATCCCTTATTTCCTAATAATTGGTATCAGAGCCTGGTTTGGTTTGTTGAAGTGTTGAATCACAGGGAAAATTTTTAGCTTGAGTGGGAGCTATGGCAGATAAAGGAAGATCTAGGGTTGATAAATTCAAAGGGTAGAATTTCAGTCTTTGGAAGATGCAGATGGAAGATTACCTTTATCAGAAGGATCTTTACACTCCGTTGTCTGAGAAGGTGAACAAACCCTCGAGTATGAAAGATGCGGAATGGGATTTGTTGGATAGGAAGGCACTTGGAACGATCCGGCTGAGTCTTTCATCTTCGGTATTATTTAAAGTTTCAAAGGAAAAGACTACAAAAGATCTAATGGATGCATTAGGGAAGTTGTATGAAAAACCCTCTGCCTCTAATAAGATATTTTTAATGAAAAAGTTGTTTAATATGAAGATGTCTAAGAATAATTCAGTAGCAGATCATTTAAATGATTTCAATACGGTAGTGAATATGCTAGCTTCGGTTATAATAGAATTTGATGAAGAAGTTAGGGCTTTATTAATTTTGTGCTCTTTACCTGAGAGTTGGAATAGCCTGGTAATGGCAGTAAGTAACTCGGTTCCAGCTAACTTGAAGTTGAAGTTTGAGGATGTTGTAGGGGTGATTCTAAGCGAGGAAATGTGAAGAAAAATCTCTGGGGAATATTTTACTTCAGGGAATGCTTTGATAGTGGAAACTTGAGGGAGATAGAAGAATAGAGGAAACCGTGGAAAATCAAAAGATCGGGCAAGGTAAAAATCCAAGAACAAGATTGTATGCTGGAATTGTGGAAAGCCTGGGCATGCAAAGAAGGACTGTTGGGAGCTTCGGGATAAGAAGAAACAATAAGAAGAAAACAAGGAGGCAAATGTGGCATCGGGTAATTTATGTTAGGATGCTTTGACTCTTTCTTTGCACAATATTAATGAATCTTGGGTTTTAGATTCAGGGGCTTCTTTCCATGCTTCTCCACATAGGCATTATTTTGTTGATTATGTTCAAGGAGATTTTGGGCATGTTTTTCTTGGTGATGATGAGCCTTGCAACATAGTTGGAAAAGGTTCTGTTCAGGTTAAGATGTAGAATGGGAATACTTGGCTATTGAAGGATGTCAAACATGTTCCTACATTAAGACAAAATTTGATATCGACAGGGCAGTTGGGAAGTGATGGTTGTACTATGATATTTACAGCAGACTCTTGGAAGGTTACCAAGGGTTCTCTTGTGGTGGCAAGAGGTAAGAAGGTTGGAACCTTGTATTTAACCACTGATAGTACTAATGATTGTAATCTTGTGGCTTCAGATGCAGATACAACATTATGGCACTATAGGCTCGGTCATATGAGCCATAAGGGCATGAACATCATAAAGAAGAATTTTCCTAGATATACAGAAACACGTTCAATTTCTGTGAGAACTGCATATATGGGAAACAGAAGCGAGTAAGGTTTCTCAAGGTTGGACCTACAAAGAAAGAGAGTAAGTTAGAGCTGGTGCATTCTGATGTGTGGGGGGCAGCTTAGGTATCATCTCTTGGGGGTTTAAGTTATTATGTTACTTTTATTGATGATGCAACAAGGAAAGTTTGGGTTTATTGTATTAGAAACAAATCTGATGTATTTGACACTTTTGTTAAATGGAAAGCCTTGGTAGAGAATGAAACATGTCTTAAGCTAAAATGTCTCAGGTCAGATAATGGAGGGGAGTATTGTAGCAATGAATTTGATGATTACTGTTCTAAGAATGGAATCCGCAGGAAAAAGATGGTTCCAGGAACTCCGCAGCAGAATGGGGTATCAGAAAGGATGAACAGAACAATAATGGAATGTGCTAGGAGCATGAGGTTACATGTAGGACTACCTCTTTCTTTTTGGGTAGAAGCGGTGAGCACAACTGTGTACTTGATAAACAGAGGACCCTCAAGTTCCTTGGATGGAAGCATACCTGAGGAGGCTTGGTATGGTAAGAAAGTTGATTATTCATTTCTTAGAGTCTTTGGATGTGAGGTGTTTGTTCATATAGACAAGGATGATAGGACCAAGCTAGAGGCTAAATCAGAAAAATATACTTTCATTGGTTATGGTGGTGATGACTTTGGATATAAATGTTGGAGTATTAAGGACAATAAAATCATTCGATCTAGGGATGTGGTCTTTAATGAGAAAGTCATGTATAAGCAGCAGTTGCAGGAAAACAGGGAAGAATCCAAGAAAGAATATGCAGCGGTAGAGGATCTTTCGGATGGGAAAGTGACACATGAATCAGTTCAGGAACCCCCTCAACAGGAACCCCAAACTCCTATATTGAGGAGGTCTTCTAGGGTAAGAAGAGAACCTGAACATTTTTCTCCTTCTCTTATTATTTATTACTCACTGATAGTGGATAGCCAAAGAGCTTTGATGAAGCAATGCAGGTAGATGCCAGGAACAAGTGGGAGCAAGCCATGGATGAGGAGCATCAGGCTCTCATGGAGAACCAGACATGGGATTTGGTAAAGCTACCCGAAGGAAAAATATCATTATAGAACAAGTGGGTGTTCAGAGTCAAAGAGGAAGAAGGAGGCAAGAAAAGATACAAGGCCCGGTTGGTGGTCAAGGGGTTTGCATAGAAAAAAGGTATAGATTTTGATGATATTTTTTCTCCTGTAGTAAAAATGACTTCTATTAGAATTGTTCTAGGAATAGTTGCAGCAGAAGACTTGCACTTAGAATAGCTTGATGTAAAGACTACATTTCTCCATGGTGATTTGGAGGAGGAGCTATATATGTAGCAGCCAGAAGGATATGAAGTCAAAGGTAAAGAGGAGATGGTGTGCAAACTGAAGAAGAGCTTGTATGGCCTGAAACAAGCTCCACGTCAATGGTATAAGAAATTTGATAGCTTCATGATGGAGCAAGGTTATATCAGATGTCATTTTGACCATTGTGTGTATAAAAAGAAATTTGAGGATGGAAGTTATATTATCCTGTGTTTGTATGTAGATGACATGTTGGTTGCAGGTAAACACATGTAGGAAATAAAAGTACTCAAGAAGCAGCTAAGTGAATCATTTGCTATGAAGGATTTGGGTGCAGCCAAACAAATCCTTGGTATGAGGATATCTCAGGATAGGAAGGAATGGAAGCTGACTTTATCTCAGGAAGAGTACATTAAGAAGGTCTTGGAGAGGTTTAATATGCAGGATGCTAAACCGGTTGGGACTCCTTTGGCAGGCCATTTCAAGTTATCAAAGGAGCAGTGTCCCAAGATAGAGCAGGAGAGAAACAAAATGTCCAAGGTACCTTACTCATCAGCAGTTGGAAGTTTGATGTATGCCATGGTATGCACTAGGCCTGATATTGCCCATGCAGTGGGAGCTGTGAGTAGATTTATGAGTGATCCAGGTAAAGAGCATTGGCAAGCAGTAAAGTGGATCCTTCGGTATTTGAGAGGGACCATGGGGACAATTTTGTGCTACAGTGGATCAAACACCACTTTACGTGGTTATGTAGATTCAGATATGGTTGGAGATGTAGACAATAGGAGGAGAACGACAGGTTATATTTACATTGTAGGTGGGACAGCAGTGAGTTGGATTTCATGACTACAGAAGCTGGTGGCTTTGTCAACCACAAAGGCTGAGTATGTTGCTACCACAGAGGCAAGAAAAGAGATGATTTGGTTACAACAATTGCTTGAGGAGTTGGGGCATAAGCAGAAGGAATGTAAGCTACATAGTGATAGTCAGAGTGCTATACACCTAGCTAATAACTCTGCTTTCCACTCTATGACAAAGCATATACAGTTAAGGTACCATTTCATCAGGACAACTTTGGAGGAAGAGAAGTTGAAGTTGGAGAAGATTCATACCAGTCAGAATCCTGCAGACATGATGACCAAGGTGGTCACAAGGGAAAAAATGAAGTTGTGTTCAACTTTGGTTGGTCTTCACAGAAACTAGTGAAGGGTTGAGAAGCTTGCTCAGAGGAAAACTAGTCTCCAAGTGGGAGATTGTTAGGTTGTGGAGCCTATTTTTCATGTGTGAAAGTGTTCAAGATTGTACACTAAGAGTACTGTACACTTTTCATGTATCCTCGCCGAGGTTCGGGGGCGCAACCCCCGAAAAAAAAAATTTAGGCATAAAATTTTTTGGCCTCGAAAAATGCACTTGACATATCGGGAAATGTGTTTTTCTCATATGGGTGAGTTTTTGACCCATAGGTTTATGGGACGGGTTTTTCCCATGGTTTTGATACCCACGGTTTTGTAAAACTTCTTAAGCAGTTGTCTATTTATATGGTCTTATGCATATGATGGATGTACAAGCAAATGTATTGCAGATGTGTTTTGAATTTGGATGTGAATTCTATAGAGTTTGTTGAGCATAGCTCCAAATGGATCTGGGTATTGTATTGAGAGAGCGGTGGCTTGTAATAAAATCTGAGCAAGTGATTCTTGGTGGACGTAGCCCAAATTGGGTGAACCACGTTAAATACTGTCTCTTTGTGTTGTGTTATTTTATTCTGCAATTTTATTTGAGATCTATAATAATTTCTGCATATTAGTTTCTACTGTTGCAATTCTGTGAGGGATTATTCTACATATTTTATCCCTTATTTCCTAATAGGGTGACGGTGTCATGTGTATATATCTCTACTCTTTCATCATTTAGATCATCCTCTATTTTCACACTCCCAAAACAATTCATTTGTATGTGCATTGTATATTTGCATATATATTTTTACACCTATTTGATAGAATTGATGTTTTGGAGATTTCCATTTTTCATTTGATTCATAATAGAAAGCTAGGATTAGAGGTCTTCTACTTTATTTTCCTCTTATCTACCCATAACGATTCTATCTATGTTTATTTCTATAGAGAAGATCATCCATCAATAGCCTACTGTAGGTAAGTATTTATAACTCTTCTTAGTTCCTTTGTTGCTTGTATATTATTTTTATGTGGATGGTTGGTCATTCATTACTACAAACAAAAGTAGATGTATTTTTGCTTTGATTTATCATTTTTTCTTATAATATTGTATCCCTTGGATTTATCCATCTCTTCACTCATCCTTATTTTGAATCCTAGTAGAATACCTATCATTATCTTAGATATAGACCTCAAAAACTTGTAGTTATCCTAGGGTTGTGGTTACTATCCTCTATAGTTACAACACTAGTTCTTCTTAAACACCTTTGGTGTCTACAACATGTGTACGAACTTATATTTCATCCCTACGTTTGACAACCCAGCCGAGGAACCATATTTATTTTTCATACACTCCAGTGAACCCAACATGATTCTTATTACATGCCTAAATTCAGTCAATATCTCTATGCTTTTCAATTTTTCATTTTTTCATATGTGATTGGACCCTATGCATAACCCCATTGCATAATTGATACTATTTTCACATTTCTCATCTTATCCTGATGTTTTTTAACCTCTATGTAATATTATTTCATATTTCATATTATTCGTATAATCCTTTTTTTCCCACACCTTTATTTCCCAATGCTATTGAACCTTATAAAATTTTTCTACATAGCCAATCCCATCAAAAAAATATTACCTGAAACTATTTTTCAGGAATGCTTTCTTTGCAATGGAATATTTACTTAGTCATTCTACCACATCTTCAACCCATATAAATTTATTTAGCACTAATAACAACGAGGATGATGATTTTCCTAAGGTAGTTCCTCATTACATTGATTGTTTCTCCATAAATATTGTTAATATTGAGAGGCCAAAACCTCCACATCATAATGTATAGACCAGATCTAGCATTCAAACCCTATATTTGAAAATAAAGAGGAAGAGGAACATGAATATTTCATTTAATCTTATTATCCTCCTACTATACATAAATTTCCTCAAAATTTCCCTAAATATGTAGGATAATTATGTAATTGATACAAAAGTGTGTTAGCGACTACATTTCTAGAAAGCTAAAGTTGGATATCAATCATACTAAGCCTCCTCCTAGTAGATAAAATTTTGATCCATAAAATAACACAAATCTTCCTCCAAAAAATTATCCTACTCACCTCATCATGCATCTTATTGATCGTCTAAGTTGACAACAAACTACCATTGTAAATCAGCTCTTACAAATGAAAAATAATCTAGCTTATATTACTAGTCGACTAAAAATGGTCTCTTGGGGCATGATAAACCAAGGTCACCCTGGCCCCTTCTATTTATATTCAATGAAATTATCATTTCCCAAACCCCCTTCCATAATAATTTCTTTCAATCTATTCAAAGAGAACCTCTTTCTCCATACATCACTTCCATAGACATGAGAGGGATCACCCCTTCCATATCTTAGGATATCTCTACTACCACCACCTTTCACATCAAAGCTTTTATAATCTCTATAAATATTGGGACAAGGCTAATTCCTAATATTCTACCAATATTTTGGCTAAAAAATTATGGTATATGACCTAGATTGGTATCATACCCTTTCAGTAAAATCTATTGTTAAACTTGAAAGCTTGGTGACTACCTTGGTGAATTTAAATAACATGACCTTCTCAAAAATAACATTAATTCTTTCATAAATTTCAAACAACCTAAAAATGACTCATCCCAAGCCTACATCAAATTACGTAATACTTTATCCACCAGATATGATAAAAAAAATGTCTAACAAAATTCTATATGAGTTATTATTTAGAGCCCTCAATCATTAACTTCAATACAAGATGAGATATTACTCTCCTACCTCTTTGGTAGAAGCATTCAACAAAGTAAAATGTAAATATTTCCTCATGAAGTAATATAAAAATTCTCAGTATAAGAAATGACCACCTAATCACATTCAAGTTCTCATGCATCCTAGAAATAATAAATCTACTAATATTACTCCTTATGATGTCTCTTATGTCATCATCCCCTATGAATATCCTTGTACCATGGTTGATCCCATATAAATGTCAGAAAAAATTAAAACTTATAGCTCTTTACAAACCACACTTCTTCAGAACCTATAAATATTGATACCCCAGGCTCAAAATGTTGCATAGTTTAGTCTTGAGGATTGGTACCCCCTTGTAAAAACTTCTTATCTACCAAGTCAAATATCATTTCTAGAGCTTATTCGTACCTCACCTAAACATCATAAGAATCTTATGTTAACAATATTTTCTATGAACATATCTTTTCTATCCATTTTAGGGAAGAACCTTCCCTACATGGTTTGGAATAAATCATTATGCATCAATGTGAGGAGAGATCTATTTTCACCAACCCTTATATTAATCATTCCTCATGCATTTATTTCCCTCTTAATTCCATGATTCCTAATGAACTTAACTTTCATGATCACAATCCTCCCCTATTTATTTCATTCCATATTTTCCACATCATGGTTAAGATATCCCTCATGGATAAAGGTTCTGGCACATTTGTTTCTTCTCTCAATTTAACTATGACACTTGATTACTCTATTAATAACTGAAAATCCATTAGGAGAACTTTTCATGGTTATGGTCATAGATATATGCCCATATGGGTTTTATTTGAATCCCTATCATTATTCTTACTCATGTCATATTTTTTACACCTTAATTATATTTAACATGAAACGTAATTAATTTTAGTGAATTATTACTCTAAATAGTGTAAGGGTTAGCAACGAGTGATTATTTTTATTAATTAAATTCTAACATTATTTACCATAATTAAAATAACACTTTTATAATTATAATTGATATGTTAGATTAGATATGAACTTAAAAATGTAAAGGAGTAAGTGCACTTATCTTAGTACAGATGATTCTATAAATTTATGGAAGTATGCACTATTAGAAAATGAACATATTAGCCTAATGATGCTTCATTTCTAGGAATGTAAGTGGAAATTGACCTGGGGAAGCAACGTACAACTCTGCCAGGGTGGTAATGTACAGTCTTGAACCAAATTTATGGTCTTTGACCTACTTGGTTCCAGGATATGTTAATTTTTCACACTTTTGGTTATCTAAAACTATTTGTCACTACCAAACCCTAATTTTTTCTCATATTTCAAATCTCTATAAACACTTTAATCATGATCTTTAACCCTAATCATGGATGAGAAGTATTGTAAAATAAACAGTAGTTGGGTTTTGGGAATCCCTGCTTGCCACTGATGTTAACACTACTCTGAAGAGGCCTAAAAATAACATTTGATGTCCACATAACATGTGATATCTTAATGAATATAACTACATCTAAAAACCATCTTTAACTGCATTTGAATTGAGTTTGCTCTTGTTAAGATGCTTGGGAAAGAGATGTTTGAGTTCTTGTAGATGAGAAAGATTGTTGTTTTGACCTAGTAATAATTTTCATACCTGTATATAGTACTACACTAATGATTTTAGATGTGATATTGTGAGATTTAGGGATCCTCGGTTGCCTTTTGTAAGTGTAGGAAGTGATTTTATCAATGTAATTTTATAGGATTTCCAAGTTAGCAAATGAGGCAATGTTTTCTTACTTATATATGGTACCATAGATGATTCATCAAAGAAAGGATGAGCCAAAGAGATTATAAGATCCAAAAAATATGAATTTGAAAGAAAATTTTGAGGACATGTCTCTCCAATACCATACAACTCGGTTAGGACTGGATATACTATATCGACCAATCTATATAATATTGATCAAGGAAGGAAAACATGTAGTATAAAGTTTAGAAGTTATTACTTGATGTTTTGATATGGATTTTTTTCATTACAATATCAAAATTTTATGGCATGTCATTGTGAAAGGGTAAACAATCTAAACAAGAGACCTCAGATTATGCTAGGCAGGAATGGGAAAGTTGTATTTATCTTAACAAGAGTACATTGTCAAAACTAGTTGTGTAAAAAAGGAAATTGAAAAATTTGAGTCTCTACCTTTTCCCCCATTTAATTATTAAATGAAGTTACATGCTTAAATAAAAATATACCCTATGTGTAGACACACTTTGTCTTTTCTCAAATATTCATTTTATGGAATCCCATTGTGTTTGGTGTTGGCATGCTCAATAGTGAAACCTGTAACATAGTATGTAGTCAATGTCTATGATAAATAATTTTGAACTTTGACTCAATTTTAAAGTGTAATATGAAATGTTTTCATTTTCATAGAAATGAAATGAAAGAGATGTAAAAAGGAATGAATACACCTATTTTTTTGTGGAGGGAGAAACACTCATGTTTTTCTTGTGCTTGAATATTTTTCATTGCTTAATTTTTTGAACTTTTCCAAACAATTGGGGGTGATCAGTACCCAATGGTAAGGAGAAACCAGAGTGTTAGTTGCATGAAAGCCAACATGTAATATCAAAGAGAGAATAAGAAGAAGAAGAATGAAGTGTCAAAACACATAGCTAAGGAAGAATACCAGGTATCAAAGTTGTTTAGTAACTCTGATATCTTCATCTTTGAGTGTAAGAGGAAAGAAAATTTTGTCTGTGAAGAAATTATCCACTTCGATACCTTCCATAATCCTATGAACCACACCTTTGTAGATGAATCTATTCCCTATTAATTAAATAATGACACACAATAGAAAAGAGAATAAGTGTTCTCGTGCCTTTCCCATGTGCCACACAAGTGAATAGAAACTTTAATGTATTTAAATTTTAATGGAGGAAGGATACTTATGCACCCAAGACTCCTAAAATTGTAGTAGAAATTGAATTCCATGGTGAAGGAGTGAAGTAATTCATGCCCCCTATACCGGTTTGAATTAAGTGAGATGAGTATGAAAATATCCCAAAACCCTGAAATTTTAGTTAGAAATTTGAAACTACTGAGAGAGTTGATGTAACTTCCCATGGGAAAAGCATGTGGTAGGTTTAGCATCATACCATATGGTCTTGACTAATCAGTATAGTTTTGAACATGTGCATTTTACCTGATTTTATGTTTTTCAAAATATATGAGTAATTATACTGTGTTTTTACTTGTATCATACCCTACAACTCTACCTTTTTATAATGTGAGTGTATAATATACATGGATCAATTCTTCTTCTTTTTAGGCATGTGTGAAAATCATGTTTAATCACTTGTATCAAAAGAAAAGATATATGCATGCGCACTAGTTGTATGAGAAACTATAGGAGAGTGTATGTGTATGCCTAGATTTAGATCACCTATAAGATGTGTTAGTTGATATATAAATCTTCAAATCAATGCTACTAAATAAATGGGCTTATGTTTCCATTGAAAACAAAAGGACAATTATGGGTTTTTTCAATGAATAAAGTGGGTAAACTTCTTAATCTAAATCTATAACCTGCATACAAACACATTTAAAAATTTTAAAATTATTTTAAGGTGGTTAGGGGACCTACCTCGGTCAGATTCCTAATCATTTTAGTAGATAAAATAAATTTTATTAATTAAAAATGAAAAACCAATGCATGAAAATTAATGGTATACCTAACTCAGTTGCAACTGTGACTCGCTGAAAACCACATGGAGGTTGTAAGCCATTTGTGGGTACATAGGAAACCTATGTTGAAATTTTTCCAAAACAATGATCTTGCAAGTTACACTAGTCCTTTGTGATCCACCTTCACGTCTCCAAAACCTGTAATACCAAAATATGTGAGAAAGGAATCAAAAACTCAAATATGGGCTCACGTGCACAAAGGGTTAAGGGGTTGGAATGATGGGGGTGAGTGTCGATATATATTTTTTGAGTGCCTAGAAGGTTATGACACATATGGGTGTAATGTGGATAGGTGGGTGAGATGATAGTGCATTAGGGACGAAAATGGGTAGGTGGGATGGACATAATTAATTGTGAGTGGGTGAGGGTTAATAAATGAGTGATGAGGTGTCTTTAACCACCATTTTGTGGGGTTCTATATTTTTTAGATGTTTTTTATGGGATTATTTATTTTTTTGGATTATTATATTTAATAATGTTCTTTGTATTTTTGAATAGGATATCATATGTGTAAGGTGAATTTTCTAGTGTCTACATTTCACCCTTTTTTGGGATGCGTGTTATAACATGCAGGATGCAACATGAAAATTGAAGACAAAATGGGGGTTGTATAACCCTATGATAGTAATTTATGTAGTTATGAGCTTAGATGGCTGACTAAATAGATAGGAATCTAAAAATTCTATCAATGGACCACTTCAATCAGAGTATATGAAGGCATCGATAGTTTGATTTCAAAAGGAAAAGATTATTCAGTCAATTGACTAAGGTGTTTGGATGATTGGGTGTCATAAGATTTACAAGAAGTTTTTTTTTATGTGTGTGCTCATGTTTTATTAACTAAGATATAAATCAAAACCAATATCTACATAGCTTCATAAGAAAATGCTAATTAAACAATGAACCATCAAGATAAGAGCTTAAAAGAAATGCTTCTTCAATGCATAAATGAAATTACATGTTAAACTATTTCCTACTCTCTATGATTTCTAACTTAAACTATGAACCTATTAAGAAAATAAATAATCAAAGTGGATTGTTGCTTGATCTCAAGGATTGAGAATGAAATATCACCAAGAATGGCTACAATGCCATTTTGGATCTTCCCATATTACTCAATTTTGAGTGAAAGGATGTAAGATAGAGAAGCTATTTCCAAAAATGGATAATGGCTCAAAATCAAAATGCTTATAGTTTTCACTATTCAAAGCATGGTGCAAGAAGAAATGTAAGAAGGATGGTTCTTTATATAGCGCAATGGATAGAAGAATCTCTACATCCATCTTCATGTGGGATAAATTAAGAGGTTGGGTTGGTTGTGGATAAGGGAGGTTTAGAAAATGTTGAGTCAACCTTAGGAGAGTTTATTTTGTCCTTTAGTGACTCATGGGGGTTTGAGGGGATTTATTAATTAACCAAAGTGATTAATTAATAGGTGTGCAAGCTTATATAAGCTTTTTAGAGGAATAGTTAGAATGATTTATGTTATGAGAGGATTTTAATCAAATAAATGATGATTTATTGATTAAATAGAAGAGATAATTAATTAATTAAGAATAATTAATTAATCTAGATAGAAAAGGGTATTAATTAATTGGAAATAATTAATTAATGTAGATAGAAAGAGGAGCTTAATTAATTAGAAATAATTAATTAATCTAAATAGAAAAGGGAGCTTAATTAATTAGAAATAATTAATTAATATAGATAGAAACGGGAGTTGATTAACGGGATGTCGTTAATTGGTGTCATTGTTGGATAGAAGAGTTAATTAACTAATGTAATGTAATTAATTAATGATGATAGCAGAGAAAATGTGTGATATTGACGATATATCGTCAATTTGTGGGAAAGAGTATAATTAGCGCAATTTAAGTATTTAATTTTCTCGAGCTAAATTATAGGTGTCTACATTTTTCCCTCTTTGGGGTGGTGTATGTGATGTCACTTCAAAGATAGTAGATAGATAAATTTTGAAAGTGTAGAAGAAAAATTAGTAGAAGTGAGATATGCCCCTTGGAGTGTCAATGGGGTGATGAGAGAAGGCAATCGACAATTGAAAAAGGTGAGAGAAAGGAAATAGAAGAATGGGAAGGATCGGGATGTGTAACATCCCCATTTTAAGATATTGGAACAAGGGAATTTTTTTTTATTTTTTTTTATACAACGTTCCTGTTATGAATTATATAATTCAAACACACGTTCAAGTTTTAATAATTGTTCTCTGTCCAACTAATGCAATTTGGATCACACAATTTCTTTTTAAAACCAATGTTCTTTGTTCACATACTTGCAATATGGAACACACATTCAATGCCATTCAATCATATAACAGATACCATATGCTGCTGTAAATGACTCGAAGAACTACCGATCTCCCATTTTATGGCTCGGAGTTTCAGCGATCTCTCATTTCATGACTCGGTGACTTACCGATCCTTCATGTTAATCCATGCATTGTATAATGAATATATAGGGTTCTCTTACCATTTTTGGTTATCGAAGTGATCCATTTAAGAAGCCTCTCTAAACATCTGTTACCAATATTCGTCTGACATCCTGCATCTTAAACTAGGTGATTAGGACAATGCAACCAACACTTGCGATACTTTGGAAAAATATTTTCACATGCTTTGCATGATCATATTCCTAGATGTGGTACACATCAGTAGAATACGTCCTTCACCTTACTTCATCTGTTATCTAGAATGGTCTTTCCTGGTCTCTTCCAGTCCTTTCGTTTAAGGTCAAGCTCTAACCCCAACTAGCAATATGAACGAGTATAGGAAGTTACTCATGGCAACTAAAGATACGTAGACATACGGTGGCGTCCCTAGATGACTCCGTGTGTCTAGTTACCTTTAGTCCTCTGGAGTCACTCTGTATACGTGATCACATTCATATCCCCAGCCAAGAACTTAGTATCCAGCTTATGTAAACTTGATGAATTAATTCAGGAGGGCATTGTAATATGTCAGCTATAACATTGTGTCGTCATGAAGGTCCCGCCTTCATGAAGACACCATATTGTAGCTGGCGTATGTCAATGTCCTACGGAATCCTCTCATCGAGAGTACACATCTAGCTCGAGTGTGATTTGGTTATAATCTTAATATTTAAGATCAACTTTCAGCAACCATGTTGATCCTTAAACCTCGTTCTCGTTACAGTTGTAGGTAGCTAAGAGAGACTTAATTTTCCTTCCCGCGTAATATACATCCTCTCCTTCATACTGAAGGGTTGCATATTCTCCTCTTGGTTCCTTTCTTTAATCTTTGGACTAATCAATCCATTACCGATAAACTTAATAAGTTTAACCTATTAAACTTAACCAAGTTTTTCCACAACTGTAAACAAATTCAGAATTCCATCTTATTAGACGTCATTTAAACGAGGTCTAATTTTTAAATGAGCTTATTCATTTCTCCTTCTTGACCCTAATTTAGTTAAGGTCTGCTAACAATAGATATGTTTTCCCATATCTATATTTTCTAAATTTAAACATTCGAGGCTATTATCAGAGTCTGAATACAAGGTTCAGTTGTTCTCAAGTTATTTGATATTCCTTAGCTTTCAAGCTAATCCCGAATACCTTTCAATTAAGAGATCATGTTTACCTAAATCCTTTTTAATGTCAATTTAAAATTCATCTTAACCCAAGTATGAACTAATTGCACATTTCAACGTAAAAGTTGCATTCAAGTAAAGAATAGATGTTATTTCCTTTTAAATTCATCCATCAACACTGGATAATTCCAAATCAAGAATAATGTTATATTCTCAAACTTATTCAACAATATCAAACTGATACAGTTATTAAAATATCACACTTTTACTTGTATTCATCCATCGGTCTTACAATCTATACATTTGCCAGTCCAAACAACTGGACTTGTTTATATCAAACAACATTACAACTCATAAAGATAGAAGAATGTAATTTATTCCTTTGTCATTTCCTCGTAGAGGAGTAATAGCTATCAATACAATCCATCTTCAGTTAATCAAAAGAAGTATCAGAAAACAACCATGTCTTCATTTATAACCAAGTTCCATCTGTAAAATTACTTGCACGGGTCAGTTCTTTGAACTGAGCATATTAAGCACTTGTCATTAAAATGAGGTGCTTTTAATTAACTGTCTCAATAAAAGAACCCTGCTTTTATGAAAAGTTAAAATGAACATCATCCAAGAATTAAGTACCGAAAAGGATGAACAACATAACAACTCAATCATCTAATTACCATCCCAATCAGACAAAGGATTACTACCCTCTTTCTCGAATAATTATTACAAGAAGTAATTTCCTTCAAACTTTTCCAGATTACAAACATCTGTAAGAACTAAAAACACAATTATGCAAACTGTTGTTCTAACATAAATGCTATAATTTCCATTCCCATACAATAGTTAGAGAAAGATTCACAATTAGATTTTTAAATAAGACTTCCAACATAATCATTTTCCTTTCCCTTCATACTACTCGTCTAATTTCAACAATCAAACACTAAAGAGAAAAGTAGACAGCAATTAAATGCAAATTCTCAAACCAAGGCAGTACAAATTCATTCCATAAGAATTACAGATTTACCAACTGTATGAGAGGAGAATTGAACACTAATTCAAATTATCCATCCACACTCTTTTTCTTTTCTCTTAGCTACACTGAGAATTTAATCTAGGCATGATACCAATCAATGGTAACAATTCAAAGTGAAATAAATAAAATCATTAATCGGATACAAGGAAGAAGGATCATATTACCTCTTTGCACTGTTTAACCAAATATCCGCTATTTGGCACAGACGTGATCCAACAATATGATTCTTTCTGCATAATATATTTCCCTTTAAAATAATTCACTCTACAGAAATTTACATCTTTATAACATGTAGAGTGTACAACAACCATAACAAGTCACATTTTCATCCTAATAATGAGAGAATTCACTTTCCAACAACAAGGTAATAAATCCATTCATATTCTGTTTTAATGAAAACAATGAAGAATTTATCATCTGTATATTATATATATATATAAATCTATATATTGAGTTTAGCAAGACGCAGCATATAACTTGCATGTTCTACCCAGTCCATTCTATAGACTAGCTATCCTATTCCCATCCATATCAAAACTTCCTTTCAATCAGGGACATACGAATACCAAGAACAAGTAGGTAGAACATCGTATCCATCTTAGAGAAAAAAATATAAATATGCTACTATGCTCTTACTGTTACTAGAAGGATTCATACCTCATACACTGTATTATAACCAGAGGAACAATTATACAACAACCTTGTCAAATATTTTTACGGCTTTCTATATCCATTAATGCACACAATTCATAGATAACAATTTACACTTTGTTGTTACCTGCAGCAAGTTCAACCCGTAATGTACAGTGAAGCTCTATTGCCCTTATTTCCATAATTCAAAACAACAGGAAGAGAAAAATTCATTCGATTAATTATTTTAATAATAAAAACACTCATTTTCTTCAAAACATAACAAGAATACTCAAGTCGAGTTCGTTTTATAATGACAGCTCAAACCAGAGATCATACGAATCATTTCATCCTTCCATTTTTACAAAAAAAAAACACAGCACTCAGAATAATACACGCATAGCTAATACATTCCACCACTCAAACCCATATTTGAAATAGAATGAATGTCCAACACTGTCAAAACAAACTCACACAACATGAACAATTTCATTTAATTTACCCATTTGCAAGGAAATACCCAATTCGAATTCTTTCTCAACAGACATTTCAACCCGAAAATCACATTAACTAAATCAACCATTCCATTCAAAACAACAACATCAGTAAATTAAATTGCCCCTCAAGAGCAGACTTATTTCATTCACCTATTTCACAAAAGAATTTATCCAAGTCATACTTAGCAAGGAAAAACGACTCAACCAAAATCACTTCAACATAACAGTCAAATCAAATAGCCAAAACCCCCATCATAAGAGCAAGGTTGTTTTAATGAGACAATTAAGCAAAAGCAAGCGGTTTAAGGAGAAGGGCTTAACATGCCTGTTTTTTTTTGTGGTTTGAAGAAAACCGTGCCCACTAGAGTTGTTTCTCTCCACGACGTCCTCGGCCAGGCTTTCCAACCAGTCCCCTAACTTCCACAGGATCTAAAAATAGCCTTGCTTCTCCAAGAATCAGAGATAATAACCAAAATACAGAAAGTTCGACAGAACCATGGAGGAACAAAATGCAGAGCAACTAAAAACCCAATGCACACAACAACAAACAAACTTCCTTCACAATCCTCTTTCCAAGGCGAGCTGGTCGCTAAGACCAATGCCATTGAATGCATTGAATGCATCCCTTTTTCCTTTTTCCTCATGCCACCGCCGACTCAAGTTGGCAAGTTTCTAATTTCAAATTTTTTTACATGTAATCATGGTTTAGTTTCACAACTAGTTGGACACCTCCAACTTTTCCCATGTTCCCGCCAAACTTGGCGCTGCAACATGTAAGGACGTCATTCATTGTCCTATTAAATTTCCTACGTTCCCTCCTTATCCTTTCCATCCACATGGGTCCATGTGTCCCCTTCCTTAGGTTAGGATTAGTTTAGGATTTTAATAGTCCATATCTAGGTCATTCGCCTAGTTCATAGGTTAAAAGAATTTATATCTATTTTCACCCTTATGAAATATAAAATCCATATAGGATAGTAGTTAGGGTATAAGATAAAACTTAGGGGTAGGTTAGGGTTTAGTCCCTTAATATTTAATTAATTAGTTTCCAATCAAGTCTTTCCGCCTGACAGTCGTATTCAACACAATGCAGGACGTTTCGTCCTATGTTCCACATACCTATGCCACTTGCATCCAGGCCCTTATCGTCTTACACTGTCTAGCGTTACAATGGTGTGTGGTTCGAGAATCAAACCTTTTTGATTGGCATCTATGTACCATATACTCATACCTGTAATCAAGTTCTGCAACCTTTATATCAACCTTCAGTCTGGTTTAGAAGTAAATCGAAAAAGCGATCACAAGAAGGCCACAACATACCTAGGATCAATGGAATTGATTCAAGGTGTGTTGTCAATCAACGAATATAGTTCATCAAGTATGCGACAAGTTTGTTTTCTCATTAGCAATCACACAAGAAATAATAACTTCTGTCCCAAGTAACAAATTACAGCAAACAAGGGTCCAGATTAGCAACACATTCCTCTAAGATCAATAGATGTGTCTTAACATATTTATCTTCATTTCTGCAGTTACAAACATCATGAAAAGTAATTACCATGATAAATTACAAAAATCAAGGCGTTACATTCCTCCCTTCTTAAAGAATCATCGTCCCGATGATAAAATTAACCAATTCAAGGATTTTCTAGGAAAAAATTCAGTTATTGTCCTTCCATTCATAAGTTCATACCAAAAACAGATTCACTCTTTAAAACAGTGTTTTAAGATAACTGTAAAATAGACCAATAATTGTCTAAATTTGGTAGAATTATCAGTTTTTTGAATTTCAATTTCGATCAAACAAGTATGGAAAAGTAGATCTCATTTCTTTGAGATTTTCCCAAGTTACACTTTCTTCGCTGAACTGGTCCCACTAGACCTTACATTGATTCACTTCGCGATTTCTTAAGTACAACTGGCGAGTTCCCAGCACTCGAATGGGCTTAACCACGATTATTCCTGGGTCTTGGACCTACAAGGAATTCGCAATTCAGCCACATGTAATAAATCTGTTACGTAAGTTCTTAAGCAAAGAAATATGAAAAACATCATGCATTTGTGATAAAGCAGGAGGTAATGCTAGACGATAAGCTACAGGGTTGATTATTTCAACAATTTCAAAAGGTCCCCACATAACGTGGCGACAACTTGGCAGCCTTGCCAAAAGTTATTGAGCTCTTTTTCAGCTTAACCCGAAGAAATATCTTCTCTCACCAGTTTATAATTCCTATCAACCCGCTTTAAAGTCTGCATAACTCTTTTGCCTATTCGGCAGCCTCCTTTAGATGTTCCCCGAATCATTTTGATTTATTGTTTCCGTTTCCGTGAGGATTTCTGGCCCAATTACCTCTCTATCCTCTACGCTATCCCAGCTAACAGGGGTTCTACATTTTCTTCCATACAATGCTTCAAAAGGCACCATTTTTAAAGAGGCATGGTATGTATTATTGTAGGAAAATTCAACCAGCCGAAGGTATTCCTCCCATTTATACCGTTGGTCCATGCAATACATTCTTAACATATCCTCTAAAACTTGATTGACTCTATCAGTCTGTCCATCCATCTCCGGATGATATGCAGAGCTGAAGTTTAATTTAGTTCCCAAGGCTGCATTAAGCGTTTGCCTAAACCTTGATGTCATCCTCAGATCTCTGTCCGATATGATCAATTCGGGTATTCCATGCAATCTGAAAATTTCATGTACAAAATATTTCTTGCTAACACTGGTGCATCATCTTTCAAATTACCAGCAATGAAGTGTGCCACCTTGGTTAATTTGTCAACGACAACCAGGATGATATCATGCTTATTCCTTGACATAGGCAATCCTTGAACGAAATCCATCATTATCACTTACCATTTGTACTGTGGAACGTTGTGGGGATACAATAATCCAGCGGGATGCATATGTTCTGCCTTAACATGCTGACGTTCCAAGCAATGTGTTACAAATTTCCACCACATCCTTTTTCATTCCCTTCCAGAAGTATTGCTGCTTAAGATCAGCAAGCATTTTCGTAATGCCAGGGTGTCCAGAAAAAGGTGAATTATGAAATTGAGTTAACAATTTCTTTCTTAAATCATTTTCCAAGGGTATATATACCTTGTTTTCCAACCTCAGAATTCCTTCGCTATCAAAACGAAATCCTTTATACCTCACATCCTTTAGATCTGCAACAAGTGCTATTTTGACTTGCTGGAAATAAGGATCTGATTCCAAGGCATCTTTCACCTCATCCTTAAATTGAGTTCTTAACGTATATAAGAGTATAGATGTGCTTCCTTCGACTCAGAGCATCTGCCATTCTATTTTTCTTGCCCTTGATGTAGCTTATATCAAAATCATACTGAGACAGAAATTCTAACCATCGTTGTTGTCTTGCATTCAGATTGGGCTGAGTAAAAATATACTTCAACCCCAGATGGTCAGTTTTTAACTCAAAAGGTTTGCCTAAAAGGTAATGCCTCCACATTTGAAGTGCATGTACAATGGCAGCGAGCTCTAAGTAGTGTGGAGCATAATTCTGTTCATGTAACTTAAGCTTTCTGCTTTCATAAGCTATGACATGGTTATTATGTAATAGAATGCCTCCAAGGCCTTCTCCCGACGCATCCGTTACAACCGTAAAATTTCCATTTGGATCTGGTACAATAAAAATAGGTGCTGAAGTTAACTATTCCTTTAAATTTTTAAAGGCAGATTCACATTTGTCAGTCCAGACAAATTTCTTATCCTATTTTTGGAGTGAAGTGATTAGGGTAGCAATTTTTGAAAAATCCTCAATGAACTTTCTCTAATATCCTGCCAAGCCCATGAAGCTTCTTACTTCATGCACGTTCTTAGGCGCATGCCACTTAGTTATAGCTGCGATCTTTGAAGGGTCTACAACTATTCCATTCTTTCTTATAACGTGTCCCAAATAATGCACCTCTGCATCATAAAAGGAACATTTAGACTGTTTACCGTACAACTTCCTCTTTCTTAAAACTTCCAGCACTATCCTTAAATGTTCTTGGTGCTCTTTGACATTTTTAGAGTATATAAGAATGTCGTCTAAGAATACAAGCACAAACTTGTCTAGGTATTCTTGAAAAATATTATTCATCAAATTCATGAAGGTGGCAGGTGCATTTATCAACCCAAAAGGTAACACTGTGAATTCATAATGCTCGTACCTTGTCCTAAAAGCTGTTTTGTGAATATCTTCTTCCTTTATTCTCAGTTGATGATACCCAGATCGAAGATCTATTTTTGAATAGACTGATGCTCCATGCATTTGGTCGAACAGATCATCAATCCTAGGAAGTGGGTATCGATTCTTAATAGTTGCCTTGTTTAACATTCTGTAATCAATGCACAATCTCAATGTGCCATCCTTTTTCTTTACAAAAATTACAGGTGCTCCCATGGTGAAACACTCGGTCTTATCAGCCCCTTAGTCAAAAGTTCCTGTAATTGAGCCTTTAGCTCTACCAACTCGAGGGTGGTCATTCTATAAGGTTCCTTAGATATGGGTTCAGTTCCTGGCTTGATCTCTATTACAAAGTCAAACTCTCTTTTGGGTGGAAGACCTGGTAATTCCTCCGGAAATACATCTCTGAAATCCCTTAATAATGGATATCTTTCCATGAAATCATTATCTTCCTCAACATTTTCTATCATTTTTACTGCATACAAGGTGCAACCTCTGTTTTTAGCCCTTTTTTGTTGCATAGTTGTTAGCTTCCTAACTGCAACCTCACGCCTTACACCTTGAATGACTGCTACTTTCTGCAGGTCATCAAAACAACAATTTTTTTTTCATAATAGTCGACCTTTGCCTTATGTTATACTAACCAGTTAACTCTAATAATGATGTCATATGATCCTAAAGGAGTGACATACAGGTCAAATTTAGTGGAGAAACTGGGCAAGTCAAGAATTTCCCCAAAAAGGCACATTTCAACTGTATGGACAACATTATTCCCATAATGCACTGTCCATGTCTTATCCATCCGTTTAGCTTTCCTTTTTAATTTCATTGCAAGTTTAGTAGAAATAAAGCATTCAGTAGCTCCAGTATCAAAAAGTATGACTACAGGTATACCGAATAACTTACTCGGAAATTCTATAGGCATAACTTGCTTTTCAGCTTGTCTGTTAGCCACTGCAGCGTGTATCCTATGCTGTTGATCGCGATCATCCTTTTTCAGAGGACAGTGACTCGCGTAATGGTCCTTTCCACAATTGAAGCATCCTTCAACTGGCCCTTTCCTAGGCTCAAATTTGTTACCAGCTTTGAAGTTATCATTCTGGCTTCCATATGACTTTTGTCCATTGCCACTAACTTTTGCGAAGCTGTTCTGCACACTATTTACAGGTTTGTTCATTACAAATTTCTTGTTGTTATCTACAACAACAAAAAATTTCACACCAAACCTTTTCCAAGGCCCCCTTTTGGGTGCGAGAGATGAAGAAGAGTTAGGAATCTTCTTCCTTATCTCTTCCTTATGAGCAGAAATTGCTCTCAATTTATGTTCCTATCTTATTGCCTTCTTGACAACTCCTTCCATGGTGGTTAGACCGTGGACATCCACTTCGCCACTAATGATGGGATTTAGTCCCATTATGAACTTTCATATTCTAAACTTCTCATCAGCTTGGTATTGTGGCACATATTTGAGGAGTTTAGTAAACCCTTCCCAGTATTCTGTCACCGTCAGCCTTCCTTGCGACCAGTTTTGAAATTCAGTCATTTTCCTATCATAATAGAGTTGAGGCAACCATCGTTGCCTAAAGTAACCCTTAAATTGATCCCAAGTTATGTCTGATTCGACAATATTCAACTCAACCTTACGGTTGTCCCACCATGATGATGCTTCATGAGAAAGCTGATATGCTCCCCATATCGCTTTGGTCTCCTCGGAGAAGTTTCTTATTGCAAAGGACTTCTCCATTTCACTGAGCCAATTTTCAGCTCCGTCCCCAAGGGTTGTTCCATCAAACTTTGGAGGACTTATTCTCTTTATGTCATTTGTAAGTTCAGCTGCTAATCTTGCCCTTTTATTTTCAGGATGATTAGGAGCATTCACATTACTATTATCAACACCTAGATTCCCTCCATTGGTGTTGTCCACAGGAGGTGGCTGATCATTTATATCAACTTCTTCTTCCTCCTCTTCATTTCCCATTGAATGTTGTTCCAAAAAAATCAAACGATCTCTCGTATCTAGTAGGGAAGCAAGGATTTCATCTAGCTTTTGAGCAGTAGCTGCTTCTCCACCCGGTAACGGGTTGTTCGTAGCATTTCCCCTTGTTTTGACCATTTTCTGTTCAATAAGAAAATGTAAATCTATAAAATTGTGGACTCATTAGTCCCAAGAGCTGCAACCTTCAGCTCTGATACCAAGATGTAACATCCCCATTTTAAGATAATGGAACAAGGGAATTTTTTTTTTTATACAACGTTCCCTGTTATGAATTATATAATTCAAACACACGTTCAAGTTTTAATAATTGTTCTCTGTCCAACTAATGCAATTTGGATCACACAATTTCTTTTTAAAACCAATGTTCTCTATTCACGTACTTGCAATATGGAACACACATTCGATGCCATTCAATCATATAACAGATACCATATGTTGCTGTAAATGACTCGAAGAACTACCGATCTCCCATTTTATGTCTCAGAGTTTCAGCGATCTCTCATTTCATGACTCGGTGACTTACCAATCCTTCATGTTAATCTGTGCATTGTATAATGAATATACATGGTTCTCTTACCGTTTCCGGTTATCGAAGTGATCCATTTAAGAAGCCTATCTGAATATCTGTTACTGATATTTGTCTGACATCCTGCATCTTAAACTAGGTGATTAGGACAACGCAACAAGCACTTGCGATACTTTGGCCAAAGATTTTCACATGCTTTGCATGATCATATTCCTAGATGTGGTACACATCAGTGGAATACGTCCTTCACCTTACTTCATCTTTTATCTAGAATGGTCTTTCTTAGTCTCTTCCAATCCTTTCGTTTAAGGTCAAGCTCTAACCCCAACTAGCAATATGAATGAGTATAGGAAGTTACTCATGGCAACTAAAGATACGTAGACATATGGTGGTGTCCCTAGATGACTCCGTGTGTCTAGTTACCTTTAGTCCCTTGGATTCACTTCGTATACGTGATCACATTCCTATCCCCAGCCAAGAACTTAGTATCCAGCTTATGTAAACTTGATGAATTAATTCGGGAGGGCATTGTAATATGTCAGCTATAACATTGTGTCGTCATGAAGGTCCCACCTTCATGAAGACACCATATTGTAGCTGGCATATGTCAATGTCCTACGGAATCCTCTCATCGAGAGTACACATCCAGCTCGAGTGTGATTTGGTTATAATCTTAATATTTAAGATCAACTTTCAGCAACCATGTTGATCCTTAAACCTCGTTCTCGTTACAGTTGTAGGTAGCTAAGAGAGACTTAATTTTCCTTCCCGCGTAATATACATCCTCTCCTTCATACTGAAGGGTTGCATATTCTCCTCTTGGTTCCTTTCTTTAATCTTTGGACTAATCAATCCATTACCGATAAACTTAATAAGTTTAACCTATTAAACTTAACCAAGTTTTTCCACAACTGTAAACAAATTCAGAATTCCATCTTATTAGACGTCATTTAAACGAGGTCTAATTTTTAAATGAGCTTATTCATTTCTCCTTCTTGACCCTAATTTAGTTAAGGTCTGCTAACAATAGATATGTTTTCCCATATCTATATTTTCTAAATTTAAACATTCGAGGCTATTATCAGAGTCTGAATACAAGGTTCAGCTGTTCTCAAGTTATTTGATATTCCTTAGCTTTCAAGCTAATCCCGAATACCTTTCAATTAAGAGATCATGTTTACCTAAATCCTTTTTAATGTCAATTTAAAATTCATCTTAACCCAAGTATGAACTAATTGCACATTTCAACGTAAAATTTGCATTCAGGTAAAGAATAGATGTTATTTCCTTTTAAATTCATCCATCAACACTGGATAATTCCAAATCAAGAATAATGTTATATTCTCAAACTTATTAAACAATATCAAACTGATATAGTTATTAAAATATCACACTTTTACTTGTATTCATCCATCGGTCTTACAATCTATACATTTGCCAGTCCAAACAACTGGACTTGTTTATATCAAACAACATTACAACTCATAAAGATAGAAGAATGTAATTTCTTCCTTTCTCATTTCCTCATAGAGGAGTAATAGATATCAATACAATCCATCTTCAGTTAATCAAAATAAGTATCAGAAAACAACCATGTCTTCATTTATAACCAAGTTCCATCTGCAAAATTACTTACACGGGTCAGTTCGTTAAACTGAGCATATTAAGCACTTGTCATTAAAATGAGGTGCTTTTAATTAACTGTCTCAATAAAAGAACCCTGCTTTTATGAAACGTTAAAATGAACATCATCCAAGAATTAAGTACCGAAAAGGATGAACATCATAACAAATCAATCATCTAATTACCATCCCAATTAGACAAAGGATTACTGCCCTCTTTCCTGAATAATTATTACATGAAGTAATTTCCTTCAAACATTTCCAGATTACAAACATCTGTAAGAACTAAAAACACAATTATGTAAACTACTGTTCGAACATAAATGTTGTAATTTCCATTCCCATACAATAGTTAGAGAAAGATTCACAATTAGATTTTTAAATAAGACTTCCAGCAGAATCATTTTCCTTTCCCTTCATACTACTCGTCTAATTTCAACAATCAAACACTGAAGAGAAAAGTAGACAGCAATTAAATGCAAATGCTCAAACCAAGGCAGTACAAATTCATTCCATAACAATTACAGATTTACCAACTGTATGAGAGGAGAATTGAACACTAATTCAAATTATCCATCCACACTCTTTTTCTTTTCTCTTAGTTGCACTGAGAATTTAATCCACGCATGATACCAATCAATGGTAACAATTCAAAGTGAAATAAATAAAATCATTAATCAGATACAAGGAAGAAGGATCATATTACCTCTTTGCACTGTTTAACCAAATATCTGCTATTTAGCACAGACGTGATCCAACAGTATGATTCTTTCCGCATAATATATTTCCCTTTAAAATAATTAACTCTACAGACATTTACGTCTTTATAACATGTAGAGTGTACAACAAGTCACATTTTCATCCTAATAATGAGAGAATTCACTTTCCAACAGCAAGGTAATAAATCCATTCATATTCTATTTTAATGAAAACAATGAAGAATTTATCATCCGTATATTATATATATAAATCTATATATTGAGTTCAGCAAGACGCAACATATAACTTGCATGTTCTACCCAGTCCATTCTATATATTGGCTATCCTATTCCCATCCATATCAAAACTTCCTTTCAATCAGGCACATACGAATACCAAGAACAAGTAGGTAGAACATCGTATCCATCTTAGAGCAAACAATATAAATATGCTACTATGCTCTTACTGTTACTAGAAGGATTCATACCTCATACACTGTATTATAACCAGAGGAAAAGTTATACAACAACCTTGTCAAATATTTTTACGGATTTCTATATCCATTAACGCACACAATTCATAGATAACAATTTGCACTTTGTTGTTACCTATAGCAAGTTCAACCCATACTGTACAGTGAAGCTCTATTGCCCTTATTTCCATAATTCAAAACAACAGGAAGAGAAAAATTCGTTCCATTAATTATTTTAATAAAAAAAACACTCATTTTCTTCAAAACACAACAAGAATACTCAAGTTGAGTTCGTTTTATAATGACAGCTCAAACCAGAGATCATACGAATCATTTCATCCTTCCATTTTTACAAAAAAAAAAACCACATCACTCAGAATAATACACGCATAGCTAATACATTCCACCACTCAAACCCATATTGGCAATATAATGAATGTCCAACACTGTCAAAACAAACTCACACAACATGAACAATTTCATTCAATTTACCCATTTGCAAGGAAATACCCAATTCGAATTCTTTCTCAACAGACATTTCAACCCGAAAATCACATTAACTAAATCAACCATTCCATTCAAAACAACAACATCAGTAGATTAAATCGCCCCTTAAGAGTAGACTTATTTCATTCACCTATTTCACAAAAGAATTTATCCAAGTCGTACTCAGTAAGGAAAAACGACTCAACCAAAATCACTTCAACATAACAGTCAAATCAAATAGCCAAAACCCCCATCATAAGAGCAAGGTTGTTTTAATGAGACAATTAAGCAAAAGCAAGCGGTTTAAGGAGAAGGGCTTAACATGCCTGTTTTTTTTGTGATTCGAAGAAAACCGTGCCCACTAGAGTTGTTTCTCTCCACGACGTCCTCGGCCAGGCTTTCCAACCAGTCCCCTAACTTCCACAGGATCTAAAAATATCCTTGCTTCTCCAAGAATCAGAGATAATAACCAAAATACAGCAAGTTCGACAGAACCATGGAGGAACAAAATGCAGAGCAACTAAAAACCCAATGCACACAACAACAAACAAACTTCCTTCACAATCCTCTTTCCAAGGCGAGCTGGTCGCTAAGACCAATGCCATTGAATGCATCCCTTTTTCCTTTTTCCTCACACCACCGCCGACTCAATTTGGCGAGTTTCTAATTTCAAATTTTTTTACATGCAATCATGGTTTAGTTTCACAACTAGTTGGACGCCTCCAACTTTTCCCATGTTCCCGCCAAACTTGGCGCTGCAACATATAAGGACGTCATTCATTTTCCTATTAAATTTCCTACCTTCCCTCCTTATCCTTTCCATCCACATGGGTCCATGCATCCCCTTCCTTAGGTTAGGATTAGTTTAGGATTTTAATAGTCCATATCTGGGTCATTCGCCTAGTTCATAGGTTAAAAGAATTTATATCTATTTTCACCCTTATGAAATCTAAAATCCATATAGGATAGTAGTTAGGGTATAAGATAAAACTTAGGTGTAGGTTAGGGTTTAGTCCCCTAATATTTAATTAATTGTTTCCAATCAAGTCTTTCCGCCTGACAGTCGTATTCAACACAATGCAGGACATTTCATCCTATGTTCCACATACCTGTGCCACTTGCATCCAGGCCCTTATTTTCTTACGTTGTTTAGCGTTACAACGGTGTGTGGTTCGAGAATTGAACCTTTTTCATTGGCATCTATGTACCAGATACTCATACCTGTAATCAGGTGCTGCAACCTTTATATCAACCTTCAGTCTGGTTTAGAAGTAAATTGACAAAGCGATCACAAGAAGGCCACAACATACCTTGGATCAATGGAATTGATTCAAGGTGTGCTGTCAATCAGCGAATAGAGTTCATCAAGTATATGACAAGTCTGTTGTCTCATTAGCAATCACACAAGAAATAATAACTTCTGTCCCAAGTAACAAATTATAGCAAACAAGGGTCCAGATTAGCAACACATTCCTCTAAGATCAAAAGATGTGTCTTAACATATTTATCTTCATTTTTGTAGTTACAACATCATGAAATGTAAGTTCCATGATAACTTACAAAAATCAAGGTGTTACAAGATGTCCCAGGTGGATAAGAAGAATAGTGTTGATAGGAGAATGATGTGGAAGAAAAATGAATATGAAAAGAGATGGATATAGCTATCATATTTTCGATGTAAAAACCAACTTTATTTCATCATTTTTCTCATGATCGATGTCATCAGTCCTTATTAAAAAGAATGAGCAAAAGTGTAGTATGACATGAAAATCCATATACAAAAAAATGTCCAAAGCTAAAAACACCAACTCCATGCAACATACAAAATGCAATCCAATACGAGAAAGTAAAATATGTCTAACTTCTTGCAACATACATAATGTAATGCAATACGAGAAATTAAACAAGTAAACCTAACAGAGAAACATAATGCAATGTTTTTGTTATCAAGCTTTGATTCCGACCTATGTAAATTAATGAGAAGGGTTAAAAGATGGTGCCCTAATAAAGGATACATGCAAGGGGAATAATAGAGGACACTTGGATCCTATGAAAAGTAATTGTACACTATGAAACAATACCAAGCAACTCTTTGTGCCCCAAAGTAAAGACATAGTAAGCGAACCAACTTTGTTGATAGAGGTGGATCAAGATGATCTGTGAGTTGAACACACGAACATGTGAGAACCAAAGAGTGACATTTTGTAGGATGATTTTTATTGTTTTTTATTTTCTAGAAACACATTTTATTTTATTTTATTTTGAAAGTTTTCTGAAACTATGTACAGGAAAATAAGAAACATGGATTCCCCCAACAATATATGGGATGTACAAGGGAAGAATGCCATGCATGTGAGAAAGTGAAGATGTGACATGCCCCAGAAATTAGGTGGGAGTATTCAAAGATAAAATATTTGCACGTAGAAGGGGGATCAAGGCTAATATAAAATATGTTCAATCATAAAGGAGCAAGGATGCCGCCAGCGTAAGTTGGCCAAGAAACACATGAGAGAAAGGAAGTGGGTGATTGATTTATTAAAGGGGGGAAAAGGTGTCCACAAACATAGCAAAAAGGCCAGTCTATACACATGGATGTTCTAAAAAAATTCATAAGAACAAAGGATGCTATAAAAATATTTAGAAGGCGGTCGATGAAAAATTGATTAGACCAAGGTACAAGTCTTGAGACAAGACATGCACTAAAGCAAGATTTTGAATAAGGTCCAAAAAGCAACACTTGGTAACAAACTTATCCTGTTTACTCATCGAGATCCCGCATGTGAATGTGGAAATGAATTACCTCTTAAAGGAAATATTTTATAGACAACAAGTGAAGACACTAGCCAATGCGTAGGAATGATTTAGTTTGAAAGGTGATTTGTGAATGGATTATGGAAGGAGAGCCATACATTGCTCCACTGCTAGTCAGGCGTCCATAGCCCTGAAAGAGATGCATTTGATTCTAATCACAATATTTATTTATTGTCTATCAGGTGTCCATAGCGTCATTATAGATTATTGGAAATACCCCAAGAGAGAGTTATATATCAATTTGCTTTTTCTTTTTAGCTTTTTCTTTTTGATTGATTAATTTTGATTCTTTTGCTTTTTGAAAACTTATTTAAGCTCTCTTATTTGAGAAGGGGTTAAGAACCACTAATGGCTTGATGGAAGGATGTGGAAGTGATTGTGATGATGACATTGGATAGTGTCAACAAATACACTCATAAATTCTTCCTAATAATTTTATTATATGTAGATAGTGATAGGATCTCTAAGAGATTATTCGTTCTTTAATTTTCCAACGTGATGAAAGAACAAGGTCAAACAGATACCATAGAGATAAATGTCACAAAATGCGTGCGAATAGGATAACCACAATAACATCAAAGGGATGAAAATGGTGGATGAATTATAGAAAAATATGAAAGAAATGGAATACAGAACATCCATGTGTACACAATACCTGATTGCATTGTTTGATCTTTGTACCTTTGATTTTGTTTTTGTAATGTTTTAATGTTTTCTCTCTTTTTTTGTATTTTTAAACTGTTTTATGATTTTTTATTTTTTGATGGTTATCGGGATGAAACATGTCACTTTGCATGATAGGATCCAACAAACATGTTTGTGGTTTCTTTGATAAGAGAGACTAAGTGTGTTTGTCTATCAAGTGTAATATTATCCCCAATATCGATGATTGTGGTGAGCTCACACTCAATAAATGATTGCGATTTGTTTTGAAACATGAGTTTCATATGTGGGAGCTTGAGTTCCCTATCCATAGGTTTCTACACTTTGCACCATACTTGATGGGTACATTAGTGTGCATTCTAGAATCACATTTGATTTTGAATTTTATTATCGTTTGAGTTGTTGGGAGATTTGGATCTCTTCGGTGTTTTTGTCTTAGCTTGGTAAAAAAATGTCTAGGTTTCTTATAAGCTAATTCTTGGCTTGTTTGATCCCGGGAAGTGGGAGAAGTATGTGGATGTTTAGAATTGATATGAGAAATGAAGATGGGCTTGCCAAAAACATTAGTAGAAGGAGAATGTGATGAACAAAAAGGATATGGTCAAAGAATTGAAGAAGATGGGATACTAGGAGGCAAGCCACAGATAGAAAATAAAAGGCTACTTGGATGTGGCCGCAGTATAGAGGAAGAAGGGATAATAGGAAATGACCCAAGAATAGAAGAAGAAGGGCTACTAGGATGTGCACCATAGATGTAAGATGATGGGCTACTGGGATGTGGCCCAAGAAGAGAAGATGATGGAATACCCAGGGGGTGACCCATTCATAAAATAAAAGGGGATAGTTGGACGGGCCCCAAGAATAGAATATAGTGGACTACTTTAAAATGTACCAAAAATAGCAGAGGGAGGGATACTATAAGGTGACCCACACCTAGACAAAGATTAAGGGCTACTTGGAATTAACCCCTAAGATATTGTGGTTGAGGAATTGTGATAGAAAAAGAGTGATTGGGTGATGAGAAGATAGGCCATGGATCACTATAATACCCAGCAGTTTCATGACATAATGAAGAATGAGAAGATGGAAGAATAAGAGGAGAATCAAGTTGTATGATTTGAGGCTCTTCATCCATTTCTTGATTAAAGGAATCAACATTTTCCTCACAATATGCAGACACATTGAAGTCTACAGAGAATCCTTGCTCGTAATCTGCTAAAGGAATATCTTCATGTGCCCCTATAGACGCCCTGATTGTTTCTTCATTCTGAAAGAGATCAATTGGTATGAGTTATTGATCGACCACCAGGGGTTGATTGGAAGAAAGAGGTTCAATTGGTATGGAATACTTATAATATGTTTGATGATGATCGATGGAAGAAGATAATGTGGGGGATGAAGAAGATGTGGAGCTAGATGTATCGGGAGTAGAAGAAGGTGGTTTGTACCTACCTATATGATGGTATATCATTTGTAAACTAGTAGGATTAAGTCCAAAGTCTACAGATTATGACACATGGGTCGATTCGGAAGTTTGACTAGAAGGAATTTGAGTCACACGAATCTGCAAAGAAGGAAGACTTCATGGGGGTGATTGATGAAGAAGGTCCTGTGAAGAAGGGAAGGAACATGATTCAAGAATTGTATTGGATGAATTATAACAAGGGTCCTCCAAAGAAAGAGAGGACCTTGATTTAAGAATCTTATTATATGTTTGATTGGAGAATGGAGTAAGTCCCATCGGGCGTGTCAAATGTGCTCATGTTTTATTAACTAAGCTATAAATTGAAACTAATATCTACATAAATTCAAAATCAAATGTTAATTAAACAATGAGCCATCAAGATAAGAGCTTCAAGGAAATGCTTCTTCAATGCATAAATGAAACTACATGTTAAGTTGTTTCCTACTCTCTATGATTGCTAACTTAAACCATGAACCTATGAAGAACATAAGTAATCAAATTGGATTGTTTCTTGATCTCAAGGATTAATAATGGAATCTCACCAAGAATGGCTACAAGGCCATTTTGGATCTTCCCATATTACTCAATTTTGAGTGAAAGGATGCAAGATGGAGAAGCTATTTCCAACAATGGAGAATGGCTCAACATAAAAATGGATATAGTATAAGCTCTATGCTAATTTATGGTGTAAAAAAAAAGGTAAGAAGGAGGGATATTTATATATCCCAATGGATAGAAGATACTCTCTACATCCCTCTTACATGTGGGATAAATAGAGAGGTTGGGTTAGCTTGTGGATAATGGATGGTTTAGAAAGTGGTTGAATTTACTTTAGGAGAGTTTAGTTTGTCCTCTAGTGACTCATGGGGATTGATGGGGATTTATTAAATTAACCAAAGTGATTAATTAATAGGTGTGCAATATTATAGAAGATCTTTTTAGAGGAATAGTTAGTATGATTTATGTTATAAGAGGATTCTAATCAAATAAATGACGAATTATTGATTAAATAGAAGAGAGAATTAATTAATTAAGAATAATTAATTCATCTAGATAGAAAGGGGTATTAATTAATTATAAATAAATAATTATATCTAGATAGAAATGAGGAGATTAATTAATTAGAAATAATTAATTAATCTAGATAGAAAGGAGGAGCTTAATTAATTATAAATAATTAATTAATCTAGATAAAAATGGGAGCTGATTAATGGAAGGTTGTTAATTGGCATTGTTGTTGGATAGAAGAGTTAATTAAATAACATAATGTATTTAATTAACAATGATAACAGAGATGGTGTGTGATATTGATGATATGTCATCAATTTGCGGGAAAGGGTTTAATTAGTGCAATTTAAGTATTTAAATTGCTCGAGCTAAACTATAGGTGTCTACAATGTGATAACACCACTCAAGTGACAGTTTTTTAGAGCCGTAAGTTTCCCCAGCATAATAAAAAATGAAAAGTGGTAGTTGATAAATGATATAAAAGTGTACCTTGGTGAAGGCATGATGAGTGAAAGTAAGAAAAACATTTCTCTAATAATATTTAGGTGAAAATGTGATTATATAAATGAATAGTAGGGTCATGTGAGAGCATTGTTTCCTTAACCTAAAGTGATGAGAAATGATTGCAAGGTAAATGAAATGAAAATTGGTGACTATGAAAAAGTGTGCAAAAAGAAGTGAATGCCCATAGATGTGCATTCCAAATGAGGTGGAATGTAAGCATGCAAGTGACATAGTTGTAATAATGGAGTGTAAGAGGTGTGTAGGTGTATGTATATGGTTTGTAGTAATAGTGTTAGTGAGCACACCATGAGATAGAGGATGTGGCATATGAGACAAAATGGGAGCCAAAATGGGATCTTGAACAAGGTCTAAACATGAAAATTGTGACATATTAGCCTTGTGTCTCATCAAGATCCTATGTGTGCACTTGAAATTTAATTTTTTATTGAAGTGAAGACCTATAATAGAATGAGTGAAAAAAAGATCCATTGTGTAGGTTTGATTGAAACAAATGATTAGTGATAGATGGAGTGGAAGGAAATTGTAAGTCGTGCATTTCTCTGCTACCAGCTAAGATTTTATAGCCCCAACAAAGATACATTTGATTATAGTCACACCATTTCTCTATTTCTAGCTAGGCGTACATAGTCCCAGTAGAAAGACTAGAAAGAACCTTGAGAGAGAGTGTAAAATTTATCTTTTTCTTTATTATTTTGAAATTGGAATTTTTCTTGTGATTTTTTAATTTATTTTTGACATGATATTCAACTCTCTCATTTTGCCAAGGGGTTTAGAACCACTAGTGGCTTGATAGAGGGAGTGGAATTTATTATGAATATGACATTGGAAAGCGTTGAAAAATAATTTCATATGGAGTTCAAGACAATTTAAGTGTGTTAGAGTGTTCAACAAGTAAGGAGAGACCAAGTTCAAACAACTATAGTATAGACTATTGGCTCACAAAATGAGACAAAAAGATAATAAAGACCTCACCAAAAGATGTGAAAAAAACCAAGATGTGGAATGTGAATGAAATATAAATGAATTATGTAGTAGTGAACCAATAATTGGAGTGACATATGAATGAATGGATAAAATGTGGAAGAATATCCATGAACAAGCGTTGTTTATTGCAATTTTATGATAAATATTTTTTTCAGATTTTGAAATATGTTTAGTTGTTTTTGTTTATGATTGTGTCAATGATGATAGTGTAATATGTGTGGATATTCAAGGTGTATTTTGAATCTAGGATGGATGAATAAAAGAATAATAAATGGGACATGTAGAATGTGGTAGTGAAGACAAATGAAAGCCCCCCTAATCCATATAAGGACTAGATGATTCAGAGACATTATGTAGAGGATTAAGAGATAGATGAAGTAGATAATTTGATTTTATCTTACAATGTCGATGATGAGTGAATCAATGATGCCAAATAAATTTTGTAAGATAGTACTGAATGGAGGAAATGAGTGTGGGGATGAAGAAAACAAGAAAGGTGGTGAGTGTGGTGAATGTGTGATAATGTTAGGTGGATGAGCACATGAACATAGATTAATTGGAGAAGATAAAGTGATATGAATCATGGTACTAGTGATAATTTCATATAGACAAGGAGTGGAGAACATATTGATGTATGAAGAAATCATGAGATACAAAGGTGTGGTAGTGTGATGGATGGGCATGATGAGAGAAATATTACATGGAATAGGAAGGGGTATGTAAGAGTGGATGTCAAACAAATGATAATGTGAGAGAAAATCAAAGTGATGTGAAAGTGTAATTGGATGTGGAGGAGGTTGGTGAGGAAAATGTGTAAGAAAAAATGGTTGTGTAGTCCTGATAGATGATGTGAATGAAGGAGGAGGAACCGGTAAGAAGAAGGGTTTCTAAATGAGTGGTAATGTGGAGGAATGCTCCAAAAGAGGGGAATAAATTAGACAAATTTTAGGTGACTTGTAAGGAATAGATGTAAGAATAAGTGGATACAAATGAAGAGGAATATAAGTAATAGGAGTGTGAATGAATGGAATAGATGGTATATGATGCAATGGAGGTACATGAAGTAAGAATGGTGCCTGGATGAGTCATGGTGAAGGATGTATAGGTATGAAAATTAGGTGTATGATAATTGGGTGGTATATGAACAATACGAGTGATGAATTATAGGATGTGGTGGTCAAGATAGAGTCACATTATGATATAGACGATGGAAATATAAATAAATGTGGTAACAATGTGGAGGACTCTGAAAAGGATGAAAATGAGACCACATCCAAAGTGGAAGAACATGACAGTGTAGATTAATAATGAGATATGTATAATATGATACACTAGGGGAATATGATGGCATGGAGTCCAAAGAAAAAGCATACGATGATGTGGATTGTGAAGTGGATGATGTAGATGATGAGACACTAGGTGTACCTAATGACTATGAGGTAATGTGAAATGATGATTTAGATGATGGGGGCATAATACATGGATAATAAGTTGGAATAGGAGTAGTTTGTTAAGTGATTAGATTGGTGTTAGTAGGTGAAGTCAAAGGAGATGGAGGTGCGATGACGATGTTACCTTTTTCAAGAAGATCCTGAATAATGTTGCAAAGTTGGCGACATGAATCAATGTAATGACCGTAAATATGATTATAGGCACACATTTCATGGGAGTAATGCTACAATAGTGGGGATGGTATGGGAGGTAGAGTGATGAGATGGGCATCAAGAAACTTGTGGATAATATAAGAAAGTGACTTGGTTAAAGGAGTGAATGTGTGAGTGGACTAGACAAAACAATGAGCCCAAATAAATCGTGATGAATGAAAAGATGTGGGTGTAGAAGTTTATTAATTTTGAAGAGGATCTGATTGGATGACATTATAGACACCAAAAATCTACACTTCATTATCCTTGTCTAAATCATTAATTAAACACACCAATATTTAATATAATGCACCCTCCTCTTAATTAATTGCATCAACATTCCATAAATACATCTCTCCTTTTTTATCAACACATTAATATTTCCCCCATAAACTAATTAAACATTAATATCTACATAATCCTAAGTCTTACATAACACACCCCCTTCATTTGATTAACATGTACATTTCACATCCAAGTTATATACCTGTTTATCTTTAATTAATTTAGTATATATTAATATTTCATATCTTAAATATAATACATATTTCATTATCCTATCAATTTCCTATTATCTATCAATTATCTGACATAATCCTATATTCATACACTTATTGAATCACTAAAATAACCACATAATATTTATCCTAAAAAAACCTAGATAAATTATAGACAATATCTAACCTATTTCATCACCACCCTAAACAAACCCAACATGTTTCCAGCCAAACCTGACACTTCCCAAAAAATTAAAAAGTCATCCCTCGAAATAAAAAATAAGAAACCTTGATTTGGAAAATTGTTTCAACCATTTTCCATCCAAAGCTAAATAGACTGAAATCACTGGTGATTCAAGTAATCGTTGATGATTATTTAAGAGAATTTTTCAGACTCTTTTTGGGATCATCCACTTGCATTTTTGAGCTTGAGCTTCATACTTGAGAATTATTCTACATCGAAGTGTTTGTGCTATTGTCCAGTAACATCTTAGCACTCATTAAATATCTCCAAGTAGTTTCAAAGCACTTTTGGATCAGCATCTTGTTAGTCCAATTTCAGGATTCATCAACTTATCATATCATCAGTTATCAAGGTTAGAAATTATTCACAACTTTATAACAAGATCCAGGTACTATTTATGTGTTCATTTACATATTTTGCATCATTATCTAAGCCTATATAAGGTCATGATTTTAAATTAATCAGATAAACACTACATTTTATTATTCTATCAGCATCCTCTAGAATCACCAACGATTCCTAAAATCTTCAGCGATTCCTATCACTTATGTTCTATTATCAGATCTCTTTTAATCTCCTTTAGAATTTCTTCTGAATCTATTTATTTCTGACATTTTATCCAACATGGATTGTCTTAGATGGCAATAGGTGGTCTAAGTCACGAGATTACTAGTATTAAATTATTACTCATTGTTCATCATCCATTGTATTAGGAACAATATAAAATCCTTCACGATCTTGAGTTGTGTGCCATCCACTCTACCCCTTTGGATTGTTTACAGAGCATATTTGAGTCCACTTAGTGAACCCGTGACATTATAGAGGAATTTTGGGAAGCATACTTTGAGGTCCAACACATTCAAGATGATCTTTCTTGGTTTAAATATCAATATGAAGTTGAGTTAGAGGATTTGAACTTCAAACCTAAATACGAAGATTAAACTGACTCTGAGGACTCTGATTCTGAATTTGTGCACCGATACGACACTAAAGAGGAGTATTCATATTTCCTTAAAGAAGAATACACTAAAAATGATAGTTTAGATTTCTCTAAAGAAGAAGAGTTAGAGTTCACCGAAGAAGATAATTTAGCTTTCTCTGAGAATTCAAATTCAGACTTAGACTCTGAATTTGAGCCATAGTTTATATATTTCATTTCTAATTTTTTATCAGCTATATGTTTGTAATAAACTTAAAACTTGTCACAAAATTCATCATTTATTATCTATCATATGTCATAAAAAAAATTGAAAGTCACTTGATTGTGTAAAAAGAGGACTGACATCCTTATCAGGAAGTCCTTTGATTTTCAGGGACAAGCCTTTGCAAGGAAATCTGCCCCATATTTTACTAATCATATTTTTTAGTGTTTATGATTTGTAGGTGTTCTCACAGGAGGAGAGCCTACATATTTTCATATACGGACCTCAATATCAATTACAATCAGTCACATCCACGAGTATCACTAAACCCCATCATTATGAGGTTAGTTAAATTTTACTTTGTTTCTTAGTTAATTAAGTTGAAGAGGTAGGATTTATTCTAAACAAACATTGTGAACATAGAAGTTTGAGGGTTTAGTAGGTGGAGGAGAAAATGAAATGTGTGGCAAGGAATAAGGAAAAATAAGATGAACATCCTTGAGGCATTACGCCATGTGCATGGCCTTGTCAAATGTGTATAATGGATGAATTTTTAAGGGGTGTAGAATGTGAGGGAGATACATTTTAGAAGATAGGTCAATGAGCTCATATTATGGGATTGGAAATGAGAGGCGGTGAATGAATGCATGCCAACATGTAACGAAGTCAATAAGAGACTCATTATGGGATTTCCAAAGCTTATGAAGGTCAATGATTGTTGATTTAGGTGAAATATGTATGAAAAATAGGGATAAGAGTGTATTAACAAGTGTTGTGAATGTGTACAAATGTTGTGGTGTGGGAGGAAGGAATACCAATCAAGTGTTTAGTCAGTGAGTGAAAGTGGGAAGGTGTGTAAGAGGAATGAGTCGTCATGTTGAATGAGGTGGCATGCATAGTGGAATAGATGTAAGTGGTGTTAGGAAAGTTTTTCAAATATGGAAAGTTTGAAATGTGATGGATAGCGATGATGTGTTACCATGGGGTGGATAAGATCATTACAAATGGTGTGATAAGTTGGTGTGGGTGGAAGTCCCCCAAGTGTTAAGACTCAAGTTTGGCAATGCATTTGATGAGTTATTGGAAAAAAATTCAGGGTGTGAATGAGTATGGGAGTGAAGAGACACCATATGGAATGACTAGGTATAAGGTGTCGGTCGAGAGCACATATGATGAGATATGAAACGAGATGAAGAGGTGGGGAAAATAAACTATTTGGAGGCCACCACAATCCATCCAAAGGTCGTTGGGAGACACTCTGGGGTGTGGGCCTAGGGAATAAGGCAACACATTGAAAAAAATGGACCTTTTTTTAATTTTTGGCATTAAAAGGGGGCCAGTTGTGAGTGCAACTAGCACTAAAGGGAAAATAAGGTCAACTAATCGCAGGAGTGACTGACTGAATGAAATATATTTTTTAATTTTTGTGTTTTTAGAAATAATAAATAATTTTTGGTATTACGAAAGGGAAGGAAGAGGGAACCAATCATGCTTATGACCAACTAAGAAGGACCCGTTGACGGCTATGACTGATCATTTTGTAGTTTGTGGTTAGTTTCTTTTTCTTTTTCTTTTTATGTTTTTTTGTTTTAAGGGTTAGGGAGAGGGAGCCAGTCACAAGTGCAACTAGAAGGGCAAGACCCGACCATGCCCATGACTGATGGTGGTTGACATGGTGATGGAAAGGATACAACCCAATGGGATGGAGTGGTGGTATTGGGAGCGGTTTCCAAGTTGAGGGATGGATGGGGTGACGATATAAGGGAGGCCATTCATGGGTGTTATCAGTGGAGCAAAGAGGGGAGGGGTGAAGGTGGTATGGGATCAGGGGTTACAACCCAATCGTGAGTGTGACTAGGTGGGGGATGGGTAAGGAGAGAGGAGGGTTGGGGTAGGGGTAGGGGTAGGGGTGAGAGGTCATGATATGATCATGTGAACGACTATGAGGGGGGAGGAGGGAGGGAGGAGGAGGGTAGGGTGAGGGTGAGGGGTCGTGGCCCGATCATGGGAATGATTAGACAGGGGGTGGGGTGAGGTGATAGAAGAGGTTGAGAGGGTTTGAAGAGACAAAGGGGGGTTAGACGTGGAGGGGTGAAGGAGGGGGTTAGGGCACATGGAGGGGAGGAAGAAGATAAATAGGGAAGCAGGTAAGTCGTAATAGTGACCAACGAGGGATGAGTGTCGTTAGGGGTGTGATTGAGAGGAAGTGTGTTAGAAAAAAGATGATGGAGGGGTGGGCTAGATGATGCGGTAGAGGTGGCAGGCTCGGTCGTACCCGTGAATGCTTGGAGGTGAAAGGATGGATACGAGAGGAGTGACGTGGCACTTCTAGGGAGTGGGTTATGTAGGTAGAGAAGTGTAGGAGAAGAGGTAAGGATGGGTTATGGGTGTGACCCAAAAGGATGTAGTGTTAGAAGTGGTAAACTGAGTAAGGGTGATGTACATGGAAATGTAGCTTTCCGTGTGATAGGTGTGGCTAGCACAGGGATGAGTTGGGTAGTGTGTAGTCAGTGGTAGGAGTTGGGGTGTTGAGTTGGGAAAAGTGATGAGAAAAGGCTACAATGAGGTTATGGGGTGGTTAGAGGGTGGTTATAAGACATTTGTAGGAGGGTTGTAGGGAAGATGTAGGAGGTTGCACTTGTAAATAGAATGAAATGAGGAGACCGAGAAAATGATGGAATAAAGCATGTAAGGGACTAGAGCATGGAGGGGATAAACTAGAGTGTGTAAGAGATTAGAGCACACAAGGGGTAGAATGGAGTGCATAAGGGACCAAAGCATGTAAGGGTCAGACATGAGTGCACAAGAATATGATTGGAGTAAGCAAGAGAGTAGAGTATGAAAGGTTAATACTAGTATGTGCAAGAGGAAGACCAAAATGTGAAATTGACCAGAGTGCAAAAGGTGGCATACCATAATGCATAGAGGATGAGATCACGTAAGGAATCAAACCATAACACACAAAAGAAATCATCTTGCAAGAAAGAAGACCAAAATTTGTAATGGACCGTAGAATGCAAGGTGTAAAATGGGAAAATGATCTGACAAAAAAATTACAGGACAACCGTGCATGTGACCGAGAAAGGGAAAGTTAGAAAAATGAAAAAATGTAGGTAATGTGATGCAGACAAGATTTGAATAATGAAATATTGCACAAATGTATTTGATGGAAAATTATAGGGCATATGTTCCTATGACTAAGATGGGAAAAAAATATCAACTTTGAAAAGATGTCAGAAACCGATATAGAAGTATGACAAAGTGTGGTATATGATAGAAACAGTCTCAAATGCCTGGATTAAACTTAGGTTAATTCATCATTTACAAATTTTAAATGTTAAAGTAATTAAATTGTATTAATTTAACCTAGGTATTTGTTAGTTAGCTATTACATGGTAGTCATATCCATATATTAGAGAGGGCTATTCTATTGTTATTTTATTGTTCTCGGATGTTTCCGGATGTGATTAGTTAGGGGAAATATGCTATTTATGCATATTTACCATAGTTAATATATTTGATCCACTTCTCGTGGATGTTGTTATTATTTTTCAATGTCTATAAACATTGCAGTTTATTCATTTATTCATGAATGAATGGTTTCCAAATATCACATTCTTAACATTTGGTATCAGAGTTGGTTAATCCCAACTTTTGAGTTTCTATGAGGATCCTTGATACCTTTAAGGAGAGTGTGTTGCAGAAGGTTAAGGGTTTATTGCTGCAATATTGATCTTGGAGGAACCATAGTTATCCCTAACCTCTTGGAAGCACATGCCCTGCTTCAACACTCCTAAATTTTTGTACATAGTTGCAGATATGTATAATGTTGTAGATTTAAAAATCTACAGATTAAAAAAATTTGCAAATTAAAAACATCAAAACATATATTATTTTCCCCAAGTAGGGGTTTTTCCTCTAAATTTAGAGGTACAATTGGAAACTGCTATAATAAGAAGACTGCTGTGTTTGGAGGATTTTGCCAAATTTAGAGGTCACCGATGTGTAGATTTGTGCAAAGAGTTAGGTTTGTAAAAATCCATTACCGAGTTATGTGCACAAAGTTATTGTGTTGGCTTTACAGAATGAGTTGGGATATATAGACCCACCGAGTTGGTCGAGCTACCACCGGGTCTCACATTGCATTGGGAGAGCTATTTTTTGCATTGAATCTCCATAGATGAGAACACTACGGGAAATTAAAACATTCATCCTTGGAGAAAGACCAAGTTATTAAAACCTACACTGAGACTTTCCTTGCATTGGGCAGGAGATTTGTTGCAAGATCTACACACTGAGTTGATTGCATTATATGAGCCATCATTGGAGTCAAGATCGAATCAAGATCCCCTACCTCTCCTTAAATTAAAATTGATTACTCCATATCAATTTTATTCGATTGATCGATCTAAGATATCATTCTTGATTGGTCAATTGGATGGGTTTAACATCTATTTGGAATTTTCAGAGGATCGATCCATATCCTTTGAGCTCCCTTCACAATGTCGGTCGGTCATACTAGAAGTGACCTTCTAAATGCATTTTTATTAAAGGATTTTCAAAACACAAGCAACCATCAATGAGACTACAAAATGATCCGTGCAAAGCGTGTAGATCGGTGAGCTATTTGTGCATTATTTAACTCCAGATAGTGGCCAAGCTGCTTCGTTCGGACCTCCACATGACCTCCATCAAAAATGAGTTTGATGGCGACTAGTAGAATTAAATACTAGGAATACCCTTTCAAAAATTAGATGACCCTCCATGCATCGAACCTACTCCCCAATAGTTCCTTCTTGCATCAAGACATTCCTTGCATTCGAACACCAACCTGCGGGAAATAACACAAAATAGCGGCCAAAGGTAGAAAAAGGAACGCATAACAGTTTCATTGGAAAACCTAAAACCACCTTTGCTCTAACAGTGCCACATGGACACACCAGAAGAAAATAAATCACTTTTGAAAGGGTTAGCTTTTTTTTTTGGTGTTTAAATAAAGTTTCCCCCATTTCATATGCAAAGCTCCTACAATGCTTAGTTTGTTAGGACAATAGTAATTGAGAAAGGAGGTCAAGATATCAACCCCCTAAGTGAGTTATTTTTCTTTTTAAAACACTAGGATGAAATTTAGCCAAACCTACCAAAGTTAGCAAGAAAAATTACAGCTAAATCTACTAGTTGTTATCGAATCCCATGCTAAATTTAGCGATAAAATACTTAATTGGGTGAAAAATATTTTTTTTCTCCCAATTGATCTAAAATATAATTTCAAGACATTTTTGTAAATGCAAAGAGGCCAATGATCCCTAAAACAAGAAAAATTGCCTCACCGAAGACCTTTTTTGCAAAAAAAGAAGCCTTCACTCAAACTGTTATAACTTTCTTTCCATTTAGCAAAAAAATATGAAACATTTTTTGAAATTTTTTAGATTATGATATGCAATGAATGGTTTAGGGAGATTTTGGCGGACCAATTTTTTGTAAAAAAAATCAAAGGCTGAAATAAGGTGTAAAGTGGTATTAAAAATTACAATTTTGTACTCACAATGTATCCCAAAAGGGAATTTTTCCACAAAAGAAGAGACAAAATTGTAAGCGCACTATAATTATAAAGTTCCAAAACAAAAATTGGAGCTAGTTCTCTTTTCTTTTCACTTAGAATTTAGGGCAAAAATGAAATACCTAAAAATTCTTCATTTATTACTCAATAGTGGTATTCCTTACGGATTAGAGCAAAGTGAATGGAGGGTATTATTTCATGTTAGTGCCAATTTAGAGCTACGAGCCAGCCCAAAAAAGGTTCTATTGAGCCAAGAACCAACCCAACAGAGGTTTTCAAAACATTTAGAACTACTCATTTGTTTTTCAAGCACACGTGCCAACCCAAAAGAAGTTTCAGACATCCAAAGACAACCCATGAATCTGTTCCATCTCTTGCACACCATTCAGAGGAAGAACCTTCTTCCAGCTACTATTGTTCAAATGATATCCAAAGAGACCATAAAAAATTAAGGGGGGAATGATAAATTTATTTCATTCACCTTAGAGTAGGTTTCTTTTAGCATATGTGTGCTAATAAATATTTACCTCACGTAAACATATTATATAATTTTTTTCCTAGGATAAGAATTGTTCTCTCCTATTCACTTGAGACCGTAATGAATTAAGGGGGGGAGGGGGTGTTAGGAATAAACTTAGGCTAATTCATCATTTATAAATTTAGAATGTTAAAGTAATTAAATTTTATCACGATAACTTAGTTAGTCGTTAACAGGGAAAATTTTAGAGGTGAATTTTTAGAAACTCGTGAATATTAGAGATTTTAGAAATTCGAAATGACGAATTTTTAGTAGTCAGTTGCCGCTTTATTCATAAAAAAATTAGCCAAAAAGTCATTTGTATGGGTCAGTTCACCTACTATTTATATGTAAAAAATAAATTATGGGTATATTTGACATGGTATAATACATAGCCTAGGGGATTGCAAGGGGGTACCCATTTAATAAAGACATCAAAAAAATAGTGATTGTCTGACTAACCTAGGTTGGATGGACAACCATTGTCTACTGTCCAACCTAGGTTAGATGACAGATGATGGATGACCATCCAACCTAGGTTGGACGGTTGTCCATTGTCTGTTGTCCAACCTAGCCATCCAACCTAGGTTGGATGGTTGTCCATTGTCTGTTGTCCAACCTAGCCATCCATCTTGGGTTGGACGAAAGATAATGTATGGTCATCTAACCTAGTTTGGACGGCTAGGCTGGACGAAACATAATGTACAGTCGTCCAACCTAGGTTGGACGATTGGGTTAAATGACAGACGATGGATAGTCATCCATCCCAGGTTGGACAACTGGGTTAGACAAAAAATAATGTAAGGTCATCCAACCCAGGTTTGATGGTTGGGTTGGACGATAAATAATGTATGGTCATCCAACCTAAGTTAGACGATTGGGTTGGACGACAGACGATGGACAGTCATCCAACCAAGGTTGTATGACTAGGTTGGACAACAAATAATGTATGGTTATCCAACCCCAGTTGGATGACACGCATTGGACGATCGTCTAATCCAAATCATACGGTCATCCATCATCTTTCGTACAACCTAGGTTAGACTCCATCCAACCTAGGTTATACGATAGACAATGAAAGGTCGTCCAACCTGGGTTTGATGGTCATCCATTGTCTGTTGTCTAACCTAGCCATCCAACCTAGGTTGGAGGGCCGTTCCAGGTTGGACGGTCGTCCATTGTCTACTATATAACCTGGGTTTGATGGCATCCAACGTAGGTGATACGAAAGACGATGGACGACTGTCTAACCGAGTTGGCTTTGCCCTGAAACAATTTTTCATACATTTTCCAATCATGCAAAAGTCAATTTTGGAGATTCGCCACCAATTCTAAACTAATTTTTTGGAGGGGGGCTCTTCAAACGAACCTTGTCCGTTAATTATCTATTACATATTTTTCACATCCCTAGATTAGTGGGGTCTATTCTATTGTTAATTTATTATTACAGGATATGATTAGTTAGGGGCAATATTTTATTTTTGCATATTTTCCATAGTTATTAGATTTGATAAACTTCCTGTGGATGTTTTTATTTTTATTCAATGTCTATAAAATTGCAGCTTCTACATTTTTTCATGAATGAAAGGTTTCCAGATATTGCATTCTCAACAACAAATGTGACCTAGAGATATTGGAAATGTTTGGCATGAGGTGTTATTATTAGTATGGTGTTTGTTTATGGAAAGTTGTATTGTTTTTAAGTGTAATGTGTTATGATACATGTTCAAATATGGGCCTTGTTGGTATCCAAATTGATTCTCCTTTGTAAGCTGAGCATCATCACAGATTTAACAAGAAGCATAGAGATAGATAAATCATCATGTATGTCGTTTTCTAGCCAGGGAGGTGATTCAGTTGGTTCTTTGTCACTCAGATGTTAGAGAAATGGATAGCACCTTCAAAAGGATTTGATCTATCCTCGCTACTTTAGGTTGTGCCTTTCAACCAAGGTGAGAGGACCCATTTTGTAACCTCTTTTGGTGAAGGAGAATGAAGATATCCTTCTTTGCACAAATGTGAAAGGAAACCTTGAGAAAATATAATCAATGCACCACAATTTAACTCTCACGAGTTGTCACTTATAAAGAATGGTGATAGTTTCTAAACAAGGTTAAGGTTACTAAAGACATTATGGAATCCTGATTGCTTCTACATATTTTGGTAGTAGAATTTATTCATTTGTGGACATTCAGAGAAAAGACAGGTAGTCTAGGTAGAATTCATTTTTTTAAAATAATTTTTGGTGGGAGATTAAGCAAGATAAACTTGATTTTTCCAAATCTTTGAGAACCTTCACAATAATTAGAAAACTAAATGGCAGAATGCTTTAGAATAGATAAAATATTCCTTCAACCAGAAGGTGTGCATCAATGGAGGCCCATATTTGCACGGTTTCACACAATCTTTGAGAATTCAACACGAAGGCTCAAGCTAAATACTCAATTACACATTAAAGTCCCCTATTTCCTCACACCTAAGATACACTCAAAGGCTTACAAACAATCTTTATCAACAAAATGATAGTAAAGTGATTTTAAATTGTTTATCTCATTACAGGATGAAGGCTCTTCTAGTAATGAAATTACAAATGCCACATAGGGACGAGATCCTGTGTGATTCGGAGGGATTTTAACACAATATTGCAGCAGGAAACATCAAAACCATTTGAAAACATTATGAAATAAAAGTAGACATAATTTTTCCCAAGATTAACACAGATTAATTCGAAGTTGATTAGATTCATCAACAAGGGAAGGTTTATTGAACAATCTCAAAGCTTGTCAATGGTTGTACACTTACAGCCAACTTGACATGATCAAATCTAAAATATAAGAGATTAACAGGTTTCTCATATGGTCTCTTAGGAAGATGGGCTTTCTCAAATTTTCTCGTAAGAATTCAACCCCTGACCATTTGCATGACTAACCCATGTCCTTTATAAAACTCAATTTACATCCAAGCTTTCCCCCCAAGAAAATAATATTCAAGGAACCTTTGTTTGTTACATGTTTGATCATGATTTCTAGAAAATGACGTTTAATAGGTTTACAACAAAAAGTTTCCAATTGTTCAAAAAGGTGAATCATTGTAAATATCTCCATCATTACTTTAACTGGGAGCACGTTTTCATCCTTCGTGCATGTAACCTCCATCATTTCATCTTTTTCCCATTCTTTCCTCTACAACTTTTCTCTGCATCCAACTTCTCTAGTAATTCACATTTTAGCAAGTGCCTGAGCAATTCGAAATTCAAAATATCAACCTTTAAATTCCTTGGACTCACAAATTAAGCTCTAAATCCATTCAATTGCAATTTACAAACAAAAATGACAAGGAATTTCATCAAAAAACAATGAAAAACAATGTGTATTTGCATGTCTAGGAGTCTTGGAGTAAAAATGGTGGAAAAATCAGATGCAATGCACAATAACCATTGATTCTGCCCTTTCTCAACTTTAGATTAGATTCTTCCACGTGAAAATTTTTGATTCGAAGCAGACCTGGGGTTGCCTTTTGCATTTTATGACTTTTGGAGAAAATACACAATTTTCACATTTTTCCCCACCCCTCCACCTTTGAAATACAAGCTCGACATGTGGCTTAATCTGGGCCTTTGATGGAATCATGACTCATTTATGCTATTTTACCCTTTTTAACAAAAAGGAAAAATTTCCAATTTTCCTCCGCCAACCCGCCTTCCTGCTTGTAACTTTTGATGTGGTCCATAGCAAAGTTGTGGGTTATTTCATAACTTTTCTCCCTCGTACAAAGAGGCAAAAAACTTCAAAATGTTCTGCTGACCCACCTTCCTACTTATAACTTAAAAAATGGCCATGTGTCCATCTTCGGGGTCAAAGTAATACTTTTTCCCTACCGCTTCATATTTGCTGAATAGCCAATCAGAGACTATCAGGGCTACGGGGCCAATTTGGTATTTTTTACAAATGTGACCAAAGTGGAAAATTCCACTAAAAAAACCCACCAGGCTGCAACCAATTAAAAATGAACACGTATACACCTTTGGGGAAAAAAAGATAAATTCACTCCACCTTTATAGATTTGACTGGACAATCAAAACTCAACAGGGCTATAGGGTCAAATTGATCTTTTTGCAAACATAGAAAAAAGTTACAAGTTATAACATAGACCCAACGTGCCTCATCCAATCAAAATAGACCACATAGCTGAAGATGCTGAGATATAATTTGATGGGGAAAACACGCCCGTCAAACCATAAAATGTAGGTAAATCACCATTTGTGCCCAGAATTGATTTTTTCTTTAAGGACAGAATTTGGAAATGATACAAGGCCCAAATGTGATCCATGACCATGGAGAAGGATCTTCAACGTCATACAAATGAAGAAAACCTTTCACGCATCCATTCGGGGAAATAGAAAATACAACAGAGCCCACAAATTGAAGGATTTCAAGCACAAATGAGGTGAGATTAAATTGAGCACAAAAATGCCTCAGTCGATTACGCTGCCTAGGGGTTTAGGATTCTCTCTAGCCACCAATGTTGTCTTAATGAGTACCACTAAAAAAAATTGTGGTCATGGGCATACCTCTTAATAAATCAAGATGTGGTCATTATCATGAACATCTCTTAGTTCACCTCACTGATGAAAACTATTTAATCAAGATGGGTAGTTGCCCTTTTTACTGGTGGGTCCTCTCAATGGGCTAGCTACTTTGGGGTTCCTTTGGTACTCCTCACAATTATTTTTAGGGATTATGCCCAAGTACTTCCCACAGTTATGCAGATTGGTATTTAACCACGCCCAGACCTATGATGAATATGAAATAAAGTTTATTTTCTAGTTATTCCCCTTAAAAAGAAATGAAATGTGTTTTTTTAGAAACAAAATTACAAAATAGTATCATCTCTGACTACCTTGCAACTAGATTGTTATATTTTTATTGTTGTATAAAAATCACAACACAGTCGGGGCTGTGACTATCCTATGACCATATTTTTCATTTTTTGTAGAAAAAATTGCAACATAGTCACTGCTCTGACTAACCTGCGGCCAGATTTTTTAGCAGACATGCAAAAACAAGTGTTAGATTTGCAACCAAATTTTTTTAGGAAAATAAAAACAAATAGGAAGGACTACAAAATCCTAAATAAAACAATATTAGATTAAGAAAAAAAATTAGCCACAACCAAAATGGTCCCACCATGGTTGCCAACATGTATGCCTAGATTTGGATCACCTGCAAGATGTGTTAGTTGATATAGAAATATCAAAATCAATACTACTAAATAAATGGGATTACATTTCCATTGAAAAGAGAAGGACAATTGCAGGTTATTTCAATGAGTAAAGTGGGTAAACTTCTTTATCTGAATCTATAACCTGCACACAAACACACAGTAAATGTTTTAGTTATTTTTTAGTTAAGGTACCTACCTCGACTAGATCCCTAACCATTTAAGGATATAAAAGAAATTTTATTGATGAAAAATGAAAAAAAATGCATGAAAATGAATGATATACCTGACTCGTTTGCAAACCTAAAACATCTGCAATTTACTGAAAATTGCACAAAGGTTACAGGCCATTCATAGGTGTGACTAGAACCTGTGTTGAAATTTCACTAAAACTGTGATCTTGCGAGTTGCACTAGTCCTTTTTGATCCACCTTCACCTCTCTAAAACATGCAATACCAAAATATGTGAGTAAAGAAGAAAATACTCAAGTTTGGGCTCAAGTGCACAAAGAGTCAAGGGGTTGGAATAATGGGGGTGAGTGATGTTTTGTAGTTTTTGAGTACCTATAAATTTGTGACACATATGGGTACAATGTGCATAGGTGGGTGAGATGATAAGGGTCCATAGTGTATTGGGTAATGAAATGGGTAGGTGGGATAGACATATTTAAATGTGGGTGGTTAAGGGTTATTAAATGAGTGATGAGGTGTCTTTTATCATTATTTTTTGGGGTTTAAAAAATTTAGTTGTTTTTATGGGATTATTATATTTTATAGTTTTTCGGTATTTTTTAATAGGAGACCTTATGCATAAGGTGCATTTTATAGTGGCTACAATAGGATGTTTAAGAGGTCGCCACCTTAGAGAAACCATACCTACAAAACTTAAGGTAATATATAATGCCGCATAATAGCAGATATTATATAAATAGATAGATACCATATAAATGATAACATTCGTAGTATTAATTCATGTAGGAGAAAACAAGTAAACAAATGGTGAAATTAGATGTCACAAGTATGCAAATAAATTCACCCAAAAGGCATAAATTCACAAACATGAGACACCCATGGTGTCACAAAATAATCAAGGCCTATAAGCCTACAAAAAAAGGCAAGAAAAATAAAAAAGGTTATGCATAACATTATAAACACGGGACACCCATGATGTCGTTAGACAATATAGGCACATATGCCACTAGAAAAAAAAACAAGAGAACAAAAATACACATACACAAGTAAGTATGCATGAAGTAAGAGTGTTAAAACATGATACCATGAGTAAATAACCAATATAGGTGAAATGTGTGAAACAATGGATGTCAATGCTACACAAAACACATGTGTTAGTCATGTTAGCTCAAAAGATAACATGCACACAATATATGTAATCAATCATAATGAGGAAGTTTAAAGTAACTATAATAGAACAATAGCATTTGGATGTAATAGAAACATATGCCCCCAGATGTTTATGAAGTCTAGGTAAAATGTTCAACCATCACCTATCATTGTGTAATTATTTGTGTGTTTCCTACTTCATGCTCAAACTTCCCTATGAATTCATGTGTGTTGAGAGTAAATAAGCGCAATGTACATCAAACCAAAGTGGAAAACAACATGAATGATGTAAAATGCTAAAAAATCAAGCGAAATACAAAGGTCTTGATTTTTTATTTTTGGAAATATGTGAATGTTTTTGTATTTTGAGATTATAGTTTTGTTTTTGCATTTTTAAAAGTCTTAGCTATGTACATGAATGAATGTAGCATTGATCTATCTAATGAGATCCTTTGGAGGAGGTGGATTAACTGGAAAATGATATGGAAGCTTAGGCCTTGATTTTATGGGAGGAGGTGAATCAAATACAAGGGGTATAGTAGTGGTAATGTGTGCAACATGTTTGAGGGATGAAGAATATGTATGAGGAGTATGGAAAGTAGAATAAATTCATGGAGGGATAAAGGAGAGAGTAATGTAAGGAAATAATGGTCACTATAATGCCTTTGGGAAGTGCGAGAGATCATGTGCACTAAAGGACCTAGATAAAATCCTATGAGGAGAGGACCCAAAAGAAGCTATATGTGAAATTGAAGGCCTATGAGGGGACCTAGGAGAGCTATCACCATGTGAGGTAGTATTTGAAAATTAATTCTTATTAGGATACCTAGAATATATATAGGATTTTGCAATGTAGTGTGTGCAAAAAAAGGCCTATTAGGATTCCTAAGAGAGCTAGAGCCATGTGGGGAAGTGTATGTAGCCAAAGGCCTATGACAAGACTGAGGAGAGATAGAGATGTGAGAAGTAGTAGATAATATCATAGATGTAGGGGAACCTGAGAGGTCTATAGGTGTGAGGGACATTTTCTAAAACCAAAGACCTATCCATATATGCACTAGGTATATGGGTAGAATTTGCAGAAGAAGGCCTAGGAAAACTAGGGGAAGGAACCTTAAAAGGGATACCTCGGATGGTAATAAATTTTTATTTTTTGATAAACTTAACACATTGGTAATTAACCGAAAGAATATCCCTAAGACCATATAGCCAAGGGAGACCCAAATTCAGGGTTCCCGAGCTAAAAGTGACAATAACCAGGGTAAATTTTAATACCCCTTACAAAAATCCAACCTATATTCTCTTTGGAAAATTGTAAAAAATAGATTTCGTGTTGATGGAGAATATGGGGAAAATGTATATAATGATGATGGAGAATAATGTATATGGGAAAATGTGCACCAAAAATGGGTGCAGAGGGGGAAAAAATTCAAAAATTGCATAGATAGTCAAACATACGCCTAGTTGTATACACAATTGAGTAGCTGCATATGTTACCTAGAGGTTGAGATACATTCAGGGATCTGTACGAGTGTCTATGTGAATGAGTGGTTGTATATGCAGCCAAGAGGTTGCATTCTTAGGTAGGAGGATATATATATGCAGATGTCTGGTTGTATATGTAGTCGGGTGACTGTGTATGTAGACGTCTAGTTGCATATATAGACACCTGCATGCATATGTAGTCAAGCATCTACATATTAAATCAGGCATCTTCATATGCAACCAGGAATCTATATATGCATCCACTCAATTTCTTATGCAGCCACCTGACTACATATGCATCCTCCTGTCTATGTATTCATCTTCCCAACTACGTATGCAGTCATTCGACTACATATACAAGTGGGAGGTTGTGTATGTTTCTGGATGGTTGTATATGCAACCAGTCATCTGCAATCCATCTCATACGGATTATATAGATAATACTATCAATTCTTCAAATCATGATTCATGCTACAGGATCATATGACTATCCATTCCTTAAATTAGGCTTCAAAGTACATAGTGCACACATTTGCACCTACAATCCAAAAATTGATGTCCATTTGACATCCTCTCAGACTAGATTTTAGGATAAACCCTAACTTCAATACAAAAACCTTATGTTCCCCAAAATTCCACATTTCTCAAATTAAATGGAACATTCAGTGACGAGGTAGATAAATTTTATTTTCAAGGGATAATTTTTATGTGACACTATCACACTGATACCCGTTTACTATAATTTATTTTATCCAATTTTGAAAAATCCATATATGTCTTCACATTCAAATTTCCATCACAAGAATTTTATTTTGGGACATCTCCAGAAGATATCCATTGCTTAACAGGGCTTTCCTACATAAATGTTGACCCTATGATAAAAAATCTGTTACTCTCAGACTCAGATGAAAAGTATCTAGAGTCCCACTTCAGAGTACAAGTTGAAGGCAATAATCTATTTTTTACATTTTTTTCTTTATTTTATCATCACAATAAGCTAATAACATGATTTTCCTTTTATGAATGTGTAGGTATTGCTAACACCTCTAAATCAAGATGGGGGTTACCTGTACATGCTATTCAACACACATTTTTATAGGCTATGATATAATTTTTTTAGGCTAGGATAGTCTTACAGGGTAGAAAATCTGACATACCATATTGGGCTCTTGTCTACATCCTTCGTTCCCTAATTTGCCAACAATTTGATTAATGTAAAAATACATCCAAATTGATACAACATGATTTGACATATACTATTTCCAATGAGATTGCAACATTTTCATATTGTAATTATATAACTGCAATATATTATGAATCCTTTCTTGGTTTGAACTCAAAAAATGTTAATATTCCAACTGCACTTGATAAAAATGAGAGTAAATTGTCTTTGAAATGATGAACTAGAGGTAAGTTTAAATTTTTAGTTATTGCAAAATATTTCCATGTATTTATTTAGAAAATTCAACTCATTTTCAATTTTGTTTCAGAAGAAAGCAATTACATCGCATGTAAGAAGACAAGCTGCAGTAAGAGGTCATCAACCTCCTAAGGATTCTACCGGTTCGTACATGGATGTACATGTATCTCTAAATCCTTTAGTTTTAAGACAAAAATGCATGAGGATTTCTACTACACCTACTCAATTAAAAGTGCTTCGAACAACTTCATCAATTATTCTAGGTATTAATATCAGTCTTTCAAGCTATGAATAATGGAAAAAAAATTATTTTAAAAAAATTGTTAATCAAACTATGCTTATTTTTAATCGTTACTATATATATACATATATTCATCTAATAGTATTCATCAAACTTCCCATAATCAACATGAACCCGCATAATCCACAAGGATTAAACCAATGATAGTTGAAAAAACTACACTTATACATACTTTACAAGGTAGGTATAATGTACATTATTAGTATCACAATCACTTCAAACTTTAACTTTTCTGCTAAATTTACTAAACATTGAATTCTTATGTGTTTTTTCACATTTTAATTTTGTATTTATTTTTCCCACTTCTCAAACAAAAATTATGCCACCACGACTGCCCTAAAGACTTGTTCAAACAAGGGGAAAAAAAATCTATCTCAAAGTGGTGGCACAGCTCATTTGACAGGAACAAAGTTTTTGAATTTCTCCTTTGGCGGTCTCCTTAGTGCAATGGGCACCACCATTTTATAACAATTTGATCTTGATGATGATTTGTTGGGTATTAAGAGTGGTACTTGGGATCCAGAGACCTTTAATCCACATAATATGATCAAGGGCTAGACCCAAATATATCTTATTTTATAGGAACATACATCTAGTTCACCATATGACACACCCTCCCCAACTTAGATACCAATACCACATTCTGATGATCCATTAAAAAAAATTTCGTTGCATAATTTGTTGGCAGATAATTTTTGTACTAATATTAATGATGTTGTTATCCCTGATATAGAAACATTGAAAACATGGGAATTCTAGGAAAAATATTTGATGAAAGAAAAAAATTCCCATTATCACAACCATTCCTAAATAAATTATCTATTTACTTCAAAAATGAGCCAAGAAATATTGATGTATTGTTTAATCATGCTCTCTTAGGTGCCATTACAATAGGCAATGACAATAATGATAATATTATGGATATAATGTTAAATAGGTTGAAAAATGTAAATGGTGAAGCCCAAACTTACTATAACAAATGGGCTAGAGAAAAAAACCTAGTTATCATTGTAAATGTGGGAAACGATAAAGTTGTCTTAAGTTTAGATTTTTCTTTGCATTGAAATTTTAGTTTTACATATTCTACATTTTTTACTAATAATATTTATTTGTTCAAATGCATTCAAAATATGAAAAATTGAATAATTAAGTATTGGTCTTGGATCTTCATCTGAAGAATACATGAAAAAATTTAATTGCTTCTATTTTGTTGAAGGAAAAACTTGTGCTCCTTAATAAATAGAACAATACATTGAAGAAAATAATTAAGGAGCATGGCATGGATCCAGAAATATTTTTCAAGAAGAAATCAGATGCGGATCCTAGTTTACTTTCGCCAGGTGATGCAGCGAAACAATATATTGAAAATCTCACCAGTATCAATACCATAGCTAAATATCTAATTAAATCAGGATCACTAATAGATGATACAAGACTAGAGGGAACTTCATAGAATGAGACTATATTTTCTTATATTGTATGAATAATTGTAATATTGAGAATTGAAATATAAGTCCCAAATATCAATTGAGATGTTTTGGAATTTTGTAAATTGTTTTGAAACAATATGAATCGACACTTTATTGATATATTGTTTTCATAGAATCTCTAATGTTTTTTTTCATAACAATGTAACATATAATACATTATTTCTATTCATAATTAATGTTTTCATATCTTATTCTTTCATTGTATAAAAAATCAAAAGAAATAATGATACTGAAATCGTTTATCCAAAAACATAAATAATTGTAACAATTTCATATAATTTTTTTAGATAGGATTAAATATTTATAAAACATTCCTCTTACCAAGGTGAAAGCCTAAAATGTAGGAAACTGAAACAATGTTTGAGAAAGCCATTTTACTTAGATACATTTGCATCTATTGTGTCAGTAGAACATACACCTCTCGGGTCGGTATTAAGATCATATTTGTTCCTCTTTATATTATCAACTCCTCTTCTTTCAGTAAGTGAATTCCAAGTCACAAGTGCTCTCCTATAAGGAAATGCATCCACGAGATAATGTGAAACATACAATCTCAAATATGTCTCCAATTTTTTATCCAATTGGTTTCAAAGCTTTGATTTAATAAAATATAATTCACTAAAGACACATTCATATTCTATTGATCCTAAAAATAATCATTTGGAAAATCTCATATAACTAAAAATATTTACTGATATTTTCCTGCAAGATGCTGCTTGGATACAATTTTTTCCGTAGCCTTGTTATAGCTCCATTTTCTAATTTTTCATTTAGTTATTGATATTGATCGATCATGATAAGTGAAAAATGTGTTGACTGATATTTCAATGAATATTTTTTCAAAATACCTTTAATTTCAACTCCATTTATCCGTATGGACTTGCTAAAATGCTTTACCAGAATAGTCATATATTTGAGAAATAAATTACTTGCAATTTCTTCAATATGACCATCAATGATGTTCCAAGACATGGGATTCACTACTCCCATTACCTCTAGAAGATAATACCTTTTAAAATGATCATGAGTTTTGATGGATAATCTTTGTGAAATCTTTCTCAATTTCATTCGTGTATAAAAAATAACAGTGTTATATAAATTACGTGCTACAAAAACTTCTTAAATTTCTACTCCTACCAAATCAACTCTTTGTTGAAACATATGCATTAATATCTCCTTCCCATTAATAAATATACAAAGATAATATTTAATATTGAATTTCAAATAGCAGTTAGGATCCTTGATGTCTTTTAACATTTGCCAATTCTAAAAAATAGACCCTTTAAAAATGTCTTCGGATATGTATAAAATATCTAAAGATTGACATACATGTTTCCTCAACAGCATGAAATCAAAAATATATATGGATCTCTCTTGAGCATATTTACTAAAATAATTTATTTCCTTCAACAAGGGGAGAATTCCACTTAGTGTTAGTAACGTTTCCAAATATGTTAAATGATACAATAGATATTTTTCCTTGTCAACTTCTCTACGATATTTATACATAAAGCCTGACAACAATGGATATTCTTAAAAAACTTTGCATGTAGGTTCATACATGGAAATCCACCTTGTATCAACATCTTTTAGAATATTTTTACCATCGGTAACTCTAATTGTAAATTTCTGGAACTCTAGGAATATTTTGGGATTGCTAGACATATATGCATGTAGGTCATGGATAAGCTCTTCGAATTTTTCAACACTCTCAAATGTGTTAAACTATTTTGTATGAAAGATTAATTATGTGCACCATGCAATGGATTGGTACCATATATACGGAAGTAGTGGTTTATATTCAAATACAAAGACCATTTTTTTTCTCATGCATTATTGAAGCACCATATGTACCAATGTACACCATCTTAGTAATGATACTATAATTATCCATTCCAGTTATATCCCTCAAAATTGAAATAACTAACTTGTAAATTTTCTCTGCATTAAAACTTTCTATCATTTTATAGACTGTTAATAAATGAGGTTTCCTTATATGGTTCTCAAAAGTGTAAACATGAATGTGAACCCATGATGTGTGGTCGACTATTGTGACCTCATCAATAGAGAGTGAGATGAATCATGCATTATTTACTTTTTCTTTCAAATCCTTCTTCTTAATCATCACTAGAAATTTCACCATTCCCCAAGCACTGTTATCTGACCAATGTGATTGTGGAAGATTAGGGAATCCATTAAGTTGAAATAAAAATATTATAATCCTAAAAATTATAAATAGGTCTACCCTTTTTATAATATGGTAAATAGTTGAGAATTGTATATTTTTGGATCATATATCAGATTAAACAACTTCTCATAGATGAGTTGTAATTGTTCCTCCTTTCTCAACAAGATTTTCTAAGTGTTTCTGTTTATTTTCATACTCTGTTGCATATCTTACATGCATGAATTTTTGTTTTTTTCCATCTATGTGTTAATTTTATTTGAGCATCTATTTGTTTAAATGATACATATATTTTACCACAATGTTTCTCAATTGTGTCAAGCTTAATTTTCATTTTGTGATCCTTTCCAATTTTCCAGCTACAAATAATACATTTGCATTCTATTGGAGTATCATTACCTTTTTTTAGTTGTACTGGTTCAATGAATGAATACTTGGCTCTCCATTCAAACTTAAAATTCCTCCTAATGGTCCATGTGATTTAATTTAAATGTAATTAAACCTTAATTTTATAATAACGTACTACAACTAATGATATACAAATGATAATATACAGTAATGGACAAGTAATAAGTATTCAAATATATGAAACCCTAAAAAAATGAAAGAGAGAAGATGACTTAGCTGATTTTATCCGACCTGGGAGTGATACAGACTGAGTAACTACTAGAAAAAACTAGAAATAGTGTGTTCAAGGATCGCCAAGGGTTTCAGGACTTAGAATTATGGTGGACAAAAGTGTCCATAGGAGAACAGGAGCACTTAGGCACTAGTGACCATTCTGGGTGCTAGTGACTACTTAGATGCTCAGGTTTTGGCCTTTTCTAGGATGGAGGAGCTTTACTATTGATCTCATTGTGTCACTCTAGTTTCATTGTAATGTCTTCGGCCATACATGTAACCTGAAAAAATAGATATCTACCTGCACATGCCCACAAACAACATCAAACATAATAAAGAGGATGCAAAATGGGGAGTCAATATGACCTCGGTGGTCACCCGAAGAGTGAACTTACAACCGAGTGTTGCACTATATCTCAGACTCCATGTATTTCTTGGTTCTTTTGTTTATAATGACACCCTAGGTTTCCCTTTTACAAGTTGCAAGCTTATAGTGGGCTATATCTAGAATGTACTGAGTATTTAGAATGTGTATGATGGAATATAATGAACTCCCCTCCCATGTTGTGTATGTGGATTGATGAAGCTCATGTCCCTTGTATGGAAGTTCTAGATGTGTCCTTTTAATGCTCTTGTGCCTTTGATTCAAGATTAGGTGATGATAGATAATGTTTATGATGTTTGGCCCCTTATTTAAGAGTAATAACTAAGTATATATATGATCCCTTTATTTGAATTTTGTAATTAGCGACTGAAAGGCAGACCCAAAGTTTAAAAAGGTTAATAAGAAGTAAAAATATCTAAAAGAGTAAGAAGAAGATAAAGAAGGTAAGGAACACCCATGAGGGACATGAATGCCTATGCACTCATGTCCTAATTTGGCGCTAGTGTCTTAGACCATAAAAGATAAATCAATAAAGTGTTGGTAGAGTTGTAATATATGTAAGGCTGATAAAAGTGCAAGATATAAAGCAAAAGGCCTAAAATAAGTTGTCAACCACTAGTTTTTTTGGTTAGGAATAATGTATATATTAGTATGTTTTATTACCTAGAAATGTACCCAAGTGCATATATTTTTTGTATACATCATGTACTTATCTTTTTTCACACAAATTTTTGGGTTGTATTATCACCTGTAATAGGTGTTTGATCACTATGTGTAGAAATATATTCAGTTTGGTAGATCCCATTATTGGGAATGTCATCTACTCTCTTCCTTTTCAAAGAATTAAGAGTAGAATTTCTAGCTAAAGTTGGTGTTTGATTATTCGAAATGTATTCTCTTTGTTGCATATTGTAATCATGAATGTAATTTAGTGTAGGCACATAATAAGTATTTTCATGAAGTGAAGGCATATCTTCTTGTTGTTGCATATATTCTTCTTGTTTCATGTCTAATGTATGAACATAATGAGGATTTTCCTCAATTGGAGGCATGTCATCATCAATGGGTTCTACAAAAGAGGGCATTTTAAATATTGTATTATTAAGTATATTATTGCAATTTTTAATTTGAAAATAAATAAGAAGGCTTAATTATTTAGTTAGTACATAGTACATGTATATGGTGTGTATGGCGGTTGCATCTTCCTGACCCCTTTTATGGATGGTTAAAATAAGATAAAATATTTTTATGATTGGCCCACCACATTTCGAGTACCAGTAAAACCTTGGTGAGGCATTGAAGACCATTTGGATGGAAGGTTAGGTGATTACATGGTCATACATATGAAGCATATAATAGGGAATCTAAAATCTATAGACGGGTGTTTCAGCTATATAAACGAGCATCAGGAGAAAATATTTGGGTGTCTAAAAAATGCAACCAGGAGTCTATTAAATATAGTCAGGAATTTTTGGAACAACTGAACATCTGAAAAAATGCAGTCGGGTGTCGACGAAGAAGCTAGGTGTCTGTAAAATTCAACCAGGCATATGTGTCTATGGTACAATTAGGCATCTAGAAAATGTAGTCAGGTGTTCAAATGAGACTACACACATGTAATTTGTGGTCATGTGTCTAGACTATGTTTTTGGGTCATATGTCTGGAATATGCACAAGGGTGTCTTGAATTTGTACTGTTTTCAAAATATCCTTATTGCATTTGAATTTCGCAAATGATTAGAGGTTTTACTAAATATGTTGGTGAATGTACCTAATTTGTGTTTCAAGGCATTAGCGATATACATGCATATATATGAAATTTATTATAAACATTAGGTGATCCGAATCGTAAAAGTAACTTGTACCTAGAAATTTTAGGCAAAATTTTGCTCTGCACAACTCCTCAAAATCTCCAAAATATAAATTTAAAACATGTAAATATTCATGAATTAGTGAAGAATCGCCACTAAAATTTTCCCTGGAAATAACCAAAAATAAATTCATATTGGTGATAGAACTAACAGTGATGGGTAGAGTAATACGATGATAGTAAGGATTATTAATAAATGTGAGATTCTATGTAGAAATAAGAAGAGATTAAAGTAATGTGACATTGCATAAATTATCATTATTTTGTAGGTCTGCCAAAATACCATGTATACGCACTCAATTAATAGAGACATGAATGGATAGAGTATTAGAAAAAGCAATCCATCTATATCAAAGTCATTAAAAGTAATGAGTGGTGTAAAATATGATGCATGATTAATACTATCGATCATTGCATTCAATGGGTGATCATAAGATGATTTTGGTGGCATCGCACAATAAGTATTATGCACTTCAAATGTATACTTATCATTTTTATGCTTAGGGAGTGGATCAATGAATATTTTGAGTTTAGCATTATCATTGGTTGGATTGGAATATTTTGTGGGCTGATACAATTCAATGGCATGGGATTTTATGAGGTCTTGAATGATATTACGAAGCTTAATGAATTTATCAGTGAAGTGACTAAGACATCAATGATAATCACGGTAGGCATTAGTATTGCAATTCTAAATTTGATGTTTTTTTATCAACCTCAAATGGTGGAATGAGAGACAAAAGACTACACTCAAATAATTATTTCAATAAAATATGTGGAATACAAGGTAATCAAGTGAACTATGGGCGGGAAGGGTGGAGTTTTAACTAAATTGGTTGAGAGATAACATTGACAGTATCCTTATAAGTAACCTCAAAATCATTATTATTTTATTTGAATGTGGTTTTACTTGAAAACTTAGCATTAGGGGTAGTAGGAGTGCCAGAAGTGTACTTCAGCTTATTCATATGTAATGACTTAACTTCACAGTCCTTGAGCATATGGAATAGATGGTCAAAATATCGTAAATTTTTAGATAACATTGATTATTACAAAGGTGGAAACAAGCTTTAGGTGAATAGATCTTTTAGTTCACTATCAACTAAGATATTTCTCATTTTGGTAAATATGGTCTTGTATCGTAATACATAATAATTAATAGGATTATTATATCCTTGTGGAAATGTACATAATTATACAGAAGAAACTTTGTCCTCGATATTAATAGATAGTTATGTAGAAAATTGATTGGCCAAAGTGGTAAAAGTGTCTAAAGAATGTTTGGGGAGATCATAGAACCATTGCAAGGTGAAGTCTTTAAGACTCCTAGGAAAGAGTTTGGTGATAAATATGTCATGAGAGGAATAATCAAAACAAGCCATGTGGAAAGAGTGAAGATGCTTAGTAGGTTATAATTTACCATCATAAGTAGGGAGTTTAGGAGCGACAAAACCAATGTGAAAGGAACAAGAAACTAATTTTAGTGCAAGGGGATTGTGAAGTAGCTAAGTAGAATCCATATCATACATAGAAATTGATGCACCTTATTGTAATGGTAAGATATGAGTTATAAGGTATGGATAAGGGTTCCAAGGGCTTGCATGCTAGATGAAGTAATGTGGTAACCATTAGGAGTGAATGTATGATGTGTAGTAGAAATAGTGGTGGTAGAAAGAGGAATAAAACATTGTGCATTAGATTATTAGGTTCCCCAAGGAGGTAGTAACTATAAATGTAGGAATAACATATGTCTCAATATGAGAGAGTGAAGCATGCTTAAATTGATATCTTGCAGTATATAGGAGAAGATAAATATGAGTGAGATTCTCGTGTAAGAATTTTATAAGCTATTGTACTTCATCTTCAAGTTGATCATGATGGTGATTAGCAAGAATTTTATTGGAACCTTCACCTTGGATAGGATCAACATTGATGGTAAAGACAATATTACCAAATATATCAGTTGTAGAATATAAACTTATAGTAGGTTTCATGGTGTCATGGTGTAGATTGACATAAGGGGAATAATATCTCATAATGGTATAGGGTCAAGAACCCCTAGGTTGAAGTAAAGTATTATAGAAGAGCTAAGGGTTAATCATGATGTTAGATAGGTAAAAATTTATAGCACCAAGAGAAAAAAGAAGATATAAATGAGCCTAAGGAAGCTAAGATTGAATCATGAATTGGGTTCATTAAAATATTTACACCCTAGTTATATTTAACATGAAACCTAATTGATTTCTATCAATTAGTACACTAAAGGGTGTAAAGGTTAGTAATAGGTGATTATTCATATTAATTAACTTCCAACCTTAATTATACAATGATATGCTATAAAATATATGAACTTAAAAACATAAAGAAATGAGTTTAGTTAGTTGATTACATATGATTTTAGAAATTTATGGAAGGATGCTCTACTAGAATGTGAATGTATTAACCTAATGATACTTCATTTCTAGGAATGTGACTAGAAACTAACTTGAGGGAGAACCATATAAATCTATCAGGGTTGTATCATATATTATTGACCCTTTTATATGGTCTTCGACCTACTTGGTTTTGGGCTCTATAACTTATGTGCATTTCCAATTGTCTCAAACTATTTATCGTTGTTATACCTTAATTTGTGATCATATCGCAAAAATCTCTAAACACTTTAATCATGATCTCAAACTTAATCGTGGATGGAAAATCCTTCAAAACAAACATTACTTATGTTTTAGGTATCCTTGCATACCACCGAAAAATACAATAGTCTAAAGAGACCTCAAACCACACATCATTCTCCACCTAGCATGTAATATATGAATAAATGTAACTATATTTGACAACCATAATTGACCATGCTCGGATATTTTCTCTTGCTAAGATACTTGGGGAGGATATGTGTGAGTTCTTATAGATGAGAGATATTGTTTCCTTGACCAAGTAAGAAGCTTCAGACCTCTACAGATTGCTTCTCTCATGATTTTAGATTTGATAATTTGATATGTATGGATTCTTGGGAATCTTTTGTAATTGTAGGAAGTGATTGTATCAATGTAGTGCCATAAGATTTCCATATTAGTAAATGAGGTAATGTTAACTTGCTTATATACGGTTCCATAGATGATTTATCAAAGAAATGACAACCTAGAGAAATTAGAAGACCCAAAAAAACATATGAATTTAGAAGAAAATTTTGAGGACGTGTCTGTCTAAGAATGTACAAGTTGGTTAGGACTGGATATACTATCTTGATCTATCTATCTATATATATAACATTGATCGAGGAAAGAAAACATGTAATCTAAAGTTTGGAAGCTGTTACTTGATGTTTGCATATGGATTTTATACATTGTACTCTCAAAATTTTATGACATATCATTGTGTGAGGATAAATAAGATTAAAAAGAGACCTCAAATTGTGCTAAGTGGGAATGGGAAATTTGTATTTAGCTTAGAAAGAGTGCATTGTCAGAACTAGCTATTTCAAAGAGTGAATTGACACATTTGAGTGTCTACATGTACACATCAAATTCACAATTTTTAATTTTCCCTTGTTCTATAATTTCCTCTTAGGTAGATAGTGGACTCATCACATGTACGTAGTCACGTCATCTACCTTTCAATGTGTAGATTGTGCACACATTAGGGATATATAAATTACAAAAGAGGGAATATTCCTTATAGATTTAACCTCTTCCATCAATATGGGACATTAAAAATTCCCTCTCTTGAATAAATACCTAATGTAGACACAAAATCATGCACTTGGGTAAATTTATAGGTATTAAACACATACTAACAATCATATGATTCCTAATAAAGAAAACTACAAATTGATGACTATTTTTGGCCTCTTTTCTATGTTTCTAGTTTTCTATTTGGTCTTACACACCCTACATCTTAGTCGGTATTTTACTTTTTTTATATTTTATGGATTCAGACACCAAAACCCATCCTGGATAGGAGCGCCCAGGAACCCATGTCCCCTATAGGCACCCCTGGTCCTTTTCTATCTTACTCGCTTCTTTTTGGTCTCTTTAATATTTTCGGCATATTTTATACTTATGGGCTGACCTTTGAGGTTTTAATTACAAAATTCAAACATAGGAATCATATAAATACATAGATATATGTTCAAAATAAAGGACCAGGCTCTAAAAATTGTTATTATCACCTAAGATTGCATCCAAAAGCTACCTAAATAACTTCAAATCATCTATCTGGCATTATATCAAGAGACAAGGGACTACATTTTCTACATACATTGCATATAAATGGTAAGTTCATTCTATTTCATACACACATTTGTATATTCTATCATATCAAACCCGATATCTAGTACATCTTACAAAAGGGCTACCTAGGGCACCATTCTTACACACACTCACAAGAAATACATGGAGTCTTATATGTAGTGCAACAATCGGTTGTAAGTTAACTCTATCGGGTGACCTTCGGGTGGCCTCTCAAGATTCAATTCAGTGGTGAGAGGCTAGAAGGTTCCTCCAATGCAGTGCATTCAAGGGTCTTCATGTTCCAGATCTTCATCTGCAAAATAAATTCTTTTTTTCCCAAATTTCTTCTCCCCGCCTTCTATTTCTTCATGAAGAAAGCACATTTTTTTGAAAAGTGAATTTTCTCAATTAGTGATTTCTATTACTTCATTGGGGGTGCATTTTCCAATTTTGTCTTATGCACTTAAGTTATTTCATATCCCCCTATTGTAAAATTATTTTTATTAAAATAAGGAAAAGTTTCTTAATTTAATCAAAAATATGAAAATTCATGTGGGAATCTGAAAATTCTTGTAAGAGGGCTATATATTAGAATAAATTCCTAATTCTAAAAGATCAATTATTTCTCACCCTAGAAAATTGTATTCTTCTATTTCTAAATGATATTTTATCCATCCTCTCTCTTAATACACAACCAATCATATTATAAGTTTTGTAAGGAAGTAAGGGATTTGTACCTACTGAAATGAAATGAGAATCATTGGTTGAACTTTGTATTAATATATGTTATTGTTTCATGATCCTTATGTGATTACATATATTATACCTATTTATTATAATTCAACTAGAAAATTGTTATAAGTTATTGTTAATTTTTTTTTCTCTCATTGGCATAACTTCCCTCTTAATTTTCCACTTTTTTCCCTATAATTCTTTCCTTTCCTACTTACAAACTCTTCCCTCTCTAATCTACCATTGTATTTGCAACAAGGTTGTTCCTGGGAATTCCTTGGTCTTAGACCGCCCCCAAGGTTAGAATTAGTGTGTATAATTTCTATTTTTCATTAAATGGGAGCCATCCCATTTAGTAGCAAAGGGACCTAGTCCTATGAGGGTTAACGAACCCCCTATTTTATCCATGATAAAACTTTTTTTCAACAAGACCTCATGATTCATACTCACCATCAAATAGTAAACAACATAATTGAAATCATAAATGACGCATGTTGATATTTTGCACATTGTCATTGATTCACTCGATTCTACTCAACATGTCTCATATCTCTATTTTTCCCACTTGGGTTTATCACCTCTCACTAAGGTTTATGAGCTCTTGCTTAGATTTTAATGAAAATTGCTTCCTACCTTGTAAGATTTGGTAGTAAATCTAATATCTCCCACTTCGGTTTCTATGGCTATTTTTATATCTTAGACTCTTTGGGAACTTATGTATCATCTCTCACTTGGGTCTACCTCATATCACTTGGTCTAGCCCTCTAATTGTTCCATTTCCCATTAAATCCTACAAACATATGTTACTTATTTGATCCGGGGAAAATTTTGGGACATTTGGGATTTCCCTAAATCTCCCTAAACCATAATAGAGTGGTAGAGAATTTAGTTAGCTTTTCTTCAGTACCTGGAACATGAAAATAGACATGGTATGATCAAGATATGGTCGGTCAACACTGAGACCCTACATGGTCAATTGGCCAATGTGACAGCGACATGTGGTGAAAGCAGATTGCATTTAGAGGAGAAAAATAAAAATGTGGTTTTGTGACACCAAAATTTGATGCTCGTATTAGACAGGTTGACCCTACTTTTTACTAGTCAGAGTCCCTCAACAAGGTTCGACACACTCTTTTCACGGAGGGGGTGCCTTTATCACTGCATTGTATTACATCACATGGTGGGTCCTCAAGCCACCATGTGTCTCACAACCATGATGATAGTAATATACCAAGCCAAATCGGTTTGACATTGGCAAGCTTGACATAACGAGTTCAGTGTGGGAGAGTTCTACATAGCTTGACGAGCCCTCCATTCAACTCCATGTTTGGGATTTGCATTATATTAGAGGACCGAGCTACTATCTATGTTCATGCTATGCATCTATCCACACAAAAGGGCGAGTAAGCCAAGCCAACTCAGTGAATGGGTTATCTCCATGGTTGAGTCAGCCACATGGGCTTATATTCTCCACTGCCCATGTTTATTTCTAACTCGATGTTCAATGAAGTGGACCGAGCCACATAAGTTACATTCCAATTCAATGCAATGACTTGACTAGGGTGGTATTTACCAACTCGGTGGGCACATAATACCTCACCATCCAACATTTCCAATGCACCGACTACATTGATATCACTGATGGGATTATATGGTGCAGTAATCAGTACATGGAAAAATAATCTATGGCGTGACTATAGCCACAAACATATTTGTTGGGTCAGGTTTATTAAAACACCGACCAACTCTACCTCATAGTCAATGTAGGATTAATACCCCCTTGGTAAATGCAAGGTGGTTATAAAATATAAACAAAGCCTTAATAAGGATTAAAGTGGTGAAAAGGGTTGGTGGGGAGAATCGAACCCCCACCACCCATTTAAAAACCTTAATGCCTCACCTCTATGACATAATATATCGACCAGCTATAAAAGGGAGCTCAGCATATTTGTTCAACAAATATTCCTATGTAGAGCCATAGTGGTTAAAAGGTAGTTTATGCATATCATCAAATTTGGAGGTCTTAGAAGCATTTTCATCCCTCAGTGTAAAAAGGAGATTTATACATAATTTCCCCATGCTTCCAATGGTGGTATTTTTTTTCCTAATTTGGAGGATTTTTAAAATTATTTTAATCTACATAAGTAATATCAATGTTTAGGATCCATCTCGAGTCTTCTTCAAGCGTGTCTCTCATCTAAGGAAGGCTATTTGGAGACTCATACTTCTACAATGATCCTTATATGTCAATTTCTTCTACTCAGTGGACTTGGAGGAGATATTGTCTTCATCTTGTTCCAGTTTGGATTCATATGGAATCAACTGGTTTGGTGGCCATCTTTCTTTATCTAGTTTTGATTCATGGGTAATCAGATAGGTATGTGATCATCAAGGTGAAATCCCTATTAACTATCAAGGGGTAGAATCCCTATAAAACTATCATTTTGGTAGCATATTAGACATGTTCATTGATATCCTCATTAGGTTCATCACTTCATTGTAGTTTGTTACTAGTTTACAACTGAGAAGTGTAATGAATCAGTTTGTATGAACCTGAAGACATAGGAATTTTTGAACTCCATTATTGATTTCATTTTTTCATGTGTATGTTTTTTCTTTACATTAAATTTCACTAAAATTGATAATATATGTTGAGTAAAATTAACAAATGCTTATAGGGGCCATAGACAGCTAGTAAAATTTACCCCTGTCTATGGATCAAGTTGGTATCAAAGCTAGTTTTGTGATTGCTTTAGTTGCGTGTAGATACCCGTTTGTGATTTTCTAATCCCATCATTGTAGACTATTTGGCTTGATATTCTTACTTGGAAGTTTTATAGTATTTTGGGGATCACTTGGTTTACAGGTAATCATGGTAAAATCATTTAAGAGGGAAATACTAGAAGAGATCGAGAGCATCAATAGAAAAATATAGGAGGAAAATGCATTCCTGTGATGCAAGCTCTACTCCCTCGAAGAGTAAGTTGATCTGTTGAAAAAGGAGCTAGAATCAAAGGATGAGCTCTTGATCAGTTTATAGTGTGGTGATCATAAGAAGGAAATCCCTTCTACTTCAAATGTAGTGACCATGACAGAGTGCACTGTAAGTTTCTAACTATGGGAAAAAATTTCTTCTTCCCATTTAGTTTCAGATTCAGGTAATTATGTCTTTGGTTCATTTAAAAATCATATTAGAGGCATTGGATTCAAATTGTTATATAATATGGGTTTTGATGGAAGAGGTCATGGAAAATATAGTCAAGAAATTTCTAACCTAATATAGGTCGAGTATTGTCCTCATTTTACAGGTTTGGGTTATACTAGTGTGGGAATGGATATTGGAGAATGCTCCAAGCACACTAATGGAAGACAAGATTTTGAAGGCCAAGAGAATATCCCACTAGTCTTGTAGGTAGATTCAATTTAGGAATCAAGTGCTTCTTTGTCAAAGGATGGAGTTGGTAAGAAAATTAAGTGTAGAGGTATCAATATTCCACATCCACTTTCTTACCATAATCACGAGCACCATGAATGTTGTAAAACTTTTGATCCACTCTTTCATTTTAAGAAGTTTGGCTTTGATATTCAAAAAATGTGGCTTGCTTTTCCTTGTACTTTTTTTGGGATGCATAACCATTATGTTTCCAAATGTTGGAAGATAAGGACTTTATTTGAGAACTTTTTTCTTTCACCAAGAACAAGAAAAATCAGAAACCTTCATCTCGTCGTTCAGAAGTCAGAAAGGATAAGTAGATTTCCTCATCTCAAAAGAAGGTAATGAGGAAATTTTGTGCTCATTATCATACAAATGGGCATCAGGTGGACACTTGTTAGAAACTTCATCCATCTCACCATCATAGTAATAGTAAGACAAAGATGGAATAAGGACCTATGTAAAAGGTAAATGAATTTGTGAATCCACCACTAGTTGAAAATTCAACCCCGGATGAGGTAATACTTGTGAATGAAAATCCATTAGCATGCATTGGTAAACAAATTTTTGAATTTATATTTCATAGATCTTGATTATTAACATGCATTTTTAAGACCCATTTTGGGCATCGTCTATAATTATGATGATTACAAATATAAGACCCCATCAAAGGGAAAAATTATGTACTAACACATAATGTTGTGAGTATCGAAATTTCTTTTGTAATAAATTATGTAGACACCTTTTTAGGATCTCTAATCCTTTGTACACTAGGCATATCAACAAGATCATTGGATTTTGTGGAGGATCATGATTATTTTTGATCTCTTAGCATTAAATCATATATTCATTCTATGAAGAGTCTTGATTCCATACAGTAGAATGGTAGTTGATCAGTGACTGTCATCTAGCAATGGGTTGGAATGTCACTCTGTGTAGAGGCTACTTGTGGCCATGTAGCAGAGGAGTACCTAATTGTCATCGTTAGTTGGGAACTTGTACTGTGTAGAGGTGGAAGTCATGTAGCGGGATAAAAATTCACCATCATACACTTCTCACTACCGTGTAGAGGTGAAATCCGTGTGGCGAGGTGAAGGAACATGTCTTATTTAGTTGGCACATAACTTTCTTCCGTGTAGAGGAAGTGTCCACGTAGTAGAATTAATATTACTAGGATGTTTCAGTAGTGTGGTGCAAATGCCACAGGTCTCGAGATCGACCCATTAGTTTTCAGATTGTGGAGTAGTAGCATACTACGTAGATCTCTTCTCAACAACACTAGGTTCAAGGTTCATAAGATTTTTGTGGAAAAAACTCCTTCTGACTTTGGAGGTGTAATCTTGAATTCCCTAAATCTTCCTAAACCATGATATAGTGGTAGATAATTCAGTGAGCTTTCCATTGGTATCTAGAATGTGTAAAATGGACATCATATGCTTAAGATATGGTCGGTCAAATGCTAGTCAACACTTAGACTCTACAGGGTCAACTCACCAATGTGGCAGCAACACATAGTGGAGGCAGAGTCCATTTAGAGGATAAAAATAGAAATGTGATTTTGTGATGTCAGTCTTTGACACTTGTATTTAGATGGGTGGAACCCACTTTTTGTTGGTCGGGAGCCTCGACCAGGTTTGACACACTCTTTTCACGGAGGGGTACCTTTGTTGTTGCATCATATTATGCCACATGGTGGGTCCTCGAGACACCATGTGGCATTCCATTATGATGAAAATAGGGTTCATTTAAAAAATCCTCTAGTAAAATGGAGGTGGAAAATCCCCGGTGAATATACCAAGTACCACTTTTGAGTAAAGGTGAATTTTCCAATTTTAGAGAATTGAATTTTTACCTGATATTATTTGAGCGAGAGGGATTGTGCCAAAGGGAAAATAGTTTTGCAGACGTTGACGCATAGTAATCACATGAAAAAAATTCTTGCTATCACGTGTCAGCAAATCTTGTTGACGCACGACAGTAAGGCCAAGCCTTGCTTTCGCATGAAAATATGATTGTTGTCTTGCATCAATAAGGCTTGTTATCAAGTGACAAAAAAAAATTCTTTAATGTGTGTTGTCAATTTTTTCCCCCCAGGAAAAAATGGACAATATGATAATACCCTGAGACCGAAGATTCTTCCATAAATATTTCGGGGTTATTAGGATAACTTCAAGCTTTGAAATCCTTGTATGTTATTCCGGAAGGTTTCGGGATCCTCTGGGATTATTCCTTCTTTTTCATATCTTGGAGGTTTAAATTGGTCTAGGAATGAGAAAATTGCCTTTGGAAGGACCCATACTTGCTCAACTCAAACAAGACACAGTTAAAATTGACATATGTTTTTTTAGGTATCTTTTCATACCCTCATGTCTCATTTGTTCATAGAAAAGTTTAGAAGTTTAAGAAAGGACAACGGAAGGCTTGAAAATTTGTCAACACCAATCACAAATGGGCATGAGCTAAAAGTGGTCGAGTTTCTTGTTGAGTTAGTTGGCATGTGTTAGTGCGATTTACGTAGAGTGAGATCTACACTGAGCTGATTTAGGTGGTTGAATCTACATTTAGAAATCAAGATATCGGGACAGTGATCAATGAAGATTGTAGAGTCATCGCAGGACTAGAAGCTCGGGAATGAGGTAGGCCAAGTTGAATCAAGCTTTTAGAGTTTAATTTCGGGGATTCTTTTCAGAAAATTCCATTTCAGAATTTTGAAGATTTTTGGGATTAAAAATGTAGAGCGAGTTGAAGATTTCGAAGCCCAAAACCCCAAAACTTAGAAATTCAAAAAAAAATGGAGAAAATTTTGGAGAAAATTTCAGAAAATTTTTCGAAGAAATTTTTGGAAAGACTTTATTTTCATAATTTCTCCAACTTCAGCTTCTGAAACACAGAGCTTAATGTCTACTTCCACATCAAGGGGAAAAGAGAAGATGAAGTAGGCTATTGAGATATACAGTGAGTTACAGGGTGCAAGAACCACCATTTCTAAAGTGGACGAGTCATTTTCTGAAGATAGTAACAACCTAAATTTGAACCCAGATCAAGTTGAGCAGCCATGAGAGGACAGATTCAAACTCTGAATCAGTCAAAGTTACAAGGTTGACTTGGTCAAAACCTTTTGCAAAAAAAAAATCTATTTTCATGGGATCGTGTTCCCTTAATATTAGTGACATTTCTATTTTTATTTAAGTGCTACTTAAGGGCCCAACTATCATGGCTCAGCCTAAAAGGCTTATAAATAGTTGAGTATAAGGAGTATTGAGAGGATAGAGAGAATAGAGGATATAGATTATTTTTGAGAGGAGTTACTCTTCGAGCTTGGAAGAGTGCTTCTAAGATTCTAAGATACCTTTTAATTACATTCAGAGTGACACCTTGTTGTTGAAAATCTGATTTATTGTGTTGAATCGTTAATCAGTGTTTACTTTGTGAATTTACAAATCCTTAGTGAGAGTAAGTATCCTATCTTTATTTCATGCTATGAAGGAATAATACTACTATATTTTATGTCAGTTGTGGAAATCTTATTTTCCTTCTGCATTAATTTTATGTCATTATTATCCTCGGTTACAGAAATAGATGTTTGATATATACATGTGTGGTTTCTTTATGATGAAATAATTGTGTGTTGAATCTAATTTGATCTACCCTTATGAATACTCAAGTTTAATAGAGGAGCATCCCCCGCTGGTTTGTGGTATAATGTACCCTTTCTAGTTGTGATAGGTGAAGGTGGTCAGTGATGCAAGCATACCCCCCACATTAACCTTTCCAGATGTTAAACATCCCTTAATTTGGTGCATCACCACTTCTAGTTTAGGTTTTATTTCTTGCAAATATCTTTCCCTAATCCCATGAAATTTTAGCATAAGACTAGATAGCCCTTTTATCTTGCATTAGAAGTAGTTTTGTGTTTAGTTTAGGAAGAGGAAGACGGCATTCTCTGGAGGTTCACCTCGAGCCCAAGTCCCATAGCTTGAGAGGTGATCCCATGTGTCCCAATCACACCAAATGTTGTGATTCATTTTCAGGTCATTCGGGGGGTGCAGTGATTTGGTGACAACAGTTTTTGGCATGCCCAATGGGACAATAGTCACATATTTCATAGGTGTGTGTATTGTGTTCATTTCATTTCATTAAGTTGTTGTGCTATTAGTGAAATTTCAGCCATAGGAGGTATACCCAAGCATAATTAGCGACTCCATTGGTCTAAGTACCTTACTCTATGTGTTGTAGAATTTCAGTTTATCCATTTTCCATCTATTTTTCTTCCATATCTTTCCATTTTCTCTCATTCATGAAGTTGTGCAATCATGGCTTCATTTCCATAGTGGGACTCCCACTTGCAGCAACAGTGGTTCTTTCCATCTTCAGGCTATTACAATTCACCTCCAAACTAATTTCATGATGAATATTAGTTTGAGTATGCATGTTCACATAAGCAAGATGCAGGTCAATTCGGTTATCCACCAAACAAGGGGGTTAGTGAAAAACACTGGCATGTAGATTTTGGAATGGGTAAGTGCATGAAGTTGGTGGACAATTCCGTGGACATAAAAACCTGAAATTCAGGAACCGTGATCGCGGTTTTAAACCATGATCGCAGTTCCTGAATTTCAGGTTCTGCAATAACCGAACCTAAAACTGTGATCGCAATTTAAAACTATGAGCGTGGTTATAAACAGTGATCGTGGAACTCTGAGACAAAAAAAAAAAAAAACCAGTCCCGTGAGTCCTTATTTTCCCCATTTTCATTTCAAACCGTGATTTCTCCTAGACATTTTTCACTCGATATTTGAATACCACCTCAAAATTTCTCATCGTACTTCTGGATCATGATAGATTCAACCATGCCACTAAGATGAGGAGGTAAGCCCCTGATTTTAATCATTTTTTTTGCATTTTAGGTTTTTTTTACATTTTAGTTTTTTTTTGCATTTTCATGGGTTTTTTGAAATGTTTTTTTATGTATACAATTTTCTTGTTTTGTCAGTTGGTCGGCAAGCTTGAAATCGTGCAAACTATCAAAACATTCCTCAAAACCCTCTGAACATTCCTCAAAACCCTCCTCCAAACATAGATCCACCTCCTGTGGCTCTTTCTGTCCCCACTAAACTAGCAGGAACACAAGATAATATCATTGGAAGAATATGAGAAAATAAAATTGTCATTGAGAACCTTATTCAGACTAAAGACAAAATCATGCCACAAATCCATCCCACATGACTTTAGCCAACACATTGTAAACATTGATTGGCGAAGTCAACTCCGTAACCAACCAAATACATAGATGGAATACCTTTAGAGGTGATTGTAGATGGTGGCATGTGGATAAATTATCCCATGTGGCCGTAAAAGACAAAAAAATTGGAAAAGATCTCATTTGTGCATTATTTATTGACCTGAGAACCAATGCCGCCCCCCCGCAATTACTTGCAAATGGTTCCCAATCCATTGGTGACACGATGACCGAATCAAAAACAATTTTTGGGACTGATGGTGGATAGTTTTTTATTATCCACCATGCAACAACAATGAGGTTCCTCTTTATTTTTTGAAGAAATTATATTGCGAATTCATGCTTAATGAGGTCCCAAATTATTTTGACTTTTCTAAATTTTTTGGTCGAGGAGGTGGCTCTTCACAAAGTAGACATGGTGCACGCATAGGTCAACCAAGGATCCCCCATACCCCAAAACACCCATTTCCTTCAGTTATCCCTCCTACAATGAAGGATGTTGTGAAGATTGACATACTGCATGCATTGAGGGAGCTCACTGACACTCTGACCCAACATAGTGACCAGATTACATTTGGTGATGTTGGTGGAGGCGCCAGTTCTAGTGCACCACACCACTGTGGATCATGTGGTGCCATATGCACTACAGGTGAGACATCATTTGTTGGTTCACATGATTTCTTTTTTATAGATGAGATGTTGAGGGATGTTTTTGGAATTGGTGCCACTGATATTAGTTTTCACATGTAAATTTCAACAATAGTTTAATTCACATGTTTGAGATTTTAATATATATGTATTTGATTGTACGTCATGCACATATATGTAAAAAAATAACTTTTTATTTTATTTTAAATAGCAAGAGCTAGTGAAGGAAACATCCAGCATCAACATGCTAGCTACTACAGTTGGGCGTGTTTCAAATGTAAGTTTCAAGTTGTACAAACTTACATTTTTAATTTAATTGATTGCACTAGATTATTATTATAGTGTTTCACGTGTATGTTGTACATATTAATATGTTTGTCTTTTATACACAGGATCCTGGTGGGTTATCATCTGCTCTGGGAACTGAGGTTACTAGCACACCTCACATGAGTTTTACGCAGGTTAGTTTTTCTTTACACTTTGTTTCTAATTGTGGAAGTTCACGTGGATTACATGCTTTAGACCTCTATTATGTGGTGCACAGTCATATAGATTTTAATATTGATTTGTACATGATTTTTGTATAGCTTATGACTGCCAGAGAGACTCCTCCATATATGTAGACTATGGAGGCTGTTGTAGATACTACTATAGCATATGTAGATCCACTAACTGAGGTACAATTTTTTAAATTTGTTAAATTTTGGACTCGGTTCATTATTTCTTATTACTTAAATCTACAATATCAAATTTTGTATGTATGTGAAATATTTAATTTGAAAATTAATTATTTATATGTAGCTTACCCCTCATGAGTCTATTGTTGTCCCTGTGATGCGTCAACAACAAATTGATAAGGATCATGACATTGCAGTAAGATTTCACATGCATTTTAACTAAATTGTACAAGTTTCTAAATTTTGAATGTATTTTAAAATTTTGGGTGTTAAAAACTTGTTGTTTATGAATGTGCATGTTAGGTTGCAGGCCTGCTTAGAGACGCCTAGGACCACACAGATGAAATCCGTAGTGGCATCTCCCTCCACTACATCTTGAGGTCGCAGACGTGCTACTTCTAGCAGGGAGAAAAGAGGGAAGATGTTTCATGAGTAGATTCATAGTCCACCTAGATGTACATAGATATATATGGGCCATCTGGTCCTAGTGAACATGTTTCTTCATATAGTCCATTGTATATTATATAGCCTTTTACAACTGCATGTGGTCCTATATACATTATGACACACTTAGTTCGAGATGTACACATGTTATGAACTTACATATTTTCAGAGACGTGCATCTGGAGCACACTTTGTTTTATTCTTATATATCCATGTGTGTTGGTTTTCATAATGATATTACTTCTATATGTTTGATTTGATTTCATTGCATGTATGATATCCTTCTATGTATGTTTTCATAACCATTTATTAGTTCTAGATATGTATGTTTGATTTAAAATTAAAAAACCATGTCCCAGAGCACTACATGGTACAATTGTTAAGAAAACATATTCCATTAAGCAAAACCATGCTAGGTGAACTACAAAAGGGCAATACGTAATTACTTTTTTTTCTTTTAAAGCTAACACTCATTTGTTGCATATCAACTAATGTGAGCATTGATAGAAATAAGCGAGGTAGAGTTCATCTTGAACTATATGAATATAACGTTACTTATGGTGCAACATTGCATGGTACAATTGTTAAGAAATTAAGGGAAGTATTTACATTGTTTTAGAGAAATTAAAGGAATCAATAGATGTACACATGTTATCTCTTTATAATTTGGTGCTATATGCCAATCAACTAAGACATTAAACATTCAATTTGATTATCGTTTAAAGTAGATTCACTTCTATCTTTCAATATCATTGTTTGTCTCTTTCTTCTTGGACTTACCATCCTCTCTTTCCTTTTATTTTCTTGTATGTATTCAAGACTTCTTTCTTTCTCCTTCTTATTTTTCCATTGTTAACTCTTTTTTCTCTTGACTTGTCTCTTGTTGCTTTGAATATCCTGTCATAAATATCTCATCAAGCCTTTGTATTTCCTCATGTACAACAAGTATTCACTCTCTCCTTCACTTTCTTCATTTATTGATCACAGCCATTACATGCTTGCCTCAAACTGAAATTTGACCTTTTCTCGCCACTTTCCTCTTATTTCCCATTTCATATTGAATGAGTACCTATTTATTCTCTAAGCATTTCATTTTGCACTTCCTTTCTCCTCCATTATTTTTCTTTCGTGTTATGTTCTCCATTATGAGAATTCTTTTCATTTATTCATGTTTCTCGTGCATGGAAAATATTTTTCTCTTATTCCTTTATATGCTCTCACTTATTTGTTTCCTTCACTTCTTTTAGCATGCTTCATAAGTGACTTGATTGGCCACTTCACTCTCCTTCTAAAATTCCATCCAAATATGAAAACTTGAAGCTACTTGCCTTAGCATTTTATTGATAATCTTATTCATATGTTCACATTCTCACCATACTATTAGAAACAATGAATAAATGCATTTCATTCCTTTAACATGACTTACCTTTACTTGCCACTTTTCACAAGTTCTTGCTTCACTAGCAATTATGGATCATTTAATTTCAACTCCATTTAGTATTCTTGACCTATATTCAAATACTTAATCCACTATTAGAATAACAAGGGAATGATTCATTCTTGTGAATCTTCAAAGCATGATAATTATGGTGTTATATACCCATTAAGGGATGAAAAGTATGTAAAAATTTTCAAGGTAGCCAAGAGCATGACCATATTATAATGCAAACATAATAAGCATGTAAGCACATAGCTGGGGTAGCAGAGGATGGAGAGAGATCACCACAAAAACATAGCTCAAGAGAGAAAAGAAAGGACAATGATGAAGCACTTAAGAGGATAGAGGCAAGTCCAAAGAGAATAAGAGAGATGGAAGGTAAACGAGTGACATTGAATGTTTTGAGTCCTAGGAAATGAACGGAGGTGAGGAGTGAGAAGTCATGCCTCAGGACGTCGTGGCACTAAACCAAATGCATAGACATGTCCTAGTGGCTAGGTGAATGCTAGAGGAGGCATTGTTTCGGTGTGCGACAAGGTCATTGCTTCTAGGCTACTTTGTTTGGGCGTAGTCCCTTAAGAGCCCTGAGACCAATATATCATTCAACTTCGACAGGTGACTACTCAGACTCCGTGGCACCTAGAGACACCTCATCTGATCTGAAACCTCATCATAGGGACCCTCTAAAATAGCCTCTCTCGATTTTTTCCTTCCCAAATCAGTGCTCTCGCTGCCCTATTGTTTACAAACGTGTGAAATAGTGTAGTTCGAGCCAGTGTAAGGTTGTCAAACACTATATTTTGTAAACAATGGGTCGTGGCACCAAACTGAATGCGCCGACATGTCCAAGTGGCTAGGTGAATGCTAGAGGAGGTGGTGTTTTGGTGCACGACAAGGTCATTACGTCTGGGCTACTTCATTCGGGTGTAGTCCCTTAAGAGCCCTAAGACCAAAATATCATTCAACTGCAACGGGTGACTACTGAGACTCCATGGCACCTAAAGACATCTTGTCTGATCTGACACCTCAGCGTAGGGACCCTCTACAATAGACTCTCTCAGTTTTTTTCTTCTCATATAAATGCTCTCATTGCCCTATTGTTTGTAAACCCACGAAATAGTGTAGTTTGAGCCAGTGTAAGGTTATCAAACGCTATATTTTGCAAATGGTGGGTCATGGCACCAAACCGATTACACTGACATGTCCGGGTGGCTAGGTGAATGCTAGAGGAGGTGGTGTTTCGGTGTGTGATAAGGTCATTGCTTTCGAGCTACTTCGTTTGGGTGTAGTCCCTTAAGAGCCCTGAGACCAAAATATCGTTCAACTTTGAAGGGTGATTACACAGACTCTGTGGCACCTAGAGACATCTCGTCTGATCCAACACCTCGGCATAGAGACCCTCTATAATAGAATATCTTGTTTTTTTCTTCCCAGATCGGTGGTCTTACTGCTCTATTATTTACAAACGCATGAAATAGCGCAGTTTGATCTAGTGTAAGGTTGTCAAACGCTATATTTTGCAAACGGTGGGTCATGGCACCAAACCGACTACGCCAAAATGTCTGAGTGGCTAGGTGAATGCTAGAGGAGGTGGTGTTTCAGTGCGTGACAAGGTCGTTGCTTCCAGGATACTTCGTTTAGGCGTAGTCCCTTAAGAGCCTTGAGACCAAAATATCGTTCAACTTCGAAGGGTGACTACTCAGACTCCGTGGCACCTAGAGACATATCATCTAATCCAAAACCTCGGTGTATGGACCCTCTACAATAGCCTCTCTCAGTTTTTTCCTTCCCAAATCAGTGCTCTCTCTGCCCTATTGTTTGCAAACACATGAAATAGTGCAGTTTGAGCCAGTGTAAGGTTGTCAAATGCTATATTTTGTAAACGGTGGGTTGTGGCACCAAACCGATTGTGCACACGCGTAGGTATGGTATTGTAAACACTTAGGGAGGAGTTTTTTCAGTTCTCTAAGCACCAAGTGCTTCTAGGCTACCTCCTCCGGAGCCAAGAACCCCCTCCACGGGTACATAAATCGTTGTTAATTACTTCTCTTTTCTTGTAAAATAATGAAAGCTTCTCTTAGCTTCAAGAATTTAAAATTCTCTACTAACAGTGCCAACCACATTAAGGTGGAAGCTTTTCTGGCACCACTAACCTGAACATAAAAGTGTTAGTCAAAGAAATTTAAGTTTCAAATCAAAACCATACTAGATATATACAAAATACATAAATTTAAAATAAAATATATGAACTTAAATCTAGATCTAACTAAAAAATTTATATATATCAAAGAAATTATATATACCAGACATGAGCATTATAAATTCATTCCAATGAACTATCAGGATCGGATCTACTCTAAATAGCAGACAAGATTACTTCATGATCTGACTCTCGAACCTTCCAAAGAATCTTGTTATTAGGCCTTCCTCGATATCTATACAGCTGAATATTTTTTGCTAGAACTAGATGCGAATATAAGAGTATTTTCCTGTGTGTCTCAAAGTCTTCAAACACCCAAATAGAGGAGTTTTTTAATGGATACCGTCAAAGCCAAGTTCTAGTAACTACCACTGACCCTGTAGGATACTCAATATCTTCGCCATCTATAATAGGAGAAGTCAACTTCTTTCTTTCCTCGATGCAACAACATAAGAAATAGTCTGTTCCTTCTTCATTGTATTCTGTCGCAATAACTGCAAACACATGTCCTATAAAAAAAAAAGGTTGAACAAATCAAATTTAAATTACATATTAAAATTTCAATGGACATAACTCAATACAAAAATTAAATAAATAACCATAAATACCTTGTCGCACCAAAATCAAAATTTTGTCAAAGTCCTTGGATGTTGCAACTTCATCTGCAGAAACAAGTCGTAATACTTATGGAGGTTGATAACTAGGAAGTGGAGTTAAAGGCCTACATATCCATCCATCCACCCATTCTTGTGAATCTCACTCAGGAGTGAAAAATTTGATACAAGATGCACAAAAACATGTCAACTTTCTTGTCCATACAGCCCACGAAGTAGTGTCTAAGCTACAAAATGAGTGCATATCACTGGACTCAGTGAGTGTCATACAATCCTCGTAGTTAACAATTTATTGTTCCTCTATCAACCAAAAATATCTGTGAACTGTGGAATTTTCTTGAGAACCTTGGATCATGTTGTCAATACACCATTCCATTATGCTCTTTGCATCTTTTAATTTATCACCATCTTTGTACTTCAACTCTTCTATTGTAAGAGCTCTTTTCACACATGCCCTTGCACCGTCATGCTCTCCTTTTCCATGTCCAGCCTCAGTAAAACTCCAAATATGTTACACACCCATCTTGACGTGCATTCTGCTCATCCAATAAAATATTCTTGCATTCTTAAACTGAGACGTGAAATTATCTGACCATATATAATGTTGTTTGAAGTGAATGTCCCTATCAGACAAGTTTCCATAAAATAACCGGAAACACCCTTGCACAAATTTAGTAGAATGAGTACGATCATCACTGATATAAAAGTTGTACTCTCTTAAAAATTTTGATCAGTCTCTATAATGTCAGGAGAATGTAGAAATGTTATATTCACAAAAATGACAACTTGTACTGAGTTGTAATATTGCGATTAAATCTCCATTTTCGGTTGCAATGTGTAATTCTATGTGAAATCGACCACTGAAACAATAGTACCAATAGGAAATGTGTCCTTGCATATCTTGAACTGTTCATCCAACCATCAAGCTCTATGTGTATGCCTAGCATACTCATAAACAATTTCATCCTTAAATTTTTTCAAAAATTGGAAAACATGCATTTGTTCTGTAACTAGCTCACACCGTTTAGACTCTTTTCCATCTTTCAACTGGTATGTAATTGATTTATATTTATCAAACTCAACTAAATTATGTCCTATTGTACCTTCAATTTTCTCATGGATGTAACTTTCCAATTTAGGTAATCCGCTGCATGTACTACAACTTCCATCTAAACAATCTTAACTATAAAAAAATTATCCAACTTCTTTTTCATAAAATATAGTAGGAATGAAATCCCTGGAAGATATTGGTGGAACTTGAACACCACATTCCGATAACATAGTTTCAGAATGAAAAATAGAATGAAAACATAAAAATTTAGCGTAATGCATCGTAAATTCAACATGTTGCCTACAACAACAAGTGGTGCGAGTATGGTTGATTTTCACATAGAATGGTTTCAACATTTCAAAAAAATGTTGACTAATTTTAATTTCCAAATTCTCTTGTTCAAACTTACGAAAAAATTGATTTTGAGTCATATCTAAGAAATGGTTTGGATGTGGTTCACGATTAGTAGAACCAACTCTCCATTTTATAACATCTCTTGTATTAGGTGAAACTCTAGTGTTATAATGCCAAAATTGAATAACAACTTCTCTTATAGCATCAGAATTATTTTTGTCCTTACACGGTGCTCTAGCAGCAAATGCCCAAAAATTGGCGTTGTTGAGTGATTGAAGGATATTACGTCTTTCAATTGCTTTCATTAGATTTTTTTGATTAACTTGCAACATTCGACTTGTTTGTGTAATCAAACATTGTTTTTTATTGATTCACTTACAACACTAGTAGCAAGTACATGACACACAATATTACTATCCCTAGTGCATCTCTTGACACCAACAGTGTGATATGCATCATGAAGGTTTTCAACAATTGTAGAGGTTTGACCATGTATATTAGATGTTGTCAATCCTAAGGTGTTTAATGTAGGTCTCATTTTAATCAATTTCATCAAACTAACCAGCAAATGACATCTTTGGGAATCATTTAAAATTTCAAAATGATTATCCCAAATTTCAGTGGCTTTTCTTCTGATTTGTTGTTTAGAAAGTTTGTCAGACATTGGTTTCAAAATGTTTTCATCAATTTCAATAAAAAAATTAGGTTCTTACGTAAAATCCTAGGAGGTGTTTTTGTCAAATTTTACATGTCTACAGTTTCAACATGAATTTCCTTATTCACATTTTCATTTTCTCCTTCAATTTCAACATTTGCTACATCATGAGTATTTAATTCTTCTTCAACATTGACAGTAAAAACATTTTCATCACAAGTATTTAATTCAACTTCAACATTGACAGTAGAAACATTACTTGGTTCTTCATTGCTTACAATAGTTGGGGTTGAAGATGAACCTCTTCTTGATTCATGAAGATTCTGCATTCGCTCATCATTTTGAATTTTGTTGGCCTCTAATTTGTTTGGTGTTTTTTACTTAATGACTTCCTTTTTTGACTTCGTTTCTTATCTCCCATGAAATTTTACTTCCGGTGATAAGAAAAACGTGCAGAAAAAGATAGAATTTCATAGTAATTCATATGGTAAGGTCAGAGAGTAAAAATCACATGGTAATTAGGAAATTGGGATGTGTGTAAATATGATTTATGAACTGCGATTGCGGTTTATAAAGCGTACTCGCGGTTTGTGTTAAAAAATAGTGATCGCACTTTATAAACCGCGATCGCGGATCTATCTGCCGAACCTAAGCCTCGGAAAATCTTTGTTTTTCCCCAACCAAAGCTATGGAAGGTCATTATGAAGTGTAAAAGGTCAAAAAACCTCAAATTTTCTCTTCCAAAGACTTGAACCATGCTAAAAAATTGAAAACATTTCACAAAACTGGTGCCATCGCGTAGGGGAGACTGTTAGCTTCATAGAAATATTGATTTTAAAGTGAATAGAATAAGATAAATATCATTTTATAATTTTTTACTAACAATAGGTCTTTAAGAAATTTTTTCCCATGAATGTTCATGTCTACGTTTAAGAATGTAATTTTTGTTTCACTTATCAAAATGTGATAAAACTTATACCATCCCAAACGTGGAAAAATTCTATACACGTTAAAAAAAATATTTTATTTTGATATTTTTTGATATAGTTATGGCGGGAAAACAGAAAGTGCTCCGTTTTCTAAATATTTTCAGACCACTTTCATGGAAAAAATCATTAAAAAAAATATTGCTCAAAAAAATACAAAATAAAATCCATCCCAAGATAGACAACTACATCTAATGTTTCACCAAAGAAAAAAAAATAACAAGATTTGGTCATCCAAAATGCGGGCAAACGGACTACAATCTTATAAGTTTAAAAAAGAAAAAAAACCAAGTCATATAATTTTAATTGTTTAATATAGCTAAACTTGTGCGTTTTTTTAAAAAAAATAGTATTTTAGAAACTAGATTCCGAATGCTATGATTCATATTTATATAAATTTTTCTAATTTTGAGTGCGTGTATTGCTAATAATCCCTACGAGTTGATATTTCATTGTTTTTGGCAATATGACGTCCACGGATGACCCCATATTTGTCCATCAACTTCCTGCACTTACCCAAATCTATTCCACACCTGAAGAGGATCACTTGCAGAAGAAGTTTTGAGAGTTGGAGCATACCATGGTATGAATAAGGATCAATGAAATGACGAAGGCAGCCCAGATTGGCTTCAAAATTCCATACCCATAGACTGGCCATATACCATGTGAGCTTAGCCCTCAACAAAATCTTCAATTCATAATCAGGATGATGACTCAAGTTGGAGAATGGATCAAGAAAAGAGATATTTATGAATGTAGTGTTAGTAAATCCTGTCAATGGGAGGCCCCTGCATTACCACCTTCCAACCCTCTTCTCGTGTTTCCATCTATGTCGTTTCAACTTGAACCCCGTAGTCCTAATCTTCTAGTTTCTACTCCTACTGAAAGTTCTTTTCCTTCACTTCCTATTCCTCTATTTCAACATGAATCTTCCATGCCTCGTCCTTCTAAAGTTCCCTATTTTCTACAAGGGCCATCAAGACAAGATAATGAATCTCTTCCTCAAACAATGAGGGAATCAGTTAAATTCCAACCCAACCCTCCTCTTGTGGTCCCAAATCCATTTTGGGAGGAGTATGTCAAGAAAAGAGCGAAAGGAAGGAGTATGTGGTTGAAGATAATAAAGAAGGAGAGCATGCAGATGATTTGAGGAAACATGGGCTACAAAACTTAGCATCAAGTAAACTTTGTTCCTGACTAAACCTTCTGGAGAAGTTGAAATTCAAGAACAGTTGGAACAAACTATTTTTGTAGCAGAAAACAAATCCAAAATTGAATGAAGAGGACCAGAAGTCTACTTACTCAAAATGCAGTATTCATATTGGCTCAATGTCCCATTAGAGGAGTTTGAATCACCAAAGGTGGCAGAGTCTGTTGGAAAAGAGAATGTGGAAGTTGAAGAAGAAAGACTCTCAAGTGTACAAGCTGATTCTTATGAGTGTAATGATCCTACCTGTCAAGAACGTCAAGAAATTGCATCACTTTTGGAGCATTGTAGTGAATTTCCTACATCATCATCGAATACAACAACTGATCATAGCAGGATTCTTTCCATGATGGACTCAGAAGTTTCAAGCATAGATTATACCATGCAGGAAGTTTCAGATTCTTCCCTTTCTTCGTCTTTTCAAAAATATATTTTCTTAGATGAATTTGATCTTACAAATTTTATGTTTAAAGAAGAGAAAGGTCATGAGGAATCATTTGTTAATTCAAGAAACACCATAAGGGAGGTTGAACCCTTTGCACATTCGAATAATAAAGAAGTAGATTTTTTGTCAGATTCGAAGGAGTATTTGGATGCAAAAGAGCCTATAGAAATACCCACCTCTAGAACACCTATAGTTTCAAGTTATCTCCTTGAATGGGAAGACTTGGATCATCTGTAATTTTCATTGAATGAAGAAAGAGAGGAGAATGCGAGAGAAACTAAGTCAAATTTGAAGGTTTTGGGAAAAGATGATATTATTGAGAGTTTCTTACTTTCAATAGTGAATTCAGATTTGTTCGATGAACAAGTGATGGTGGAAGAAAAACAAGGATATATTTCTTCCCTTAATTATCCCAAAAAACAACAGGTGAAAGGATTTGACCTTGCAGGTTTCATGTGGGATGAAGAGGTTAGATTTGCTGAACAAATTTGCCTTCAAATGAGAGTGGAACTCCTATATGATCAATATGCTTCGAATACTTGCAGTGACTTTCTAGTAACTTCATTTGAGGATGCAAGCATTCTAAAAGAGTTGCATGTGGAAGAATCCCTCGTTGTCAATAAAAGAAAAGGAAATGGAGGAGACATCAATTCAGTACCATTCATTCATATGGGAGAAGATTTGTTTGTAAATGGGAAACATGAGAAGAGTCAGCTCATGGATCATCATTCTTTTCAAGGAAGTCTCTCGGTAGACTTTCTTGTCAAAATTGAAGTTCAAACAAGAAGGAATATCCAATGGTTTAGACCATGTCCTATTAGGTACCTGGCTTCATTGAAGCCATAAGAGAATCCAAAACAAGTCACATTCACTTCAGAATGTGAGGATGAGCTTCAAAATTATGAGGATCAGTTGTAATGCTTATACAAGATAAATGCAGAGCAATTAAAAGAGGAATTCTTTCTCTTTCCAGTTGATGTCTCAGTGCATCAAGTGGAGGATTGGACTTGTTTCAGTTTGTCACTCTCATTTTCAGCCATGTCCATTACCACATCATTTGCATGGCAATACATTGTGAGGAAACAGATGCAGGTTTTATTTAGCTCACATGTGCTTATGGTTAGTGTAGGGTAGTATAGGTTTGTTTTCAGTAGAATAAGTGCATTGCACACCCTGCATGTTTCAAATGGGGGCATGTATGGTTTTCAGTTTTAGTGTGTTTTTTTTCCATTGTTGCTCTTGTGTTGTTCTTCACACTATTGCATCATTGGAAGGTGTCAAAGAGAAGGAAGGTTCAAGGTTTCTATAAGAGTTTCATGATATGCTTCATTCAAAGTTCAAGATGCCAAGTTTTCATCAGATTCAGTATACTTCATGCTTAGCATTCAAGGGAGGTCCAAGATCGGCAATGCTTAAGGGGGTTTCAGAATGTATCACAGAGGATCGAATTGGTTTTTAAATTTACAAATATTGACTCCATGCCCAATGAATGACTTAAGGCTACTGGAATTATGCTTATCGGGAAAGCATCCCCAAGAGGTCACAAAAAATGTTGTCAATTTTTTCCCCCAGGCAAAAAAGGACAATATGATACTACCCTAAGACCAAAGATTCTTCCATAAATATTTCGGGGTTATCAGGATAACTTCAAGATTTGAAAGCATTGTATGTTATTCTGGAAGGTTTCGGGATCCTCTAGGATTGTTCCTTCTTTTTCATATCTTGGAGGTTCAACTTGGTCTCGGAATGAGAAAATTACCTTTGGAAGGACCCATTTTTCTCAACTCAAGAAAGACACAGTTAAAATTGGTATATGTTTTTTTAGGTGTCTTGTCATACCCTCATACCTCATTTGTTCACAAAAAAGTTTAGAAGTTTAAGAAAGGACAATGTAAGGCTTGAAAATTTGTCAACACCAATCACAAATGGGCACGAGCTCAAAGTGGCTGAGCTGCTCGTTGAGTTAGTTGGCACGTGTTAGTGCAATTTGTGTAGAGCGAGCTCTACACCGAGATCATTTCGGTGGTTGAATCTACATTCAGAAATTAGGAAATCGGGACAGTGAGCAATGAATGTCATGGAGTCATCGCGGGACTAGAAGCTTAGGAATGAGGTAGGCCGAGTCGAATCAAGCTTTCGAAGTTTAATTTCAGGGATTTTTTTCAGACAATTTCGTTTCAGAATTTTAGAGATTTTTGGGATTAAAAATGTCAAGAAAGTTGAAATTCCAAAGCCCAGAACCCTGAAACTCCAAAATTCGAAAAAAAATCGAAGAAATTTTCAGAGAAATTTTTGGGAAAAATTTCAGAGAAAATTTTCGAAACTTTCCAGTTCAGAATTTCAGAACTTTTGACTTCGGAGATTTCTTTCAGAACTTTCCTCTATATAATTTCGGAGATTTTCCTTTCGGGTTTTCGAAGACTTTATTTTCAAAATTTCTTCAACTTCAGCTTCCAAAACACAGAGCTTAATGTCTACTTCCACATCAAGGGGAAAAGAGAAGATGAATTCGGTTGTTGAGATATATAGTTAGTTATAGGGTGCAAGAACCACCATTTCTAAAGTGGAGGAGTCATTTGTTGAAGTTAGTAATAACTTGAATTTGAACCCAGATCAAGTTGAGAAGCCATGAGAGGACAGATTCGAGTTCTTAATCAGTCAAAGTTGTAGGGTTGACTTGGTCAAAACCTTTTGCAACAAATTTACTATTTTCATGGGAGCATGTTTCCTTAATATTAATGACATTTCTATTTTTAGTTAAGTGTTACTTAAGGGCCCAATTGTCATGGCTCAGCCTAAAAGGCTTATAAATAGTTGAGTATAAGGAGTATTGAGAGGATAGAGAGAACAAAGGATATAGATTATTTTTTAGAGGAGTTACTCTTCAAGCTTGGAAGAGCACTTCTAAGATTCTAAGATACCTTTTAATCACATTCAGAGTTACACCTTGTTGTTGAAAATATGATTTATTGTGTTGAATGGTTAATCAATGTTTACTTTGTGAATTTACAAATCCTTAGTGAGAGTGATTATCCTATCTTTATTTCAGAATATTTATTTCATGCTATGAAGGAATAATACTACTATCTTTTATGTCAGTTGTGGAAATCTTATTTTCCTTCTGCATTAATTTTATGTCATTATTATCCCTGGTTGCAGAAATAGATGTTTGATATATGCATGTGTGGTTTCTTTATGATGAAATAATTGTGTGTTGAATCTGATTTGATCTACCCTTATGAATACTCAAGTTTAACAGAGGAACATCCGCCCTTGGTTTGTGGTATTTTGTACCCTTTCTAGTTGCGATAGGTGAAGGTGGTCAGTGATGCAAACATACCCCCAACATTAACCCTTCCATATGTTAAACATTCCTTAATTTGGTGCATCACAACTTCTAGTTTATGTTTTATTTCTTGCAAATCTCTTTCACTTATCCCATGAAATTTTAGCATAGGACTAGATAACCCTTTTATCTTTCATTAGAAGTAGTGTTGTGTTTAGTTTAGGAAGAGGAATCCAGCCTTCTCCGGAGGTTCACCTCGAGCCCAAGTCTCATAGCTTGAGAGGTGATCCCATGTGTCCCTATCACACCGAATGTCATGATTCATTTTCAAGCCATTTGGGGGGTGCAATGATTTGGTGACAACAACAAGCCTTACTGACACATGTCAACAAGCCTTGTTGACATGCAATAACAATCATGTTATCACGAGTTAGCAAATCTTGTTGACACACATCAACAAGTCTTACTGTCACGCGATAGCAAGGCTTGTTGTTGCACGACATCAAGGTTTGATTTCACACGTCAGAAAGCCTTGTTGTCACACGTCAACAAGCTTTACTGACACATGTCAGCAGTCTTGTTGTCATGCATCCAAGGATTGGAAACCCTAATTTTGTCCTATAAATATCATCTTGCCACTCATTTTCACATTTACACTTCTTAGATCCCGAATTTTCATGTTTACGGGAATCAAGCTCAGGTATAATCAAGCTCAAGTACAGTGGCAACTACAAGTGCATCACAAGCTCAAGACCAAAATCAATCAGAAAATACAGTCAACCCACAAGCCCTATCCAAGGGAAAGATACTCTATAGAATCTTGATGTGCCCCCACATTCATAATGTTTTACAAATGAATATAAAATACAAGGATTTGTTGGATGCATGTGATTTTGATGGGCTTGTTAAGATGTCCAGTTCAAAATTGATCATGACATTATGGATTACTGTCTCTCCTTGTACAATACAGAGGACTATTTGTTTACCGTTACTGTGGATGATGGTCATATGTTTCAATTCGGTTTCGATCTAACTGATATACATTGGTTGATAGGCCTTCCATATAAAAATTCCCCCATTGTTACAATGAAAGAAACCCTCATCAAAAATGATAAAAAGTACCTCAAATCTACTTTCAGTTTCCTTGTTGATTATACATGTACTTTGTTTTCAATTTTTATTTTATATTTTTTGTTTTTTATTTTGATACAATTCACATCGATGTTAATTCCAATGAATTTTTGGCATTTGCATCTCATGCAATAAATCAAGATGTGGTGTGGATACGCAAGGAATTGCACACCACTTTCTTGTTGTTATGATTTCTTTCATTCAAACAAGAATAGTTTTGTAGGGTGGACAAACATATATACCAAACTAGGCTATTGCATACATTCTTGCAACTATCTGAAAGCTAAAATTTGATTGGTGCATCTTTTTATCCAATAAAATAAAAACTGGCATTACAAATGCATCACTTTCAGATAAACCATTCATTCACTCCACAAACTATCTCCTTGGCCTTTATTATGAGGCTCTTTTTAATTTAAAAGACAAACCAATTCCTACTTGCACGGATGAGACAATGAATAATTTGTCAATTCTATTTCAAGAACTACATGTATAAAGTTTATATTTCGACATTAGACTAACATTATGTTTATCTGGAATCTGATTAAATATTGACCATTTGTAGAAAATATTTTTGGAGGCCCTTCCACGAAAAAAGTGACATAAAGAGGAATAGGCCAACAACATGTTAAGGCATACAAAAATTTGCAATCTTAAATGGAATTTCACTCATCTCCAAACCGCCAAGCGTTTGCATTAGTTAAACGTCAGAGACATAATACCCTAACATTTACTATTTATAAATTCCCATTTTCTATTTTCGATTTACCATTTACCAAATTTAATTGATATACAATCGAGTGTTGTTGACATTACAGGGACTTTGGAAAATACACGTGCTTCTCAAAGTCAACCGTCTTCGCCAACTCACTCAATTTAGTCACATGCAATTTTCTCTTCTCAACACCCTACTTAGCAATCCTAGCCACACACAGTTCAAACACAACCAATTACTACTCCAACACGGCCACCTCAAGCACCACGACAGGTTACCCCTCAACAACAAGGTATGATTTTATTGCTTTAGTATAAGTTTTGATTATTTTTTCATATTTTTGCATAGTTTAACAATTTTTCATATATTTTTATTTTACTTTTCAGTACATTACAGTCCTTTGCCTTTTGTATAAATAGCGGCACCACCACCTCCTCCACCAATATGCTTCAAAATTCCAACAAGAGGTTTAGGAAAAAATAACATTGGTAAACGCATGCAAATTCCTCCAACCATTAGTGGGACACTAAACATTACCTCCTCATTTCAAATTCTAATCCTCTCTCTCAATGGCTTGCCCAACACAACAGGCGTATTAGTTTTAAATAATATAAATTTAGATGAAGATTACTTGGGCATTGATAGCAATGACCCAACAATATTTTTCAATACATGTGAGATGATTCAAGGCCAGCAGGTATACTTCTATTTCAACATAATTTATTCAACTTTCATTACATTTCACTTTTGACAAAAAGAGGTAGCAGTCGATGATCGACCTGAAACCCCCCATACCTCTCCAGCGACATCATATTCTTCAGATACAGATGGTGAACAATTGCTACCATTTCCTTTAGAGAACTTGATTGGTTATGATTGTTAATCCCATGTCCAAGAGTTTATTGTACCTCATATCAGTCATATCATAGAATGGGAGAGAAGGGAAAAATTTCTAATCAATGAGATAATAAGTCATTTTGAAAATTATTGGCAAAGGGACAGTTTATACACTGTAGTCCAAAATCAACCTCCAAAGATGGATTCCTTACTTACCCAAGTAAGAAGTGGGACTGTCGCGTATAACAACAATTATAAAGATGATATTTTAGATAAAGCATTAAAAAAATTGGTAAATATTAGTGCTGAAGCCTAGACATATGTTAACAAATGGTCTAAGGACAAGGATCTGATGGTAATTGCAAATGTCCAGAGAGATAGAGTGGTCGTAAGTATTATCACTTTGAAACATTATTTTTTTTTAATTTGAACTTTTCTTATTTTATTAATATGTTTAGTTGAGATCACTTTTTTTTGTGCAATTGAAATATGAAAATTTGAAGATTCAAGCAAGGCATTCCAAGTTCACTTGGAAACCACGAAGAATAGTTTATCCACAATAAATAATTTGAAAGAAAATATTGTTTTAGTTTAAAAAAACAACACACTAAAGTGGATAATTAAAGAGAATGGCTTCGATCCTGAAATTTTATTCAAAACTAAGGCATCTGCAGATCCTATTTTGTTATCCCATGGAGACGCGACAAAGGAAGAACAAAGAATCATAAAGAATCTAGATAGTGTTGCAGAAGATCTTATTATTTTTAGGATTATTCAAGCCATTAGGGAAATGGGTACAAGAGGGGAAGCCATTGAGGAAAGGAGTACATGAGTGGAAGCCATTGGGGAAAGGGTACACAAAATTGAGGGTTGAAAAATTTCATGATCAAGGGTTGAAAAATTGAAACTTTAAATTTGAAATTTTGAAATACTTTATAATTTGGATTTGAAAATTTGAAACTTGAGTGTGATGGTCTTGGCATTTGAAAATTTAAAATACTTTATTATCTAAATTTGAAATTTGAAACTTGAATGTGATGGAATTTGAAAATTTGAAATACTTTATAATCTAGAATTTTATATCTTGTTGTATATTATATATAGAATTTCTAGATTGTATATGGTCTATATGTTTCATTTGAATGTGATGGCGTTATGATTATGATTAATTATTTGTTTTAATAAAATCTGGGATGTGGTATGATAGATACATCTTAATACTAATAAATTTAAATCATCTTCTCTCTACTTGTAAAATTCAAACTCTGTATCAAGTTTCTTCAAATTTAAACCTTCTCAGAATCTTCTCTCTACTTGTAATGATGCTTACATTAGATGTGGATGAGGAAATTAGAATAGAATCATAGATAAGGATTATGATGAATTGTATGTGGACGTATATGTATCTTCAAGCATGATCATGGAATCTAGAGGATGATAATGGATAATGTTTTTAAGAAAAATTGGAATGTGGTATGACAGAGACATTTAAAACTTCTCAAAATATTCTTCTCTCTATTTGTAATGATATGATGACATTAGAATGGATATAGATGATTATGAATGATGATAATGGATAATTGTTTTAAGAAAAATTGGAATGTGTTAAGACAGAGACATCTTCTTTATACTTGTTAAATTTGAACTTTGTATCAGGTTTCTACACATTTAAAACTTCTCAAAATATTCTTCTCTCTACTTGTAATGAATCAATGATATGATAACATTGGATGTGGATGATGAAATTAAAATAGATATGGTTGATGATGAGTTGTGTGGACTTAGATTTAGCTTCAAGCACGATCATGGATGATGATAATGGATAAATAATTTTTTTTGAATAATTGGAGTGTGTCAGGAGTCTAAGGTAGAAACATCTTCTCTCTACTTGTAAAATTTGAACTATGTATCAGCCTTATCAAAATATTCTTCTCTCTACTTGGAATGAATTAATGATATGATGACATTAGATGTGGATGAAGACATTAAAATAGATATATATTATGATGAATTGTGTGGGCATAGATTTATCTTCATGCACGATCATGGATGATGATAATGGATAATTTTTTAAAGAAAAATTGGAATGTCTTAGGATAGAGACATCTTAATACAGTAATATCTTCTTCTCTCTACTTGTAATGAATCAATGATATGATGGCATTATATGTGGATGATTTAGAACTTTGTATTAGGTTTCTTCGCATTTAAACCTTCCCAAAATCTTCTTCTCTCTACTTGTAATGAATAAATGATATGATGACATTATATGTGGATAATGACATTAAAATAGATATGAATGATGATGAATTGTATTTGGACATAGATTTAGCTTCAAGCACGATCAAGGATGATGAATTGTATACTGGATATTTTTTAAGAAAATTTGGAATGTGTTATGATAGAAACATCTTAATATGGAAAAATATTCCTCTCTCTACTTGTAAAATTTGAATGTGTGATTTTATCCCACAAAGCTTAAACACTTTATCAAATCATTTTGCAAATACAAAAATAAATTAAACATAATTGTAAAAACTCAAGCAATGTCATATGATAGGGTTTAAGTTACCTCTTGTCTTTTAGATGGCTATGAGAAAGCATATGGAAGGAAAATGATAAATCATCCTTCGCAGCATACTATAAGATCTTCGATTCAAGAAAACTCAACACGAGAAATGGATTAGTATATAAATGGGTGAGTTTCCTGACATTTCAGTCCTGAGAAGTGAGAGCTTCCTTGGATGGATGTCAACCCATGTTTTCAAGAAAAAAAGATAAAATAATTATTGAGCGGATTAAGGAAGAAATAGAAAGATTAAAGAAAATGCAAATGATAACTTGTACATTTCGGAACAGTAGAAGTCTGGAAGTCTGGAAGAGTATAAGAGTGGAAGAATATGAAGATTTGAACTCTAAAGGCCTTACAAATTAGTATTCAAAAAATGCATGTAACAAACATTTTTTTAAACAGAATTTGGTATTTGAAAAATCCAAAAGAGTAATTATATAAAACAGATTTTTTATAAATAATTATATTTAAATAAATGTAAATATATATACATGTAACATCTTTAATGATAACAAGATCTGAAACAAAATATGATAAAAATCCTCCTCAGTCAATATTTGCATCTATGGAGTTAATATGAAATTGAATAAATAACCACAGTTAAAATGAAAGGTGAAAAATAATAAAATTAAGGTTACGGAGATATCTATTTAAAGCCGAAATAATCCATTATCAATAGCTTCTTTAAAGTTGATGTTATCTTCTGTAAAGTGTGACGACGCACTGATTCCAGTCTCATCGTTGGGAACAGTTGTACTTGTAGTTGTATTATTTACACCTCTTCTTTCAGAAAGGTAATTCTAATGCGCAATTTCTCTTTCGAAAGGAAAGGTTTCCATGGAGTAGTGAGAAACATAACACCTCATGCAACTTTCCAGTTTTTTATCCAACTTGTTTCTCAATTTTGATTTTATAAATGATAAAGCACTGAAAACCCTTTCATCCTCCGCAGATCCCAAAATCATTTTTTGGCATAACTCATATAATATGAAATATTCATTGATGTCTTCTTGTAAGACAGTACTTTGATAGATTCCTTGTCAGAGCCTTGTAATAGCACCATTCTCAAAAGTTTCGTCTAAATTTTTATATTAGTTCCTCATTAGTGTTGCAAAATTTGGTGATTAAGACTTTAATAACTCAACATTAAGTATACCTTTGATTTCCATACCTTTAACCTCCGAATTCTTTGTGAAATGTTCCATTATTGTAGCCATGTATTTATGGAAATGCTTTCTTACAAAGTCTACACAAGCACCTTCAGTATTCAAAAAATTAGATTTCATCACACCCATCGCTTCAATAATTTGATCTTTGGAGAAACATTCTCTAATTTCTAATGATAAGGATTATGAAAATTTTTGAAGCTTTATTCTTATTTCAACTGTAACAAACTCAAAGAGATTATGTGTCACAGGAACATCTTCTTTTTCTAATCCTGTAATATCTTGACATTTTTACAAAATGTGTAGTGGTATGTCCCTCCCATTAACATTGATGCAGAGGTGATCATGGATATTAAATCTCAAATACTTATTGGTATTTTTAAGATCTAATAAAGTTTTCCAATTCTCAAAAACAGGAGTATCAAAACTATCTTTTGAATAGTACAAGACATCAAGACTTTGACATACCATTTTTCTCATCTGTATAAAATCCACAATATAGATTAATCTCCCCGGGCATGCTTCATTAGTGTATTGATCTCATGAAACATTGGAAGAATACCACCCAATGTAAGCAATGTCTCCAAATCAGTTAAACAGAACAAAAAGTCCCTCACCATGTCAACTTCATGTGGAAATTTGTGCATGAAACCAACCAAAAAAGGATACTCCTCACGAACTCTGCATGCAGGTTCATACAAATAAATCCATATCGTCTCAACATCCTTCAGAAGTTTTTTTCCATATGTAATTCCAATTGCAAATTTCTGGAACTTAAAAAAAATATTTGGGTTGCTTTCCATATAGGCATGAAGTTCTCTTATAAGGTCTTCTACTTTAGCAACATTTTCGTGGTTGCTTACCATTCTATACACTAAATTCATTCTGTGAGCCATACAGTGAATTGCTAGTATATAAGGGGCCATTGTTGTTTGCAATATAACACATAGCCCTGTTCGGTGACCTTGCATTACTGATGCACCATCTGCTCCGACACATACCAACTTCATACCAATTTCATAATCAGTCATTCCAACAATATCTTTCAAATGAGAAACAACTATTTTATGTAGGTTTTCAGCATTACAGTTTTCAACCATTTTCATAACACCCAGCTGATGAGGTGTCCTTATATAATTTTATAAAGTATAGACATGGATACATACTCATGCAGTGTTGTCAAATTTCTTCGCTTCATCAATTGAAAGAGAGATAAACTTTGATTTTTTTACATTCTCTTTCAAATCTTCCTTCTCTATCATTGAAAGGAATTTTTCCATTTCCCATGCACTATTGTCAGACCAATGAGACTGAGGAACATTGGGCATTCCATTATATTGATACAAAACTTTAAAATCGAGGAAATATAAAATCAGTCTTCCTTTCTTTAATATGTGAAATAAAGTAGAGAACTGTATGAGTTTTGTATGCAGATTTGTTTGATTCATCTTACCAATTTGTGATGTGATTATTCCTCCCTTTTCCATGAGATGTATACATTTTTTCTACTCTTCTTCATACTCTAATACGTATTTAACATGCATGCATTCTTTTTCATTTTTCCACTTGTGTGTTTTGATTTTTTGACCATCCTCCCTAGTTACAGTCAAATATTGTTTTCCACAGTGTTTTTCTAGAGTGTCCAGCTTCAGTTGCATTTTGTGTTGCTTTCCCAATTTCCACGTACATATTGTACATGTACATTCAGATGGGATCTCTTCTTAACTAGATGGTTGTACAGGTTAGATAAATGGAAATTTGATATCCAATCAAACTTGTATGTCCTCCCAATTGTCCACATATTCTTGTTCATTTTCAATGTTTTATTTTTTTGAGCATTATCACAATGACCTAGTTTCCTTTTTCGTGAACTAGAATTTGAATTTGATTTTTGTGTTCCATTTATTTCTAACGTTAGAGAAAAAATTTGGCGTGCATCAACAACAGTATAGTCGTGTTTCAACAAGATCAGTGACGGGCGAAAACAAGCAAACCCTTGTTTCGTGTCAGCAAGATGTCCTTGTCGCCCATCCACAAAAAATATTTATATTCACGCATTTATAAAAATCACTTGTCACCCGACTAGAAACTAATAACAGTAATCAAATTTGTATTGTTCTCTGGTGCTTAGAGTATGCAAGTTCACGGTATTGGTAAGGTACTGGTGGTATTATAGTACCCGATGAATCAACTAGGTTTTTATAGGAGATATTTTAAAATGTAGGCAAATCCGACCCCTAAAAAATATACTATAAATTTTAGGCAATCAGGACACTAACCTGCTCTAAAAAATTCACCTTTTTAAATTTTCTTGGCCATATTACAAATATTCACCTCTAAAATTATCCATGGATGAAAGTGCAATTATACCAAGTGAACTTGGTTTGATATTGGCCAACTCGATGAAATGATTTCATATGGTGTGGATGAGTTCTACATAGCTCGCTCCATTCAACTCCATGTTCGAGATTTTCATTATATTGAAGGACTGGGATACTATCTATGTTTGGGATATGCATCTATCCACATGGAAGGGTGATTAAGGTGAGACAGCTCAACATGGGCTTATATTCTCCACCGCCCACATTTATTTCTAACTCGGCGTTCAATGCAGTGGACTGGGCCACATACGTGGCATTCCAATTCAACACAAAGGCTCAGCATGGGTGGTATTTACCAACTCGATGGGCACGTAATACCTCACTGCCCACCTTTTACAATGCACCGGTGAGCTTATACGATATAGTGGCCACTATGTGGAAAAAGAATCCATGGCATGGTCGTAGCCATAAACATATTTACCGGGTCAGGTTTATTAAAACAATGAACAACTCTCCCTCACCGTCAATGTGGGATTAATACCCCACTTGGTAAATGTGAGGTAGTTATAAAATATAAACAAAGCCTTAATAAGGCTTAAAGCGGTGGAAAGGTTCGGTGGGGAAAATCGAGCCCCCACCGCCCTTTTAAAAACCTCAATGCCTCATCGTCGTGACATAATAGCTTAATGAGCCATAAAAGGGAGCTCGGGGTATTTTTTCAATAAACAGTCCTACGCAAAGCCATAGTGCTTAAAAGGCAATTTCACATGTCATCAAATTTGGAGATCTTAGAAGCATTTTCATCCCTCGATGTAAAAAGGAGATTTGTTCATAATTTTCTCACACTTTCAATAGTGGTATTGTTTTCCTAATTCAAAGGAGTTTTTATACCTTTTTAATCTGCAAAATTCATATCAATGTTTGGCTTCCATCTGGAGTCTTCTTTAAGCGTTCCTCTCATCTAAGGAAGACTATTTGGAGACTCATACTTCTACAACGGTCCTTATATGTTGGGTGCTACTACTCGGTGAACTTGGAGGATATGTTTTCTTCATCTTGTTCTAGTTTGGATTCATATTGAATCAACTGTATCGGTGGTCACCTTTCTTTATCTAGTTCTGATTCATGGGTAATCGGCTAGGTATGTGATCATCAGGGAGGAATCCTTATTAACTATCACGGGGCGGAATCCTTATACAACTATCATTTGGGTATGAGATTAGACATGTTCCCCAGTATCCTTATTAGGTTCATCACTTCATTGTATGTTTGTACTAGTTTACAACTCAGAAGTGTAATGAACTGGTTCGAATGAACTGGTTCGTATGAACCCGGAGACGTAGGTATTGTCAAACTCAGTTATCAATTTTGTTTTGTAGTGTGTATGTGTTTTCTTTACATTGCATTTCACTAAAATTGATAATACATGTGGAGTAAAATTAGCAAATTCCTATAGGGTTCTATAGACAATTAGTAAAATTTACCCCTCCATCCTTATAAACCTTTTTTATTAAATCTTTTTTATCCATGAATGTTCCTTTTGCACAAAAAATAAATGGAGTCATAAAAAGAAGCATATATTTTTAATTTAATATCACATACAGATGACATCACTAATGTGTGTGTGTGTGTGTGTGTGTGTGTCAAAATGAATAATTTTATACATCATCCATACAATATATAACTCAAAATAATATTAAATACATCCCTCAAGTACCTCCTCCCTCAATTAGAGAACATCTAATGCTTTGAGCCAATGGTTCCTGACTAGTAGCATTTAGGGATAATGCCAGTGATGTGGCTCTCATCTGATCCCTCATAGGCAATCCCTCTTTTCCAACCTCCCAAACCTATAACTCTATAATATGAGTTGTATTTATTGTTTGGCATGCACCCATTTCTTACACATATAACAACTGCATTACCTACCCAAATGCAAATGTTGCATGTGCATAAATAAATCACTACACTAATGTAGTCATATCTACCACACTCGATGCCACCCGAACATCCTTATATCTCTGGAGAACATGATATATGTCTGCTACAATTATAAATGCAATCAATGTGTCTCAATATGTCACTAAAAAATAAATCAACCATCATGAAAGTATATTTCATGTCCAGTAAGCTATCTAGGATGTCATGATTTATACCCTCAATCAAAGAGTGTCACTCAATTATGATCTACCATCAAAAACACAAAAAATGAAATTCATTAGCCATCTACCAAAAATACTACATTATTTTATCACAAAACTTTAAAACCAATTTATCAAAATCACTTCAAGGCTCACATGTCTTATCGAGCTGCTCTACCATAATGGCTTCATTTTCTTAGCCTGTCGAAACTACCCCATCATTGCCATATCTCTATTGACAAGATCCTACCAATTGTTACCACCACTCTTGGGACACCAATATCATATGTGGCCTCCAATGTACCTATGTTCTCTGTCTGGACCGCTCCCTTATATACACTTTATTTTGGTGCCCATATCTGATAGGTATCCTCTCCTAGGACTTTATAACCATCACTCATGGTGGAATTCCTTAGGTATCGCTACTATATCATCCTTTATGGAATATTGTCTCTAAGGGTTGTTCCCCATCTTTATAACCTTGGTTATTTCTACTCTCTCCTCCTCCATGACATTGCATCTCTTGGTGTTGTCCCCCACTTCTATAACCTAAGATCCCTCTTCTCCTCCTCTCCTATATTACTACCACCTAGTTTTTGGACATGCCTAACTTGGTGGGGTATTAACAATGGAACAAATACTTTTGGCCCCACTCTCCTTCCTCTCTCTAATGTTTCATCATCAAAAATCTATGAGAGGTAGGACTAAAAAATGAGTTGGGTGCCCAAAATGTAAAGGAAATCTATCCACTAGGTTCATATCCATCCACAACATAATGATTGGTGATCTTCAAGGTCCCCTCAACAATTATCGTCATTGGAAAAGTGGGCCACTAATCCGTTATCCCTCTATAGGGATCTCGTACTACCTGATGTTGTGTAACATAAATTAACCACATGTATCCCATTGTTACCCTAAATTGTAGTCCTCTCTCCCATTGTTTAATCCTTGGGGAATCCTCTTCTACCTATAGCAATGTCCCTATAGATTTATACATAAACAAAAGATCATATATCCATACTTCCAAAACTATAATGGGTCCCACTACCTTCTACTACTACACATGAATCTTGTATAAATAACAGAGTAACTAAAACCATATGGAAGTCCCCAAACTAAACTATATCCTAGACTCTAGTGCATCCATGTATGGAAAATTCATAAATAAGGGTACTACTCCATTTGTTCTGTGAAACAAGATTTGTGCAACAACCATATGAATAATATCCTTCTAGATATTTATAACATTTACAAAAAAAATGTGGTACTCAACGGAACCATCAATGAGCTCAAATAATAATCATCAAAACATGTGGCCCATTATTTTAGGGCCCTCCCCTCTATAATATTAGTTTTTATATCATAAAACATATGAACACCCATAATAGGAATCATAAGGATCACATGCACATCCTATAATACAATTTTGGCCTCTATTTTCTATCATCCATCCCTCCACCTAAAAGTATTGGACTTGAAATTAAAGTGTCTAAAAAATATTCGTGTCAAATCCAAATCCAAGGGGATATACACCATTTATAGAATTCCTCCAAAACTGAGGCCCTATAATTGTGTAACATCATGTAATAATAACACCCGTAGTAACTTTGGAAGACATGATACTTCCGTTTGCCTTCATAGTTGGATTCTCAATGGAACTTTCAAAATATCAAACAACAATCACCCATAAGATCTTAATCCAAAATAATCATAAAAAATATAACTTAAATCACCAAAAATCAAAAAAATTAACCACTCTCAAAAATCATCAGTCATGCAGGCTCTTACAAGATCGACCACGAAGAAAAAATCACACTTTTTCTACTAGACCGGTCATCCTAGCATAATGTCAGCAGCCACCATAAAAAATTTCCACTACCTAAATAGGAATAGTCCCCCATCTTCAAAACCATTGGCCATATTGTGCAACTCAAATTCCATCATCTATTATGTGATCGGATACTCTAGTATGGTTGATCTCATTTATCTTAGGGGTCTGTGAATTTTGTAGAATTAAATTTAAACACTCACCCTAAGAACTCTCAAAATAACAATGCTTGTAAACCCACCTAAAACTCTACCCAATCTATATTTTTCCTATCTTTGGGGAAGCTTTCACTAGCTAAATTTTCCCTGGCATACATTTTTACATGTTACTCCTAGCTACCATTTCCCAATTTAAAATCAAAACCTACCATGATATTTTCACTGTTACATGCCTTGTCTCAACCACATCATTTTCCATAATGTAATATTTCCATCATCACTTGATATTCTCTAATTAGATAATATCAAATCTTAGTTTATCTAAAATATCAATTGAAAAAGTGACAAATGACTTTCTCCATTTACTATTTACAGCAATACTTATACCTTTTTTCAAGGTGATCTCTACCAATCTTCAAATATTTAGATATTTCAAATGATAAACCCTAAAAAAACATTCAATAAATTACGCCATGATCATATACGTAAGCCAATAATTTTGATATATTGAACATATCTCTAAAAATTTCAACTCAAAATCCTCTTTTCTCACACTTCAACATAACGAATCTCGTCTACTTCCTCCCTATGGCCTCTTAGCTAGGTGATTTGTGTCTTATATTATTGATTATCTTCAAGTGTTTCTTTTCAATCTTGCTTATTCAAAATTACATACAGCTATTGCACTCACCATAGGGAATCCGATGACATAGATAGTTAAATATGAGGTAGGTTTATTTAATTTGATGGAGTTCATTATTTTATTTACAAACATTTCATCTGTTGCTTTAGTTTTAGCATTTACTTTAAATTTTAAATGTTGCATACATATTTTTTTAAGGCCATCTCATGTTTCACTTTTGTGAAACATGTTGATATTTGTTTAGGGCATATGTATACACTTCATTTTTTATACTTTATAATTGTTTCTCTTTTATATGGGTTGATTATGCATTTTCCTCCTCATCTAGTGCCTTAAGGGGCCTACTGGGATTGGTGTGTGATTAGGATTGGTCACATTGTTTAGACCACAACATTTGAGATATGTCATTATTATATCATATTTTTGTTACCCTTTCCTTGTTTCTTAATTTTATTCACACATTGTACCCATCATGTCTACTTGTCTCTTGTTGTTTAGTTTTTTATGTGCATGCATGTTATTACTCCTAATTTTGATCCTCCTAGACCTTCTTCATTCCTCATATTAATATTTTTTCTCCCATTTCTCTTTTTTTACACACTTTTTCCATAGGGTTCCCCTAAGGCTAACACCATCTCCCATGGGTGATGGTTTCATGTTAGGTTTTTCCATAGCCAACGTCATCTCCCATGGGCAATGACTTCAAGTGTAAGTGTAAGTGTGTGTGTGTGTGTGTGTGTGTGTGTGTGTGTGTGTGTGTGTGTGTGTGTGTGTGTGTGTGTGTGTGTGTGTTGTGTGTGTGTGTGTGCGTGTGCGTGTGTGTGTGTGTGTGTGTGTGTGTGTGTGTGTGTGTGTGTGTGTGTGTGTCTGTGTGTGTCTGTGTGTGTGTGTAGATATAGATATACATACATACATACATGTATGTATGTATGTATGTATCCTATTTTTTAATTTATATCATCCTCTATTTTGACACTCCCAAAACACTTCATTTGTATACACATTGGAAATTTTTACAAATTTTCACAAATAGTCGATAGACTTGAGGTCTTAGAGCTTTTCTTTTTTTATCCGGGTCACCTTAGAGAGCTAGGAATTTTTTTATTGAGTGTTCCCATTCACCCATAGTGATTATCTATAGGTATTGTTGTCCTTGAGGAGGATTATGCATTGGGATCCACACTACACATAATTATTTTAAAATATTACTAGTTCCTTTTTTCTTACATATTGTTGTTTTGTGGATGGTTAATCATTCATTTCTTTAAAATAGATTAGATATATGTTTTATTTGATCTATTTATTTTTCTTATTATATTATTCCCCTTGGCTTTATACATATCTTGACTCATCCTTATCCTAAATCCTAGTATGATACTTATCCTTCTCTTAGATATAGGCCTTAGAAAACTATACCTATCCTAGAGATATGGTTATTATCCTCTAGAATTATCACACTAGCACTCATTGAGAACATTTGGTAGATACATCATGTTTTCAAACTTATTTATGATCCCTACATTTGATAACCTAACTGGCGATCCATATTTGTCCATCATACACAATGTGAATACTGAGGGAACAATTCTTACCAAGACTTTTCCTTCCATTTTTAATTATTCATTCATTTCTTTGTGGTCATTATTATCATGTTTATAATTTGAGTCTCATATTTTGAAAATATAAAAAATAATATGACATCATAAAACTATAAAATCAAGACCATGTAAAATGCAAAATCATTTTCTAGTTTTGACCCCTATGATAATTCAGATTTAACATTCTACACTACCTTAGTGCTTAAGTTTCATAGAACAAATTAAGAAGTAAAATTCATGGACATAATGCATATTACATATTTTACATCCTATCACCCTAGAATCATGTCTACATTGGGGGAATTTGACATACTAAGCTTACTTTGACTATATCTTTAACACATTACAAATTCTTGCATCCTTCTATCCTAAGACATTCCTACCAAATTATGGGTATACCTATACCAAGGGCATATATACAAGTGAGTTTATCAAGATCACATCTCTCTACACTAATCCATTACACATACCTAATGGAAGAAAGGTTTGGTTTATGCATGCAAGATATTTCTTAGAGTATTGTTGGGGAAAATTTTTGTCGAGGAAAAAATACATGCTTTGTCAATGCTTGCAAGATTAAATCCATGTGCTTGGGAATGGGGAACCTCACATTTATTAAAATTTGGAAACTATTTACAATAGACTAATATCCTTGGGTGGCCATAAGTAGGGGAATGGGTTAAAACACCCTTGTTGTAACTGTAATGCTAGACTAAATAGGGGAGAAATTATAGGTAGGTAGAGAGAGGAATGATAAAGGTAATTGTATTGATAACCATAACTCATATTTCATCAAATATAATTTAGAGTTAATTCTAGTTTCAATTGGAGGTAACATGAAATCACAACACAACATCACAAGATAATGAAATGGATAATTGTAAGAAAAATACAGAGCTTTACCAAGTTTTATTCATTACACAAAGAAGACACAAAGTCTTTCAACTTATTATAAATTCCAGCATGTGTTTGGTTGAGTGACAAGAAGAGAATGGAGGAAAATTAGAATGCAAGGGAATGGAAGAATACAAATTTATAAAGAGGGAAAAAAATGATCCTATGGAATGGAAAGAACATTATAATTTATATCCAAATTTAGTGGCTCTTCGCATTCCCATGTGGCTTTTAAACTTAAAGTGCAATCCCCAATTAATAAATAGAAACTTTAAGTGACTTAAGTAACTTTTTTATTAATGTTTCTCCTCAATGGAGAAATAGAATTATATAAAGAGAAGAATAAAGAAGAAGAGAGAGAAGATAGATAATGTAGAATGGAGTCCTACTCTTCCTTCATTGTTGAGATGCATGTTAAAACTAGACAGGATCTTCTTCAACTGATTATTTGATCAAGGTGTGAATTGTCTAGAAATTATAAACGATGTTTCACACTTTATCTTGATTGATCATTGTTGCTCATGCTTGGAAACTTTGTTTCAACCCTTCATCTCTACAAGAAATAGTAGGATATGCAAATCAACTCTTTGTCACGAAATTGATCTCTTGTCTCTTCACATGAATAAACACTCATCCTACAATCTTCATGAAGTAGTCACTCACACCATACATGCCCTATGCTTGGTAAACATGACCTCCCTTAGATTCAACCATATCAAAGATGTCTTTAGAATAATCAATAAAAACATTTCAATCCTCTAAAATTTAGACACTTGCTCTTAGTGAGATATATTTGAACACTGACTAAATGAAAAATGCCTTCTTATAGCATGTAATAACTTCCTATCACGCGACTTGAATGAACATCAAGAATATACCGCATCTATGGTTCCCATCATGAAATTATTTGAATGATTCAACTAGATGCTTTTCCATTAGCAATCCTCTTATACACTCTTATTCAGGTTAGAGAATGAGTTCTTCTTCTTCCATCCTTTGCTTCAAATAATTGAAATTTACATGATCCAAACTGAAACGAGATTGTATTCGGAGTTGTGGAGCTTAATTTTTAATTTTTTATGATCTCATGAGTCTTAAAAGGTTGTGAGTGTAGTCATTTTTATACCCTTAGAACAACAGTCTAATCTCATGTGCATCAGCCTATCACCCAACGGATGTTGGGTACTCACCCGAGGCATGTGTGGGCACCAAGCCCCTCCTTTATGTGAGTTGTGTAATAATACATAATCTATGACAAATAATTAAGTGTAAAAGAATGGAAAAGAACCATGCATTCATTATAAGAGCCTAGGATGAGTTATCATATCAATGCATCCATAAAATAGAAGTATCTAACAGAATATAAAATTGATTCATAGAATAAGGGAAATGCACTAGGATTTATGGTCATCAACACATATATTCTTCAAAATAAAACCGTGTATTCATATTAATGAGTTCAATAACCATGTTACATTCATTGAGGCCATAACAGACCAGTATAATAATGCAGAGCAAGGTCATGCATCAAAAATTAAGCTACGTCCTTCATATTACAAGGATAAATACATAACCACCCTTCTAAATATGTCATTACTCCTATATTTCCTCTAATCCCAACCCATAGAATCCTCCATTATATTTTTGTAGAGCTTCACCTCTCTTCCCCCACCTCTACTACTCTTCCACACCTTTCTCTACTACCCACACATCTATATATAGATTTTTTCCTTCACTGCCATACCTTTTGAGGTAACATATCAGCTGCCAAGTGTCCAAGTGGTCCTCCAATGGAGCATGCTTCCTTTCATCTGCTCTCTCCATTCTTTGCAATGATGTCTTTCTGTATCCTTCCATCGCATGCATGGAATATTCCATTCTTGATCCTATAACTACCAGGTTGGGACCTTATCGACTCCACATGATACATGGGTTGCGCTTTCCTCATGTGTTATCTAAAACTCTAAATATGGATATGTCCCAAAACCTAACTTGTCTTGTGTGCACACACCGTGTGTTCTACTAAACCATGCTAGAACCCTGCCCTATGCACCTTCAACCCATGCGTCCTTCTTCAATTAGGTCCCCCGCACCCATGCGCCTTCTTGTACTCAGCCAAATATTTTGGGGCCCAACATCACCCCACACTATGTCTATTCTTCATCCTCAAAAACACTTCTCATTAATGAAATAAAGAATGGCAGTCTCAAAATAGGGTAAAAGGAATGAAGGAATGAATAATTTGGGAGAAAGAATGAAAGAATGGGGAGAATGAAGGAGAACAAATGTTTTTTTAAGGAGGAGAGGGAAATCAGTCCCTATTTCTACCTCAATCTTTTCCCAAGCATCAACCTTGCTCTGCACTTACTGATAGAGGTCTTTGACTAAAGCACTCACCTCTTCAAAATTTAATTCCTCCCCTTTGGCACTCATTGTCTCAACGACACTTTCCAGTTTCTATTTATACCTCAAGCTTTTCCTAAGGCATCAACCTTTCTCTGAAATGGCTTAAGGAGGGGGATAGGAATACCAATTTTTTCCATTTCTTATCAACCTCTCAGAAAAACCTCCTAAAGATATCTGAAATCAAGAATGAGAACGAAGAGATCCTATCGAAAATTAAGGATATCAACCAAGCCATTATAAATTATTTTAAGGATATCTTTCAACAGGGTCAGGGGGTTGACGAGCAGAGACAAAACAATATTCTGAATCTTTTCCAGAAAGTGATATCCCCAGAGGAAAACCGTGAGCTCTTAAAGATCCCTTCTAAAGAGGAAATTAGGTATGTGATCTTTGATATGGAACCTGATAAGTCTCCTGGCCCTGATGGCTTTCAGGCCTTCTTTTACCAAAAATTATGGGAGGTGATAAAGATTGAAGTTATTGATATGGTCCAAGAATTTTTCAAAAATGGCAAGCTTCTCAGACATCTCAACAATACGTTTTTGGTCCTCATTCCTAAATTGCTAGAGCCAACGAGGTCAAGGACTTTATACCTATCAGCCTGTGTAACACGAGTTATAAAATTCTAACCAAAATCATAGCTTGCAGGATCAGGATGGTGCTCACCCATTTTATTTCTAAGAACCAAGGAGCCTTTATCCCGGGGAGACAGATCATTGATAGAATTGTAGTGATCCAAGAGGCCATTCACTCCATTGATAACTCTGCTATATCAGCTATGTTCCTTAAGCTTGACATGCACAAGGCCTATGATAGGATTAATTGGTCTTTCCTTCGAGCTATTCTAGAAAAAGTGGGGTTTGATAATACAATGGTCAGCATGATTATGACCTGTATATCCACTGCTAGTTACTCAGTTTTGGTCAATGGTAGTCTGGAAGGATTCTTTAGAGATGGTAGAGGATTAAGACAGGGTGATCCCCTATCCCCTTTCCTTTATGTTATCATGGCTGAATCCTTGAGTAGAATCTGGAAATAGGATATGATTTCTAAGAATATCCAGGGTATTAATATTTCAAATGGGCTCCCTCCTATTTGCCTCAATCAATTTGTTAATGACAACTTCTTGATGGGGAAGGCCTCTATCCAAGAAGCCACCAACTTCAAGTTTGCTCTCAACAAATATGAACAGGTTTCAGGGCAGATGTTCAATTTCCTTAAAAGTGCAGTCTATTTTATTAATTTTGATAAACATATTTAAGCTAGGCCCGCTTGTATCCTTGGTTGCAGATTCAAAAGCTTTCCGGATTCCTACCTTGGAATGCCTCTTCTCCTCAAAAATCATGATAGCTCTATTTGGAATGCCCTACTGGAAAGAGTTAACAAAAAAAATTCCTCCTGGAAAGGTCTCCTCCTTTCACAAGCTGGTAAGATTCAACTTCTACAGAGATCCCTCCAAGGAGTTCCCATCTATATTATGTCTCTCTTCAAACTTCTGGCTAAAATAACTGCTATTTTGGAAAGAATTCAGAAAATATTTCTCTGGGTTGGTGCTTCAGAAGATTTTAAATTCCCCCTGGTGGCGTGGGACAAAGTAACTAAGACAAAGTTGTGTGGTGGTTTGGGTCTGAAGAACATTCCTATTATGAACAAATCTCTTTTAGCCAAAGCGGGCTGGTGAATAGCTAGAGAGGAAGGCCTATGGGTTGATATAATAAAAAAGAAATACCTGCAGAATTATGGCAAAATTGACTTCTTTTTCTTTCATAATAACCTTCCTAAAGGATCTTATTTCTGTAATTCCTAGATGGACTCCAAAGACATCCTCTCCAAAGGTGCCTCCTGGGATATTGGGAAGGGTAACATGATCATATTTTGGTGGGATAGTTGGATTGAAGAGGCTCCCTTAGCTGATCAAGAAATCTGGAAGGAGGTGGCTCAGGTCTATGAAGATAAAGGTAAAATTTGGATTAAGGATTTCTGGTATTTTGAGGAGAAGTATCATTGGCAAACCATAACCCCTCCTCCAGACTATCTTGGTGACCTCAAACCCTTTCAGGATCTCAACAAGAAACTCAAGGACTTTCACATCCCCATCTTCCAGATGAAGGAGGACACAATCATATGGAGAGAGGAGGATTCACGAAACTTCTCTGTTAAATCTACCTATAGCTCTCATTTCAAGAAGGATCAACAAAGAGACTATTGGGGCAAGTTATGGATTAAATATATGATCCCAAAGATCACTATTTTTTTCTAGTTGGTTGTTCAAAATATAATCATGTCAATTGATAACCTCAAAAAGAGAGGGATGATGATTCCTAATAGGTGTTATTTATACAGGAAAAGGGAGGAAAATGTGAATCACCTTTTCTTACATTTTCCTTTCACTAAAGGTGTTTTCATGATGATTTTGGAGTTTTTCAATATCTAATGGATCATACCTTCCAATATAGAAGATTGCAGCATTCAATGGGAAAGTCCCTTTAGGTTTCCCTTTTTGAACTGGGCCTGGAGGATTACTTTACCTCACTTCTTATAGGGTATCTAGAAAGTAAGGAATAATAGTGTATTTAGAGATCAAATACCACAGACAGTGGTGATAAAGAGGAAGATCCTAGCAGCCATAAAGGAAAATCTCAAACTCTTTAAAAGTAAAATTAACAAGAGTTGTCCGAAAGGGGAACAGGTTGTGCTGGAAAAGTTCACCTATAGTCTGGTCATGATCCAAAACCCTGAAAATATTGTGAACTGGAACAAGCCGGTGGGATCTACTATCAAGATCAACTTTGATGGATATTCCAAAGGAAATCCTGGTCAAGTAGGGGGAGGTGGTATCTTAAAAAATAAAGAGGGAGATTGGTTGTTTGCCTATGCTGGTCCTTTAGGCAAACAAACCAATAATATGGCGGAAGCCAAAGCCCTCTTATGGGGAATTTCAATAGCCAAGGAAAAAGGAATTAAGGATAAACATATTGAAGGTGACTCCCTAATCATCATAAGTGCTCTCAATAATAGGTGCAAGATCAATTAGGCTTTAAGAAACATCATCCAAGACATCAAGGAAATGCTTAAAGATTTCGATAAAGTTTCTATTAATCACACGTGGAGACATGGAAATATTTGTGTGGACAAAATGGAAAATATAGGTGTCTGAAGCCATGAGTATAAGATATGGGGCATTAGAGATAAGCTTCCCTCTATTATTAATGATGAAATCATTAAGGAAAAGGGGCACTAAGTTTCATAATGGTGGCACGAGTGGGTGTAAGTATTTCAAGTACCCTGGGAAATTTCACATTAATCATATTCGTTACTCACTTTTTGAAAGGGTGAATTTGCTATTGTTTGTGGGGTGTTGTTGGTTGAAAGGGAAGTTTGGTAAAGATAAAATGGGAGGTGACAGAATCAGGGTGGAGCCTGCTAGCTAGAACTTTGAAGAGAACAATCTGAGTCTATGGAATAAGCTTAAGGTAGGGGGATTCAACAATTTCATTACCAAATTACATGGTCATGACTCAATTCGTTCAAAATATTTTGGCATTGCTTGAAAGGAGGGGGTTTTTCATATTCATGGCATGGATGTCAAGGTCTTAGAGACAAACATTGCAAGGATTACTGAAATGAAAATGGAAGGATTGAAGCTCTATAAGGATAAAAAACATAGGGATTTGGAGATTGACAGGTCTTTTGTTGACAAAGAGAGGTGTCGATTTTTCACATATGGTATTTGTCGCTCTTGTAACCCCAGTGTGTGGAAGGATGTTTTCCTCTAACTCATGAAATACATCACTTTGGAGGGCAAGTATAGAAATATCTATACCCACCATATGACCCTGCTCAATATGTTTCAGCACAAGGTGATGATTAGTATTCCTTTCTTCCTTGCTACCTCTCTCACGAATTCCTTGATTGCCTTTCAGGAAGACAAGGCTGAGCTTCCCTTGCACAAAGGTTTAATTCTCCTACTTGTCAAGAATGATACTCTGACCCTGGTCCCTCCTTTGAGGTCGGTGATGAATGAGCATGCTGAGGAGGACAATGTCACTCTCGTTGTTTGCCTCACAAAAATGAATGTGGGCAAGGGTATCAATGTGGAAAAGGATTGGGAAAAATTCAGTAGAGATGGTGACCCTGGGGAGACCAGTGCTTCCAGGAATACAGCTTGTGTGGGTGATCCTAATGTCTTTGATGAATGGAGTAGGAAAATGTTGTACCTGGAGGGTGTCCTGAAGGCCATGGAGGCTGCCAGTGCTGGCCAAAGAGATTCTATGGTGGACATTATCAATATTTCGAAGAAAATGGTCACAGATCAAGTTCAGACTAAACATAGAGTTAACGAGCTGGAAAATCAAGTGAAGGTTTTGCTGGACAGGGTGGATTTGATGGAATCAGGAAACAAAAGAAGAAAATTCAACCTCAAGATCAGTAGCTCTGAGGAGTAGATGGATAATGGTGGACATGGTGGGTCCTGATCCCCTGGTTTGTTGTGTTTTGGTTGGTGCTCCTTAGTCGTGTGTTGCAGGTTGTTGGTGCCCTCTCTAAACTGTGGGTGGAACTTTGGCGAACTTTTGGTTCTTAGTTGTTTTTTTTCTGTCCGTCTCTAGGGGTTTCCTCTCTGGGGTCCAGTTTGCATTGTAAGAGTTAAGATGTTTTAACTCAATTTCTGGGACTCTTTTGGTTTGGTAACTCCTGTTGGTTATCTCTTTTTGCTCCACTCTCTTATATGGCCCCTAGGAGCTGATCCCTATTTTTTGCGTTATCTAATAAAAAAATATCTTATGTATTTTTTTTTGTACACTTGTGTCTTATATGGTTTGTTTCTTCATGCACATGTATGATATATGCTTCTTTTTCACATATAATATAGATGTCTAGGCATGATTTTTGTGGCTTATTTGTTTTATGCTCATTCACATTAGAGGCATACTACCCCTCTTGTTTCCTATGATACATTACTAGATATACATTTCAAACAAGAGAAACATCCTACGGCACATTACTTGTTATATATTTGACAAGACCAAACACCATATAACATAATTCTTACGTAGATTGAGTTATTTCCTTTAGATACACATGATCATGACATCCTTAGCTTACTATATATATTTCTTTAATAAACAATGTGTCTTGTACATATTTATTAGCACACATAGATTATTGAAAAACTTTCTTGGAAAACATTGTTTAATTGCATTTATGGCTCTAGGCTCCATGATTGGATTACAATATGATTATTTATTGTTCCTTATTAGATAAAAAAATTTAACATCTTGACTGATATGATCATTTTTTATTATATATTTCTTCAGGAACATTGTTGTTTTACTTCACAATTATGATCATTGTTTCTTACATGTTTCTTGAGTAACATTGTTTTTTATACTTTATGGTTATTTCACTATTTCTTACACACTTGGATTTATATCACTTATTATTGTGTGTTTGTTCTTTCACACACGACCTAACAATTAATAATACTAACACTAGTTGTGTTTATAACGTATTGGTTGAAATGTCATTTTATGATGGGTTTGTCATTTCATGTTGTATCTTAGGTCACTATGCATTCATTAGGTGTTTAGTCATGTATTTTTATCATATTACTCATCATATCATTGCTATGTTATCATGTTAAATAGTGATACAAAACTTTGATGACATGTTTCAATTTTTTTATGATACATACACACTTGTGTTTAAAATTATTATATCTTACAAATATTACACATCATTACACCTTTATTTATTTCTTATTACAATTTGTACAAAATATTTATGCTTAAAAATAATTTTTATTTACAAATTATACACATTGCACTATGGTAGTCAATACACTATATATGGTTTATGGCATTGATTATATTTTTAATATGATTTTACATAACTAAAATTTTATCTTTTGAGAAAAGTGATCCTTGGAAGCATCCCTCATCTCAAAATTGGGGCATATTATGGGTTTTTCCAACATATTCATACATATTTTAGATGACATTATATAATGATATACACACAATTATTCAAATGTATTACATTATGACATTTGCATGGCTTAACATTGAAGGGTCAATTATTATATAATGCTTCATTTAACATATGTAATTTCTATATAGAACTTCACTTGGAAACCTCAATTGCTAGAGATAGGCCTAATTTTTAGAGAGGGCTTCACTTAGTAGACTCGTGTGCTAAAGATAGTTTCACATAGAAGGATAAATTTCTAAAGTGCTCTTATGTTTGCTTTTTTCTTCCCTCACGTACGACACCAAGGGAATACAAGTGTACACATTTCATGTTTTTAATTTTAATTTTATGTTATTTTGTTGATATTTTATAAGCATCATAGTTGGATTCTAATACACATTTTTTCATGTGGCACACAAATTCGCGTGTATAGAAAAATACAAATGAGAAAGGAACACACACATTTCAAACACGTGCATATATTTTTCTTATGTGAGGTTTTTTGTTTCAAGTTATTTTATTTTAATCAAGAAATTTTTTATTTCTATATTAAAATGGGGACAAATGTATTATCATAAATATGGACCAATGCATTTAAAATTTAATCATTACAAACTTGAAATACTATTTCCTACACACATCTAGGTCACACTTGTTACTCATCATGGACCAATCAAAAATCCACTTGTGAGTATAGAATAAATCCTCAGACATATGGCCATCATCTCAAATTGACATAATTCAATTTGTACCTTAGCAAGAAAAATTTGGCCATGATGAAAAAATCCATTTGAATGCATTTGTTCTAATCCATAAAATTAATCATTTATTGTCTTAACAATTTCCTTTCTAAATTCATAAGTTATCCCATACATCCTAGTATCGAAAACCTTTCATAATAGTCACCTATAAAAACAAACTTACCCTACACATTCAAAAGGCCTCTTATCTCACATCATTGGGTACCACATAGGGGATCACAATAAATATCCCAATTTTTAAAACATTATCTCAAGCACATTAGCTAGCATTAAGTCTGTATACATCCTATACAAGTGCCCTAGGCCATTTTTTAAAGTTATATCCTACACCAAAAATCATTTCCAAGTGTCAAAGAACATATTGAGGTCTTCATTTTTAAAATATGTTTCTATGTACACATTTTACACATTCATTGGGTGGGGAACTATAATGGCTTGATGACTCTGCATAATATTGCTACATAGGTATTGCAAGAGAAAATTGACATAATCTGATTGACCCATTTTTTGGTCTTAAAAGACCTGAGAGATAAGGGTTTAAAGAAGAATAACCCCTAATATTCTACACAATTATAATTGTGAAATTAAAAAGATGGGAAGTAAATATAAAGACACAAAAGATAACAATTTTATAGGATATATTCAACCAAAACTTTGACCAAAAAATGCATCTATATAAGATAAATTTGTCCAAGAAACTTTTCCCTAACTAGGTGACTTTTTCCTCTTATCAAATTCAAAATACCATATTTTTAATACATTTCAATGAAACTCTACACAACCATCCTAAACACTTTCAAGCAATTTTCACTCTAGCTCATCCAATAGATTGGTGCACTCTCTTATAACCCTAACTCGCACTTACTATATCTAGTTTTCAAGATATTGTATGAGATTATAATAATTTTAATACGTGTATCTAAGATCTGTGACTCGTTTTATCCACCATAATTATGATTCTAATGTTTACTTACACATGGTAATTAATAAAAAATTAGATTAACTCTAATCTTGATATTACAACTATATTATATATTATCCAGTATAAGAATGATGCATAGTCTTTGTGTGCCTTAGGTGAGTATCGCATAAGGGAAAGCTTGGGTAAATGAAGACATAGTTAGTGAGTGTTATATGTTATAGATTTCACATAGGGCACATAATTATATGAAAACATAAGGAAAATTCCAACTTTTTATGTGATTCTTACTTAACGGGTTAATGGAAATGCCAAAACGTATCTCATTGGAACATGTGGAGAAATTATTTTAAAATTAGGATATATAATTATTAAGAAATCATCATTGTTGAGGAAATTTGAATCTTGTAATGCAAAAAATAGGGTTTCATTTAGTTAGATTTAATTATTTTATGTAAATATGAAATAATATCTTAGTATGATGAATAGTAGTAAATATACATATCCTAAATCATGTCCAAATAAATACAACAACTGCACTAGCATAAGTGAGCTAAATAATGAAAGTACATTTTAGTGTTAGAGAGGATTGTAAAATTTTCATATTGAGAAGGAACTATAGTGATTTGAAAGTGTGCATGAGGGTTTTGCAGGGTGTCGTCAAGTTTTTCTTAAAATCTAGAAGTGTGAATCTGAGTACATGATGAAGTCACTTGTGAAAATTTTCACCCAGAAAAATTTTTCCAAGATGGATGGTTTTTTCTTCCAGGGGTTATAATTGAATAACACCTATGACACTATGTTATTTTGTGTTTTTATCTTCATCTTGTGTGATTGAAATTTCACAATCACAGTTGTGCATCATATTAGGGATGTTTCTTCTTATTATTTTTTAGGGACCTCAAAATGGGTTTTTTTTATTTGGTTGACATAAAACCCTTGGAGTATCCCACTCGATGTATGTGTGAAAGATGTATAAAGCAATGTGTTTTGGAAATGAAGACCCCAATACGACCTTTGACACTTGACAATGATATTTGGTGTGATGTTTCTACACAAAATGGCTTACGGAATCCATGTAAGATGTGTTTAGACTTAGAGTTAAATGATATGCTTGAGAGATTGATTTATAATTTTGTTTCTTTGTTGCGATCTCCTCGGTAGTCCTTAAATATGTCAAATATGTGGCCATTCAAATGGGTTGTGTAAATTTACATTTATAGGAGACTATTGTGATAGTAATTTTCTACTCTATTGACATTAGGATGATTAGGATAACTTGTAAATTTAAAAATGTGACCACTGTGTCCTTAGAAGATGAATTCATCGACTTAATACAAAATCACCATAATGCCTTTATCTATCGTGGTTGAATTCCTCCGGATGAAATGTAAAATGCAATTTTTCAGTTGGAGATGTTGTCCATATGTCCAAAAATATGTTTTATATTTTAGAAGTGAGATTTTTATTGGTCAATGATTGATAACAAGTGTAAGCTAGCAGTCAGGAGTGATAATTGTGTTGAGAAATATTATAGTTCTCACATTATTATTCTGAGAATAATATTGCAATGTATGTATGAGTGGTAAAATCTATTGTATGTAAGTTGTTTTAACAACTTATGTATATAGTTTGGTGGAGTATATTATGGGTTTAGTGGTTGAGCAAAACTCCTAAAATTTAGGAGATACTTGACCTATTTATTTGTATGGAGACCCATTTGATTGACATGAGAAATATACAAATATTATTGCCTTGATTTAATTATGTAACTCTGCCCAAGTTTTAGAAATTAAGTAAGGCATGTGCAGCATTGTCATTTAGGTACATGATTATTAATAAGTCGAGATAAATGTTAAGGATTAATTATCAAATATCGTGGATCCATATTTAGGTATCTACAAATCCTAACAAATGGATGTAGTATGAGATATATAATTCCTTAGATGATACATTTGTAGATATTTCAAGGTATTTTCAAATTTTCATGCATGTTTGATTATGTATGTATTCTACATGGGTAAGATGGAGGACAAGTATGTTTGGACAATGATACACAGAAAAATTTAAGCTGACATATTAAAAATAGACAAGAATGGTTACATTTAATGGAAGGGTGCAATGGGAAGCTACCTATATTATTACCAAGAGGAGTATCATATTTTTGCATGAATGACAAGGTGTGTTTTTAATATAGATACACCTATTAATCAATAAATCCCAATAAAGGAGATAGCTTAATGGTACAAGTTCAAGTGGTATTACAATGGGATATAAGGCCTACATGGTTTGTGTGCATTCAAACTCATCATTCATTAATAAAAACTACCATACTTTTATACAATAAAATAAAACAAAAGATTAAGTTGCCACATTTATTGTGGGAAGGTATTATAATGGAATTTGAATTGGGTACAAAAATAATTTTAAATCCATTTGATCTTCACATAGTAATTTTAAATTTTAAATTTGAGATCTATTTGATTGTCACATAATAATTTAAACCTTAAATTTGACGTCAATGTCACTTAGAAGTTTTTTTTCTTCAATAATTCAATCAAAAAATAGTGACATCTTAGCAATTGGTGGAGTTTAGAGCCCCATATTTTCACACAAAAAAAATTTAAGAGCCAATGGGAATTTATGGGAGAAGATTATGCAATTATTTTATTTTATGCAATCTAGAGAGGTGAATAGAACCTAAGAATAATGACGTAGTAAGAATATGAACGAAATGGATAGATAATGTAGATGAATTCTATAAATGCACTCATATTTATCCCCACATGTGCAATACATCATATGGAATATGAGTAGATAGGTTGAGATAGATGTTTGTATTGGTGATATTCCCTCAAACATGTTTCTAATTTTATACTCTTGTCACCACTATGTACGAAACTCTTAATTACATGGAAATGAAGGTTTTTCTTGATTATGAGAAGCTTAAATTGGGGCATTTTCTGCCTATGGCACAATAGAAGCAATGTGTAGTTATTAGCTTCATATATTAAAATTTTCTTAATTTTTGAATGAAGGAAACAAAAATATCATAAGGTTCAAAATAACATGGCAGAAGAATATTTGTGGTGAAAATATTATAGACTGTAGTCTTTATTTAAGAAAATATTAAATTCTTTTAAAATATAGTATATAACAACCTTTGATCAGTATTATTCCAATTTGGGCACATGATTAATTATTGTTATAATAAGTTTTATTTGTGTTGGTTTTTTATGAGATTTTTTAGTTAAGTGTAAAATTCTACTTTTAGAATTCATTTTTAGACTAGAATTTCTAATTAGAGTGTAGTTCAATGAATTTGCATTTAACTGAATTCAAATAAATATTCATTCATACCAAAGAGGTGGAGTGTTGAAGTGTAAAAATGATTAGAAAGTCGACGTGGATGTATTTTGTATGATTGGGATCTCGTTGTAATGTATAATTAAGATAAGACAAATAATAGAAGATATAGTATTCTCTTAGATAAATACAGAATGTGAATAGCCTTTATTTGTAGAAGAAGAACAAAAAATGACTGGTAACAAAAGAGTCACCTCACAATGTATAAAATTATGTAAGTGTTATGCATAGAAGGTTGATCATAGATCCTAATAGCAATCTATCTTAATTCCTTCCATTCTTAAGCATGTATGCGTTCTGATTTAGTATTAAGTATTTCTATTATTTTTAGGTATTTTTCCCATTCATTATCTCTCGTGTCCTTGAAGTATGTCCTTCATGTAGCTATTGTGAAACTATGAATTATGGCCTAATAATTCCTATGTGTACTTCTTAAAGAACTTAATATGAAGTAATTTAGACTACAACATGTTGCAAGTTTTGATGCCATGATCCACGGACCTCTACTAACAATATTTCTATTGTTAGGACCCTAAAATGTTAATATGGCTATTGAGGTAAAGAGATGTGGAATGATGGATGCATGATAATATCAAGACATTTACGGAATTCAAAGCTACTTTGAAGGAAAATCCTACTAAAAATATTTTTTTTAATTACATATATGGAGGCATTCATGATATTTTCTAGTGTAAGCTCACTGAACAGTTATCCACCCGGTTGTCTTGATTAGAATTTTACTACTTTAGACATGAACATGGAGAGGAATATGAATGGACACGTGAAAAATTAAAATGTTTGACCAATTAAATGTTCCATGGACATGTGTTTTTGACCATTAGATGCAAACTACAATTGACAGGTACATAACTAAAAATTTTATGTAATTTTTCTCTTTTGATTATGCTAAAGCATGTTTTCTATTTAGATCAATAGAAACGTTTTTTAGACATCATCTTGTATTGGTTAATATATTATATTTTGAAAAGGTCATGGTGTCGATTCCATGCAGTATGGACTAATTGAGTAGGCGTCAAAGGGATTTAATCATAATAGAGGAAGGATGATGGGAAATGGGTTGGAATTAAAGAGGATTCTTGAAGGGTACAAAAAATATCAGAGAGAAGAAAAGAGGACTGAAATACTTTAGAAAGAGGCCAAATAGAGATATAGATAGGTAATTTTTAGTGATTCTTAAGGGAAGAAGAAACCAAGTGTGAGTAGAAGTAAATTAGGGAATTTTGTTGGAGAAGGGAGGAGCCTCCTAGAGAAGTTGATGAGATTGATGAGGAAGAAAACTGAAGTGATTAAGATGGTGTGCAGCAAGGCATGGACTCTAAGAGTGAAGACGAGGAGAAAACTAAGAAATTGAATGAGTAAGTCAAAGATAGGAGACTATAATTAGTTATGAGTAGATTCATGAAGTAGTTAGTATTGAACCTTGAGAATCCATGGTGGAGATCATAGTATTATGTTGAAAAAGAAAGTGTATTCCATAATAAAGAAATCATTAAATGTAAAAAGGCCCGTAGAAGATTATGATAACCCTTTTCTAGGATATATTTCTATAGATTTAGATAGAGAATTGATTACAAGGGATAGTCTAAACAACTTACAGCATTTTGAAATTTTACAAGAATTATGAAGAAAACTAAGCCAACCATTTGTAGTATAGACAATATTGCACTCTAGAATAGAATATATAGGTGTGGAATATGTTACTAGGGAAATAGAGTTATCATTATGAATTTCTCAGTTGCATAGGATTTTATCAAGGGGGATTTTGAAAGGATCGAAAATTGTAGTAATAATAGTTATGTAATCCCAAAATACAAAGTTAGCTTCTCAGAATCCAAGGAATTTGAAGAAGAAAATCTAGAGTCTATTAAGGCTAATATAATTTCTGGTGTGATTATCCACTAGCAAAGTATGCAAGTGAATATAATTTAGAGTTTGAGTTATACTACTCTACAAAGTTGTCTAGGAAGTCAGTTGGGGATGGGAGAAAGGATGGATAATCACCCTAATCCTTATACAAACTTTCAGCTCTGTGATGGGTTTTTTGATCCCGCACATTATCTACTAGCTTGTGATATGTATTAGGGGGAAAGGGGTCACTAATGATCCATCATGGAAGAGCCTTAGAGTTTATATACTCTAGAAATATTATTTCACAAACATTATAGGATGTGTAGAATTCCTTTGCACAAAAATTCAAGAGAAATAAATGTGTAGGGATATTATTCAAAATTTGAAAGAAATTAATTCAAGACTTGGGGATTATTTCATGGAGTGTGACATGAGGTTATTTGATATGATGAACAAATATAATTTTACTTTTAGTGAATCAAGTAAAGATGCATGGTTTGTGAAATGATTTTGTGGCAAGATCGGATTTGCAATTACGCAAACTAAATCAGAAGCCATTGAAGAGACTATCCAAGTGGAGACAATTCATGAATATGGAGATGTCATTTTATCTAACTAGAAAAATGAATCAAAACTACAAATCATAATTAAAATTTTGGAGGAATTACGTGAAGGAAAGAAAAAAAGGCTCAATATATTGTGCGCAAAGTTCGAGAATGGACACCATAAGAATGATTGTATTAATACAAACTCAGGGGTGAGGAGAGTATTACAAAGTGTGTAGAAGTTGGGGACACTCACTTATCAATTTTTACATTCTACAACACTATGTCAGATAACATTAGAATGTGGTATGTATATTTTTCATATCCACTATGTATGAAGTTAAGGATTGTAGGGATTTGGTGGATCTAAAGGAAGAAGTTATCAAGAATGTATTTGTACTAAAAACAAAATTAGCTTCTAAGATACAACAAGTTTTTTTAGAAATAGAGAAGGTCGCTTCACCTCAACCAAATGTTTCATGGACCCCTTCTTCACCGTGAAAAATCCCATAATAGATATTATAGTCTTTGCAATCAAGTATAAGTTGGGCCTCGCCATATTTGTAAAATAATGTAGTTTAGGAACCTTCTTCACCACAAAATCCACCTAAATTGAATTTACCTCCACTAAAAACACCTTACGTAGGATATCAAGGATAGATCCATGGCTGGAACACCCCATAGAGACCATATAGTGCACAAAAGGGAGGTTTCCAAGGTGGTTACTAGTAAAGGAAGATGAGACCCTGATGTAGATGACATGGAGTTATTTTTTACCTTTGCAGAGAACCAAACTACATTGCATGAAATTATCTTTCAAATCTAGAGTGGGAAGTGTTTCGTGCATAATTTATGGTGTATGTGTAGTATAATATATAATATTTCATGCATTAGAGACACAAGAATTAAAAATGACTACGTAGATTTAAAATGATTAATGCAGTGCCCAAATAAATTGGAAATATCCAAGCCATTAATATAAATTATAAATGAAATAAAAAGGATTGGAACATGTGGAGATTATAATGGAGCTCCCAATATGAAAAACATACAAGAACACTTACCCCAACCCAAGAAAGGAAAAATAAATACTTGAAGAAGCTAAATGTTTTCTCCATTAAAAATAAAATAGAGATGTCAATGTACAAAAGACAGGGGAAGAAAAAGTACATATCTATGGCTCAATGATGATAATCCTAAAGCAAAAATAGGTGGTTACTAATCTACAAAATATATTGAACATACAAAAAAAATTTGCAATGAGGATAACTCCCAAAATATATCTAATCTATTCAGGACTCTATAAGAGAGTGCATCAAGTGGAACAAATCAAGAAAATAAACATATTTGGTATGTAAACAATAAGAAGTCATGGGATGTTGAAACTCAATTGAATATAATCCTTAGAGGGTATGAAATAAAATATATGGTGTTTGATTTTGGAAGCATCATTAACACGATGTCAATGTCCACTTGGGAAGTTATGGGAGCCCACATTTTGCCTTATAGTATAGTTACTCTCAGCCTTGCAGATTATGGAAGGGTAGATCCTACTAGTTGGCTTGAAGATATGGAAATACAAGTGGGAGACTTGAGTTTAAAATGGAACTTTGAAGTGATTGACATAAAAATTAATTAAATGCACTACCCGGTGCTAATCGGGAAGAAATGGGTGTATGATGGCAATATGAAAATAAAAATAATAACAAATCACATGGATTTTCACCTCGATGACTCTATTATTATCATTCTAATGAATATATCTAAACAAAAACCATACACTCTTCCTAAGGAAAGTGTCTTTGTATGTGTATGATGTTGAAATTTGGTTTAATTTAAGGTCGAACATCAAGAAAAGACTATAGTGTTGTGTTGTAAAAGAAATATGAATGTAGAGAATTTTAGAAACTAGGAAATTCTTGTTACTATGTAAAATAAGAATCCATTTGCAGATGAAGAATTACATGGCAACATTAGGTACCCAACCAAGTTTGAAATATCAAAAATATATGCATTTATATAGCCTAATCAAATTATACTGAGACAAAAAAAGGAAAGCTATATTCCATGAGAGATGGAATCTTCCATTCATGTGTACTCAAATGTTGGATTAAACCATTGGATGTGTAAAGAACATGAAGGTCAATGAGGATGGTTTAGGTAGAATAAAATGTACCCCATAGTTCTTTAACACCTCTAATCTATATGCATTCTTGGTTGAATTTAATAAACATGTACCTCATGAAGACATGAGGATCAGTGCACTAGACTTTGCACTAAAAGGAATAGAAGCCACATGGTGGGAATTACACATATAAAATAACATTGGTTGGATTGAAGCAATAGGTATGATGCATTCAATTTTTTCCCTACCAATAAAATTAACTAAATATATGCATAAGTACTACACAGAGTAATGTCTAAAAATTCATATTCACAAATGGACTAAATCTCTGAAAGTACAAGAAACTAAACCTAAGTGGTGGATATATATCTTCCTTGAAACAATTATGCCATTACCAAAGCATTATTATTGTCATCAAGATAAGAGGATAAAGACACGTAATTAGGGACAAGTGCAATAGGACTTCATTCAAACCTTTACGTTCAAAGATAGAAATCCCATAATAGATGCAAATCTTCAAAACATAAAAACATTTTTATGTCACAGAAATGATTTAAATTATTTTAAATCTTAATAAAAGCACTGAAATCAAATAAATATAACAGTAACAAGCAAGATATAACATGAAAAATATAAGCAAGTGTGCAATATGGGAGATAAGAGTGGCATAGCTTGTATCAGGAGATTTAGGATGATTCTGGGTTAGAAAATAGGTTGGAAAGGCTAGAACTAGGTTGTGCATGCTTTGTTTGAGAAACTAGAATCTGTAACCTCTTTAGATAGAACTGTTGAAACTATAACAACACCACTCTAGGCACTAGTGTCTGATCTGGGAATTGATTTCCTAGAAATGCTTCTGCTCTTTTCAAGGTCTGAACTTAGAGTCTTCCTTTTTTTTCACTTCATACCTGCAATAGAGTTCATAAGTCGCACTTAATCCTACAAAAAAAAATCCTAGCTACCTAGACAAGGATCAAGAAAACATTAGATGAAATAAATAATGCATATTATTGATTTGGAATGGCTTCAATAGTCAACCCAATGTGATTGTCACTGAGTGCTACACCACATTTTAGAATTTATGTAGTTCCATTGTGTGTGTGATTGAATCGTGTCCATTGTAGCTAAGTTTCTCTTTTACCAGTTGCACTAAGATAACAAGATATAACTACTTTTCCCCCAAGATAAATGTGTGAGATGGAATTCAAAATTATCCCTTCCTACGAAATGAATCATGTAGCCCAAATATAGTCCTCGAATTTTTATCTTTTCCCAAATAATATATAGTAAGTATTAGTCCTAATTTTCTAGCCCCTAACAACAGTAAGTTATGTATATATGTGATTCCCTTGTTTGAATTTCATCATTAACAACCAAAAAGGTCGACCCAGAGTGATAAAATATACTTTAAACTAGATACCAAATGATGTGGCAATCCAAATTTGAAAAAGAGAGGGAAAAGGAAAGAAGTGCCCAAAGGGGACAGTAACGCCTAGGTGCTCGTGTCCCTAATGGGTGGTAGTGTCTAGGATGCTCAGAGGATATAATATAAAATATAGAGTTGGTTCATGTGTTGTTTATTATCCAAAAGTGAAGTGACCATATGAGAAGAGCAAGTTTCAAGAGTACCAAAAGGGATAAAGCAATGTAAAAGCAAAATAAGTGTTATTAATGTTTAGTTTTCTTACATATAAATCATGCATATAATGACATACTTAGAGGAATGATGTAAGTACTAAGTACATGCTTTGTTGACTACATGAACTATTGATTCAAAAATATCTGAATTTTTAGACCCTAAATAAATTAAGTAGAGGCGTTGCATAGAGAACATCAGTAGGATTGAAATGGTAAAAATGGAGATGTACAATAGAGTAGAGGTGTGTCATAGAGTATGAGATATTAAGGAAGGAAAATAATATCTTAAGGATGATGCGGATATGGAATTAGTAGGGATGTTTGAACTTGAATTTATTGATCCTATACTAATTGAGAAAGAAGTATGGAACAAGGAAGACAAACATCTACGCAATCTGAATATAGAATAAAAGTAAGGGTACATAATTATAGAAGATACCAAGAAAAACAAGCTCAAACTAACTTAATAATTTAATATTAATAAAAAATAACTATTCCACTCCAATATATCACAATGGTGTTTTTATATTTCCTTTAAAATTTTATGAGAGACTATCATGTAAAATACAAGTGGGACAAGTCACAATTTTGAATGAAACTCCTATTCTCTAAAATAGGGACCAATCTCCATAAAAGATCCAAAATTGGCTCCAAACTCCAAGTATGCAAGTGCTCCAACACCACAAAAGGGGACTTGATTTCCACCCAACCTTTAAACATCATTAAATTCCTTTTTCCAAATAATATGGCAAATTATCCTCCCTCTACGAGAGAGAGAGAGAGAGAGAGAGAGAGAGAGAGAGATGCCTCCAAAATTCACAATAGGAAAAGGAAAACTAAACCACTAACCAAAAGGGAGAAACAATAAAGTCCCAAAACCAAAAATGGGGAAGAGGAGAAGGAGGATTCCAAAACTAAATAAGTCAATCCATGGTGTGTTAATAATATATGCTAAAAACATTCCAACTCCATACTCCAACATCCTCCAACATGTTTATTCCTCTAATTCTCCTCCTTACCAAGGATATTCAAGTATGGAATGTTTCCTTGGAAAATCTATAAGGGGATTTCCAACCATATGGAAATTCCCTTCTACTTCCACCATAGGAAGGGAATAGAAATGTGATCACCTTCATGTATTTCCCATCAATCCATGAGGGACAATAAGAGTATCCCCTCCCTCTTCCCCCATCATCTACCAAATCCACTCATGAAGGGTGGATGGAGGAAAAAAAAGAGATAACAATCAAAAAACAACACACGTAACCCAAACAAAGCATTCAAAACCACCAAAATAATAACAAGATATAATTTCACATAATATTTCATTAAATAATAGGTGTGAGGCCTACCTCACAACCCAAGAAGACCCCAACAAGATCCAAGCTCCAAAATCTCCACTCCAAATTTTTCTCCAAACCAAAAAAATATGAACCAAACTCTTTCTAACTCTCCAAGTTAGGGATACAAATAGGATAAAACCTCTAAAACACAAGACCCATGGGAGGGTGACATGTGTCACCCTTCTAACTAAGCCAACATCAAACTTCAAGGGGTCACTTTCTAAGTACAACAAATAATAAATGAAAGATAATATTACAAGGTATTCAAATCTTTCAAATTCATGCACCCAAATCCCAAATATCCCACAAAAGATCAAATGTGAAGAAGGATGGTAACAAGAGAGAGTAATAAGAGAGGGAAAATATTTTTGAGCTTAGAAAAATTTCCTCCTACTCATAGGTATGGACCATGGGGGTCTCTTTAAGGTAAGAGTGACCCCCAACTTTCAAAACATGCCCAAAATTTTCACTATTTTCCAAAATTAGAGATTTGGGAAAGAGTGGGGATTTTATGAGGCATGGTGAGCCCACTAATTACATGATTAGGTGACCAAAATCCCTAATTAATCACAATTAACACAAAAATACTTCCTAATTACAAGAAAGTACAATTAAATGCAAATAAGCAATAAGCATCGCTAAAAAATTAGGTTAAGACAAAATTAATTTGACAAGGTAAAAGAGAAGCAAGAGGGATAAATTATGACCAAAAACATGCCAAAGGTGAACATCCCAAACTCCAATTACAACACTAAATAAAAACAAGGTATAAGAAATAAGGTGGGGATGGGTTTGGCTTAAAAGGATTTTATACATCTTAGAGGTACAAACTTTGAAACCCATGTTCTCGTTGTGGTGTAACCTGTAATCCTGCACACTCAATACAAACCTCATATTTGCTTAAGACAAAAACTAAATAAGGTTAAAATACACATATCTATAGTGATCCACCAAATCAAATCCAATTGAATGCATTACGCTACATCCATCTATCAAAGCAATATGACAAATTGCGATAAAACATCCATGATGCATTCAAAATGAAAACTATATAAAACTCAACTCATAACATTGATAATTTCATATAAAAATCTTATGGCATGACCATAAAATGGATTGGCAACATATTTCGCATGCAATTCCCTATCTAAAATAAGTTAGCATAATATTGCTAATATGAAGAAAAAACATAGTAATGTCTGAGCAATAATCCATCTAGCGAATTATCCAATATCTCCATGTGAAATAAAATAATGATTGCAAAGAGTCAACATGATGTAGAGAATGGAAAAAATTGTGGGCACTACATCAATTCATTTTACAAATATATTGATTACTAATTTTGTAAAATTGTTAAATTTGCAGTATAATTATAAATTAGTAAGGTTTTCTGGAAAATAAAAGATATTATTTTTTATTATGCCTATATTTTGGCGGTATAAATTTGAAATGTGTACAAATTTGTGTTCTTATATTTCAAGTGTTAAATACACTTTTCATTTTCAATGACATATATTAATGAAACAAATATTTCAAATTTTCAAATTTAATCCATTTGTTGTAGCTGAGCAACATTTATTATGGGTGGATTTTTCAAATTTTAAAAATTTAACACTTTGTTTTTGGGCAGAGTTTGTCAATATATGAGTACATTATATAAAATTTTATTTTGAATCATTCATGTTTCATTACTTTGTTTTCTTACGATCAAGTTATGTAGTTCAAGCATAATATTTATAGGTTTAGCTACAGAAACTTATGGGGAAGATATATTTGCAGACAAGTATATTCCATGGATAATTCTAATGCTTATCACATAAAATACAATCCTTCTTTTTTTATAATGTCTTTTTCTTATTCTCTATACTTCTAATGATAAAAAACCCCATAAACTAGAACTTTTATTTTCAAAAGAAACTACAAACCTTGTTATTTTCTTTAAATGATTAAACTTAAGTGCAAACAAATAAAAAAATATGTCTACTATTTTAGTTTTAATGAGATTATGGATTTGATAAGTACCTATATATGTCTATAAATTTTGTTTCCCTTTCCTCTCTTTCTCTACAACTATTTTGTCTATCTTTGCAACTATCTTTCATCAAAATAATTTTAATATCAGAAACAAAAAGTTTTTCTTTCACATTTGTCTCTAGTAAAGAAAAAACTTAAAATGACACTTGCATACTAAATATTTATTTTGTTGGAATTCCAAATCACTATCCTCTTCCACTGCTACTTTTTCTTATAATATACCCTATAAAATAGTTAACAAGGTTAGTTCTATAGAATTGGGAAAAAAATTCTTATCACCGTTCCCAATTAAATATTAGATATATATGAAAACACAAATGATTATTTATATTCCGCATTATCGATTTCAACTACATTGAGCCATGTGTTTTTTATTTTATATATAATGGAAAGACAACATTTTTATTAGTGTTTCATAATATTATAATAATTTTGAATATTAAAATAATTCAATAAAATTTATCAAATACATTTTGTAATATGATTTTTATTTTGTAGGTAATGCAAAGGCCTTGTTTTTATTGTTGATTTAGAATATTAAAATAGTTTAATAAAATTTATTTAAAAGACAAATAATACACTTAACTATTTAGTTATACATCAATTTTACTATTATCAACTCTTAAACAATGATATCATTGATTTAGACCTTCCTAACTATTTATAGAGGTATTAAATTAATTGAAAATAAAATTTATAATTTAAGTATATATCATCTAGAAGGATACTACCAATCATGTACTAAAATCGTAGGATTTAGAGAGGTATTAAAATGACTGTGTAGTATTCCAAATATGAATGATGAAACTATATGAAAAGTAAAAATGTAAAAATGTAAACTTTTATTCTTTTTCTATCTTTCCTATATGAGTTTAATAAAACATAAACTTCACTCTAGTATCTTTCTCTATATTTTCATCATGATAATGGTTAGAATGGGCATATTCCCATTCACATATAGTCAATATTTACTTTTCATTGAATGTCTATCTTCCCATTCCAAATATTCTCAAAATGGGTAGATGTTCATTCTCATACAACCAATGTGAAGAAATAATGGTCAAATGCATATTCAGTTCAAATTTTCCCCATGTTGTGCATTACACTCCTCTCAAGCATACTGAGGTAGGCTTGTGAGGAATTTAATGCACAACATGGGGACACTTGAACTGAATATTTCTTATTTTCTTGTGTTCAAGTCTGATGCAGGAGCATCCATGAAGAAACATTCAATTTCAAGAATTCAATCTCCTTGGTGTCAATGTGAAGGAAAAAGAGCTTCATATGTTTAAAATAGTTCATATGAGTCCTTTCAAGTTAGTGAAGGAGTTGGAAAATTCAAATTGTTCTCCTTATATGTTTTCCCTCCAAAAAGAAATGTTTGAAAACTTAAATATTTTTAAGGTGTGAATAATCCTGAGAGAGTAATTTAAGTAATTCTAAGTGTTGTAAATGTGTTAAGAGTGTCGTATTAGTTGTCTATGAGGAATTTAATAAGTCTTAGAAGGAAATATAAGTCATTAAAAGGGATAAACTAATGTAATATGATATATTTCCCAAGTATGAACTTGAGGGTAGTGTGAAAGTTGGTTAGGGATGAGAAGATTCAAGAGAGAGAAGATATAAGCTCGAGAAAATTAGTTATGGAGGATTCATTCCTCGTTGAATAAATGAGAGGAGGAAGGGAGAGTGGAATAAAACATGAATCTTTATGAAGACTCCTAGATTACCATATATGAAGGCTTTGTTTTTGCATTTATGTGTTATCTTCTTCTGAGTTGAATGGTAAGGACCAAATACTAAAGATTATCATTGTGTATATATGAAAGGTTTGTAGTAATCTCATCTTAGAAGCTTTTTGAAATGCTTAGATTAGGATTTCTCTGATCTAGAAGAAAAGAATGAAAATATGGAATTGTACATTGACTGTGACTGGAAGGTTTGTAGTGTATTTGAGAGAGTGTTACATGGATAAGTGTTTTCCTTCATTTCCTTTTAATTAGGAATGTTGTTGGTGATTCTTATAGGTTCAAGTTTAAAGTAATTGTGCTTCTTATTGCATGATTATAACATGAAACCCATGTTCCCACAATTATCTCAGTCACAAAGGATGTCATTTGGAGTCTTGTAAATTTATTTCTTCTCTACTAGGAACTTAGACATGTCCAAAAAGGTGTATGAAGACCTGTGAAAATTTGAGAGAACATTATTTGAAGTTCTTAATACTAATCATACCACATAAGGAGTGAATTTCTTTACGAATCTTTCATGTATTTCCTTATACAGTTGACTGTGGGACTGATTGTGTTGATATTTATCTCATGTGAAAAATGAAGAAGGGGTGTATCATCACTAAGGAGGATTCTCATGAGCATATCATCAAGAAATAAATCAGTTGTGACATTTAATCAAGATCATAAATCCTATTGTGTTACATGAGGGTTTTCACTTCTATTTTACCACCTGCTTGCAAGCTTTCCACTTCATGAAAAGAGCATCTAAAACTACTACCAAAATCCAATGGTAATGTTATCTTGTGTTTAACATTTATAAAGTCCTAGTGCCAAGATTTGGAGTCTTGAATCGAATATTTAGAGAAATTATAATCAAAATACCTTTCTTAGGTTATCAGTGAGGGTTTGTGAGGACCTAAAACTAGGGTTTAAGATTTGAGTGCACAAAATTGAGAGAGCAACCACGAAACATGAAACTATTACTTACAAGGTATTCCTATACAATATTATCAAGGAAATTTAGAATTTCATTGGTTGGTTTGCAAGTTATTTGTGTTAGTGTAGGAAGAGGAATGAAAACATAGTCTAGAAGGCTAATAGAAAATATTGGTTTGGTAAGGAAGTATAAATTTTTGTTGGATTTAGAACCTGAAATTTAAAAAACAAAAAAAATCATTAAAGGGTACCAAAAACCATTTAGTTTATGATTTTAAGACCCTTGACAAAGGAGATATATATTTTAGAGTGCCCAAGAAGACCTAATGAGGATTGAAGGACAAAATTTACAAAAGTGAGGTAAAGGGAAGTTGTATGTGGAATTGAGACTTGAAACTTTAGAATCATGTTAGTATAGTTTAAATTAAATTGTTGAATCTTTGAAAACTCTTAGGGTAGCCATTGAAATTAAACTTCATTGTTGGAGCAAAGTACATGGTCTTAAGGGGATTTTAAAGGAAAGTTGAAGATAAGGAAGAAAAGACAAGGGTTTAAACATAGTGCATGCATGGGGATGAATTACATAGCATTATAGAAAGAGGAATAACATGGGTAAATTTTGGAACAACACCAATTTTAGTTACTAGACCAATTTGGTTAGATTTTCGTAAGTCCATTTGTGGACAACAGGTGATCACAAGGTAGAAAAAGAAGAGGTTTAAAAAAATTACTTGATTTAAAGGATAATGATGGTCATGAAGGATGGGAATATGATGAGAGAGTAGGGTGTATGCCAAATTTTAATGTTATATAGTGCATGGAGAAACCAAAATTGTTTACCATAGTCAAATTGACAATTTTCAAGCTCATTTAAACATGAAAGCTAATGTAATAGAGTTATTGATATTTATTTTTTGCATGTGAATGGATTAAATTTTGATGTTCCTCTACATCATTTGATATCAGAGTGGACATAGAGAAGAGAATAAGGATTTGAAAAAAAATTGTGCAAGAAATACAATCTTTGGTTACACAAATTAACTACAAATGAAGGCCTAAAAACCATGAAGACAATAAATGTGAAGCAAGGGTAATAAATGGAGGGATGAATATCATAGTTGAGAAATTATTTGCAGAGGTTAGAAGATCTATAAAATATGTGGTTACAGGTGATCCAACAGATAAGAAGACAAGCAAGAAGTGAGATAGTTAGATGGATATTGAAAAGGAGAGTGAAGTGGCCAATCAAGTCACTTGTTAAGCATGCTAGAAAAAATGAAGGAAGAAAATAATGAGATTATATGGAGGAATAAGAGGAAGAGAGTTGACATGTGAGAAACATGAGAAAGAGGAAGAGAAGAGATTTCTCATAGTGAAGATCATAGTCAAAGAAGAATAATGGAGAAGAAAGGAAGTGTGGATAAGGAGGATAGTGTCCAAGAAAGAGGCACTCATTGAGACATTTTGGTCTTTATTTTTATATTCTAATGTTGTGTTTTCATGTGTGTATACAGTTTTGAAATAATTTGTGAATACAATCAAGAATAAGACCTTTGAAAATTGCAAGAAGAGACTCTTTCAAGTCAAATGGACATGAAGGAAGAAAAAATCAGGTTATAGAATCTTATGAGGAAAAGAATGAGGTACTCCATCATGTTAATGAAGAGGCATAAGAAACTATAGAGTTCTATGATGCTTTGGATAGTATTCAAAAGAGAGAAAACAATAAAAAGAGCAAAAAAAAGGAGATGGAAGAAAAGAAGGTAAAATGGAAGGAAATGGTCTCAAATATGGTTCATAATCAGGTATAGGAAGATGAAAATAATGAATTTATTCATGCATATGTTAGTGAAAGTTTTGGCATGCAATATATCACAATGAAAAATAAGGTTGGTTCTTCAAAGTCTAAATTTAACCATGGATATATCATGCCTAAATGGCTTACAAAATCAATTACTTGTGAACAAGAGACAAAATACAAGGAATGGGCTAATAAGGTCATGGTATGCAATGGAAAACAAGAAGTAAATGATGGAAAAATATCACATTTCAGTTTGATACAAGCATATAGAGAAGGTAACCAAGGAATGAAGAGAGAAGAAAGAGTTTGTAAGCACAAACAAGCCTATGAAACAAGAAAGAAGACTAAAACGACATGTACATATCAGCCTAAAGAGACAAGAAATCAATTATGGAGAGTCAAAGAGAAAAGATAAGAATAAGGAAGCATCATAAGGGCTTGGTAGGTGAATTAAAAAAATGAAGACCAAGGTAAGCATGATGATTTGAATGTTTTGGTTGAGAAAGCAAAAAATGGGTCATTTGAAGGTGAAAATGAGTTCTTTTTTAACACTAACATGCATGATGAAGACCATGAGAATGAAATTAAAGAAGAGGAAGATATAAAAATGAGTGAATATGAAGATGAAGTGAAGGAAAAGGAAGTGAAAGCTTATTTTAGTAAACTGGCATGTGATTTCAAATAAGAAGAAGAACAAATGAGTCCTAAATTTGATGAAGCAAGTGAAGAGGAGAATGAAATATTATTGTATGAGGAAATACAAAGGATAAAAGAGCTATTCATGATAGTTATAGATTCAAATCAGTTAAGAGAATTCCTTAACAAGGAAGAACATGGAGTGGAAATTCAATAAAATTCATTCAAAAAATTGAAAAATTAAAACTCTAAGGAGGATAAAGATGAACTATAGGTTCAAGATCAAGTAAAACAAGAGAAATATGATGGAAATCAGTTAGTAATGATAGAGATAAAATTATAAATGTTATGAAGAACTCAAAGAAAGATATAGAGAAGACCATAATGGGACAAATTGGTCTCATTCTCTTACATCTAATATTATTTATAGTTGTGTTTGTACATGCAAGAGTCAAAGAATGATAAAAAAAATATGGAGAAATACAATAAAATGAAGTAAATGCACAACTAACCTATGAGGAATGAGATAATGAAGCTTATGAAGAAATTTTAGAGAAAAGTGAATACATGAAAAGAAAACTCAAAGTAGCAAGAGACAAGTCAAGAAAATAAAAGAGTGAACAAGATCAACATAAGAGAGAGAAGGAAAAGTTCTTGAATGCACAAGAAGAGAAAAAATAAGTGAAGATGGTGTGGAAGAAGAAAGAGACAACCAATGAGCAAGAAAAGAGAGAAACACTCAAGGCAAGCAATCAAATTCAAGAGGTAGGATTAGAAAAACAAGAATGTAAGATGAGTACATTTGAATCATTAATGGTTGATATTGAAAATGAAGTGGATGAATTCCTTGAAATTGTAAAAATTGATGGTGATTTTGCATTTGAGGTTGGTGAGAAGGAATATAGTGAAGCTTTTGTGCATGTTATTGATGATATTTTACAAGACTGGTTGGATGAAGTAGAGGGGAAAGTGAAGAATTCAGGTATAGCTGAGGAAGAGGTAATTTCATGGACATGTGAGAGTGAAAATGACAGCATGGAACAAATAATAATAGACTTAAGGAAGATTGATATAATGGAAAGGGAGCATGAACCACTAAATGTGTAAGAAGATGAAGATTTTGACATGAAAAGTGGTGAATACAAGTTGGGCATGGATTATACAGTGCTAGGAAACATCATGGAACATGGAGAAACACATATTTTTGTTGTTCTAACCTTTGTATATGCAGGTATGAAGCATGGATACTTGAAGGTAATATAAGCAAATATGGATAATATAGAGAAATGGAATAGATTGAAAGCAAATGGAGGACCAAAACTTACCACATGGGACCCTGGTGGTTGTGAAGAATACAATGATGGTGAAATCCAGAAGAGAAGATAAAAAACAACCAATAAATGTGCAAACATTAGCAAGGAAATAAAAACTATGCATAGTTCTTCTCCACCTTAGGAGTATGATGTAATGGCATCCATGAAGAAACATTTAATTTCAAGAGTTAAATCTCCTTGGTGTAAATGTGAGTGCAAAAATAGCTTCAGAGGTTTAAAATAGTTCATATGAGTCCTTTTAAGTCAGTGGAGGAGTTGGCAAATTCACATTGTTCTCCTTATACGTTTTCCCTCCAAAAATGAATGTTTGAAAATTCAAATAGTTGTAAAGTGTGAATAGTCCTGGGAGAGTGGTTTAAGTGATTCTAAGTGTTGTATAGGTGTTAAGACTGTCATATTAGGTGTCTAGAAGGAATTGACTAAGTCTTAGAAGGAAATATAAGTCATTAAAAGGGATAAACTAATGTGATATGATATATTTACCAAGTATGAACTTGAGGGTAGTGTGAAAGTTGGTTAGGGATGAGAAGTGACAAGAGAGAGAAGACATAAGCTTGAGAAAATTAGTTATTGAGGATTCCTTCCTCATTGAAGAAATGAGAGGAGGAAGGGAGAGTGGAAGAAAACATGAATTTGTATGAAGACACCCAATTTACCATATATGAAGGCTTTGTTTTTGCATTTATGTGTTCTCTTATTCTGATTTAAATGGTATGGATAAAATCCTAAATATTATAATTGTGTATATATGAAAGGGTTGTGGTAATCTCATCTTGGAATCTTGTTAAAAAGCTTGGATCAGGGTTTCTCTGATCTAGAAGAAAAGAATGAAAATATGGAATTGTGCATTGACTGTGACTGGAAGGTTTATAGTGTATTTAAGATAGTGTTACATGGATAAGTGTTTTCATTCATTTCCTTTTGGTTAGGAATGTTTTTAATGATTCTCAGAGGTTCAATTTTAAAGTAATTTTTGTTCTTATTGCATGATTAAAACATGAATCCCCTATTCCCATAGTTATCTCAGTCACAAAGGATGGCATTTGGAGGCTTGTAAATCTATTTCTTCTCTACTAGGAACTTAGACATGTCCAAAAACCTATATTCAGACTTGTGAAAAGTTGAGAGAGAGTTATTTTAAGTTCTTAATACTAATCATACCACACAGGGAGTGAATTCCTTTATGAATCTTACATGTATTTCCTTATATATTTGACTATAGGATTGATTGTGTTGATATTTATCTCATGTGACAAATGAATAAGGGGTGTATAATCTCTAAGGAGTCTCATGAGCATATCATCAAGAAATAAATCATTTGTGACATTTAATAAATCTCAGAAATCCCAGTGTGTCAAGTGAGGGTTTCGACCTTTGTTTTACCACATGCTTGCAAGTTTTCCACTTCATGAAAAGAGCATCTACGACTACTACAAAAACCAACTGGTAAGTTTATATTATGTTTAACCTTTAGACATTCCTTGCACTAGTATTTGGAACCTTGAATTGAATATTTAGAGAAATTATAATCAAAATACCCTTCTCAGGTTGCTAGTGAGGGTTTGTGAGGGCCTGAACTAGGGTTTCAGCTTTGAGTGCACAAAATTGAGAGAATGAGCATAAAAATTTGAACTATTACTGCCAAGGGAGTTCTATAAAATATTATAAAGTAAATTTATCATTTCATTAGGTGGTTTGCAATTTATTCGTGACAATGTAGGAAGAGGAATGAAAACATAGTCTAGAAGGCTAATAGAAAAGGGTGGTTTGGTAAGGAAGTAGAACTTTTCCTTGGATTCAGAACCTAAAATTTACAACACAGTAAGAATCCCTTAAAGGTTACCCAAAACAATTTATTGTATACCTTATAAGACCCCTTCTAAAGGAGATATATATGACAGAGTGCCCAAGAAGACCTAGTGAGGACTTAAGGAAAAAATTTACAAAAGTGAGGTAAATGTAGTTGTCTATAGAATTGAGACATGAAACTTTTGGAGCATGTTAGGATAATTGAAAGTGAGTTGTTGAAGCTTTGAAAACTCTCATGGTATCCATGGAAATGAAAATGTATAGGTTGGAGTAGAGTTCATGGCCTTAAGGGGCTTATAAAGGTGAGTTGAAAGACAAGGAAGAAAAGACAAGTGCTTGAGCATGGTGCATGCATGGGGATGAATGATATAGCATTATAGTAGTAGGAATAACATGGGTAAAGTGTGGAACAAAATTATGTTCAATTACTAGACAAATTTGGTTAGATTTGATTAAGTCCATTTGTGGACAATGAGTGATCACAAGGTGAGAAAAGAAGAGGTTTAAACAATTTAATTGATTTCAAGGATAATAATGATCATGAAGGATGGGAATAGGATGTGAGAGTATGGTATATGAAAAATTTTAAGGTTATATAGTGCATGGAGAATTGTTTACCAGAGTCAAGTTGACAATTTGTAATCTCCTTTAAACATGAAAGCTAATGGAATTGAGTTGTTGATATTGATTTTTTGTTAGTGAATGGATGAAATTGTGATGGTACTCTACATCACGTTCCAATAGGTGGATATAATACAAATTAATTTTTGTAATACTTATTTGATGATAATGAGGAAGAAACTTGGATAAGAATTTTTAAAATGGAAATATTCCCTTTCTCCTATAATCAATATAGAGGTTGGATATCATATGTATTCTTATTTTGTATTACCGGAGAATGTTTAGAATGGTCATATGCCCATTCTATACAAAATTAAAATATATGAGAATCGGCATCTTCCCATTCTGAACATTATCATAAAAGTGACATATAGAAAGAATGATGAAGATACTTGTATGACAATGTTTGGAATGAGAATATGACCATTCTATACAAAACTAAAATATATGAGTATCATCATATAGAGGAAGAATGGACATCTTCCCATTCTGAACATTCTCAAGCAACATGTAGAAAGGATAAGGAAGATACTTGTACAATAATTTTTATAATGGAAATATGTCCATTCTCATTTAGGTAATATAGAATGAATGAGAAATATAGTTGTATGAGAATGACTAGAATGGGAAGATGTGCATTCTCATATAGGAAATATTGAAATAATGAGGGAGATTTTCATAAAATCAACATATAAAAATAATTTAAAATATACTTTTATTAGAGTGTTTAGAATTGGCATATGTCCATTCTCATAAATTAAATGTAGAAAACATGAGGAAGATAATTGTACAATTATTTTTTAGAATGGGCAATTTCCTTTATCATTCAAGTAATATGGAATGAATGAGAAAAATACTTGTATGAGAATGAGTAGAATGGGAAGATGTATATTCTCATATGGGAAATATTGAAAGAATGAGGAAGATTCTCGTGAAAGAAACACATACAAATAATTATGAAGATACTTTTATGAGGTTTTTTAGAATGGGCATATGCCCATTCTCATAAAGTTAATATAGAAGGAATGTTGAAAATACTTGTATGAGAATGTTTAGAATGTGCAGATGCCCATTATCATACATACAATAAAGAAAGAATAAGGAAGATTATCATAAAAGAAACATATAGAAAGAATGAGGAAGATAATTGTATGAGAATGTTTAGAATGGGAATATGCCCATTCTATGTACAAAACTAACATATATGAGAATCGACATGTAGAGGAAGAATGGGCATCTACCCATTATGAACATTCTCATAAAAAACAACATATAGAATGTTATAAGTCCCTTTTCTATGCCTTGTAAAATAGTTGACAAGGTTATTTCAATAGAACTGACAAGTTTCTTCTTATCATCATTCCACACTAAATATTATATATAAATGAAAATGGAAATGATTGTATTCCTCATTATCGATTTCAAATACAACAAGAAAGATGTTTTAACTCTCTTAGCTATTTATACATAAAAACAAAAAGTTACATTTTTTATTTTTTATAAAATGGAAAGGTCCTCATTTTTATTGGTGTTATATAACTTTAAAATAAGTTTGAAAATTAAAATGGTCCTATAAAAGGTACTAAAATGAAAAATAATACAGTTAATCATTGCGGTGTATTTCTTCTAAGGTATAAAGTTCAGTATTTATTGTATTGTTTGTATAAGAATGCTAAGAATTCCTTTATATCAATTGTCTAAAAATCCTATATATTTATTGTATTATTACATTTGAACATTTTCATATTGGAAATGTAGAGGATGAATAGAGGTTACATTTTAACTTTCTACATAATGGGAATCTACCATACCAAATATTCTCAGAATGGGAAAATTCCCATTCTCATAGAACCAACATGAAGAAAGTATAGATGTATCTTTATCAAAACAAAATATCTTAATGGTTATTGAACTATATGCACTGTAAAAATGTAAAATTATAGTAAACTTATATTATTCCTCTATGTTTCCTATATGAAAATGATAAAACATAAACTCTATTCTTTCTTTATATTTTCCTTCATGAATCAATTCTTATAATGGGCATATGTCTATTCTTATATAGTTAATATGGAGCGAGAATAGAGGTTACATTTTTACTTTGTATAGAATATTCATGTGCCCTTTCCAAGTATTCTTTGAAAGGGAAGATGCACATTCTCATATAGTCAATATGAATAAATAATTGATGCATCTATATCAATAAAATATATCTAAATGGTGAAATTATATGCAAACAATATATCTATATGTAAAGTGAAAATGTAACCTCTATTCTTCCTCTATGTCACCTGTATGAAAATAATAAAATGTAAGCTCTATTATTTCACTATATTTTCTGATGAGAATGGTTATAATGGACATGTTCCCATTCTCATAGACTTAATATAGAGGAATTAGCCTCTACATATTCCAATTATTCTCTTATTGTTTAGACAAAGAGTACATGAAGTATTCAACTATAATATTTGTATACAATGGGAAACTATTAACATTTACTAAGGTTTATAATTGGAAGATGCCCATTCTCAAACACCTACTCCACCCCAAAACTACATACTTATTCCTAGTACTATCCCAATTCACATATTATTATTTATCCCATTACAATTGATTAATCCAATTAATTAATCATGCACATTACACCCCTTGGATTAATTAAATTAGTCCTCAACACCATATTAGCTAATTTAATTAATATTTATTAAATAAATGGTTAATTAATTATCTTGCACATTATAGATAATTAAATTAGTTACTTAATTAGGAAAATACACCAATTTTCCTAGTCAACTGCCACTTCACTATCCTAGTTAACTCTATCTGGACTCCACATCTTCATTCTAGTTAAGTGTACTCAGACTCCACTCCCTCATTCTAGTCAATTGCACTTGAACTACACTCCTTTATTCCACTGAGACTCCACTTCTAGATTCCTAGAAGTGTGGGGAAATTAGATTATACGTGCAATTCAATTGTTGGATATAACTTCTGTCATTCCAAAAGTTTATTTCTCATTTAAATATGCAACGCACAGACTCGGTTTTTTTTCCATCTAATGTAGTTACCGTACTTAACCTAGAGCTCAGTCAAACTTGCATCCACCTTTCATTTTCTTACCCTCAGCTATAAAAGTAGGTCATTTCCTTTGTAAACCCATCGTTGGAAATCCATAAGAAAATGCAGTAAATCTATACTCATTTATTATTTGAATCTTCGTGTAATCTACTCGTAGCAATTGCAAATCCACCTTTGGAGAGTAACATCAAGAGCACCCACAAATCAAAATCAACAAGATCAAACAAGTCCAAGTGCTTTTGCAATCTTACTTGAGTTTTACAAGAGGTATTTTTCCTTGTTTACATTCTGGAATTCCCGATGGGAGATACCCGCATTTTCCTTCATTTTTGTTTCATTTTTTATTCAACATTAAACTGCAGTTTATAATCCATACTAACATCTTGTAAATGAGGTTTTAATTTCTTAATATCATTGTTTTGGTGTACTTTTTGTTTTTTTATTGTTGTGTTTGCAGGAGAATTTACTTAGAAGAACTTAATTTTAAAAGTCATTAAAATAAAAAAATTTGGTTATTCATCTTTTTTGGTAGTTTTACAAGTGCTTGTTGCAAGTAGGCAACATCTAAGTGCAAAAATCAGTTTCAAAATCTTGAACAAAATTCATTAGGGGTTTCATCCTATATTTAGTGGTGGTTTTTAGTGTTGGTTTTTGACAATAATTGCAGATGTGTGAATAGAGGGAAAAAGATTTATTTTTGGCAAAATCAATTTCAAAAAATAAATTCTTTGTTGTTTCTACTAAGACTCCTATTAAAAATTATGTTTGTTTTCTCCTCACACCCCTACCTCCTATCTCACCCAAACTCCCCTCCTACATAGCTCACTGAGTTGAATCTCCAAGCCAACTCCCTACCCACCTCGACCGAGCTAACCCTTTCCCCGACATAGGTCTCCCCTCCCCACCCATCCCAACTTGGTCATGAATTGGTTGAGCCAAGCCCAACTCAGAACCCTCCCCGCACCCTTCGTGATCTCCCTAGCTACTCACCATTCCTACCCCTTTCCCTTTTCCCCCACCCTAGATCTGCGGCCTGACCTACCGCCCCCGACTCATCGACCACGCTAATGATCCCTACACACCCTATTATCTCACTCCTCGTGGACATCACCCTGCTCAGCCTTGTTCCATCCTCTTCAAGCACTTTGCATACCCAAACCCTATTATTATCATACCAAACCTCTATTGACCTATTGTCACACTCCACCTGACCACCACCTGACCACTGCCATCTTGGTGCCCACACACCGCAGCCACCGTTGAGCTCTACCTAGCCATTGTCGCACCCCTCCCGACCTACACTCATATCCCTCTTCCCTCCTACCGTCAAGCTCATCAAGCTCCTTATACCTGTAAACTCTGTATAACACAAACAAAGTCGAGCCAATAGAAAAATCAAACTCAAACACAGAAAACAAACACCTGATGTCTACACAAACACAAATAAACCTAAACCTCCACACAAAGCAACTAATGGTTTAGGGTTTTAGTTTTTTTTTAAAAAGGATTTCATCCCATTCAGTCTAACTTATCTTTGAACTTAGGTTCTAAGGGTGATTTACATTTCTTTATTATTAACTTTAGTTTAAAACTTTTTTTATGTCTTAGTTTTTTCTAACCTTTTTGTTTTTATTACTTTTAATTTAATCTCCTTAGATTATTTTCAATTAACAATTTAGTTAGTCCCCTTTTAATCCTAATTATTTAGTTGTAATGAATTATTTTATTTATTTATTTATTTTTTTAATATTGGTAAATAGTTTTTTGAAAGGGACTATACCCTTGTGTACAAAAGGAGGCCTAAAATCCTGAATAAGAGAGAGGAGCAGAGAAGCTGTATCAAAGCACAAAAGTTACAGCAAAGAACACCGAAGCCTAGAAACAGCAACACAAACGAGACTTAACAGCAAAACAACGGCAACAAAACAGCAAGCCCTACAACCAAGAAGCAGTAGTAAAACTGGACTACTTCTTGGCCACTTGATCAATACTCATCTTTACTTTTTTTCCAAGCATGGTACATACCCAGCGTGGTAATATGAGTAGGCA